>OW679198.1:141920571-142326829 GCA_940337035.1 Agriotes lineatus | reverse complement strand
GGCTACCTTAAATAGAACCCATTTTTCGGTACACCTTTTTCTACTTTACAGCATTTACGCTGTATCTGTTGGGCAATTAAGCACAAATAAAAATATTACCGGTTCTGGACTCGAAATTCATTCGTTTCATTGTTTGGCAGTAGTTCAGGAATAAAGAGGGCATTCGCTTCGTGAGGCACCGGGGACGCTTCGAATTCCTTCAATGCAGCTATATTTAACACAACGCACTTAATGGTTGCTCCTTTTTGTCTCATACAACATTTATCCTTTATATGTTGGGTCCCATTTTTAGCAAGAATAAAGACGGCACTATGTACAAATTATTACTACCATTCATTTATAAGTTAAAAGTAAAAATTAATAAAATTTTATTTTTTTTAAGGTGGCTCACCCTGCATATATTTGTCTGAAGTGTTCTGGGTTTCATACCAGGTAGATATTTAATGTGTATGCAAAATATTGTTTTCCTCCACAAATAGTTTTGAGTGATACCACTAACAGACAGGTAGACAGACGGAAAGACAAATATATTTGTCTGAAATGTTCTCGATTTCATGTCAGGTAGATATATAATGTGTATGCAAAATATTGTCTTCCTCCAACAAATACTTTTTCAGTTATACCGCCACAGACAGACAGACAGGCAGGCAGACAAACAGACCAGACAGGCAGGCAGGCACACAAACAGAGGAATTGAGAAAACCTGTTTTCGTCATCTAGGGACCCTGAAACGTGAAATCTGAAGACATCTCATAAGGTGATTTTTTCGCGATTACAATACTTCCTGCGTCTTTTAGATGAGGGAAGTAAAAGAGAAAGATGAAAGATCAATGTTGGCATTTCTCTGAAAGACAAGGTATCAACAAAAATGTGAGGGAAATATCTGGAGTAACTGATGCTGTGGAACGGATAGCCACCCTAAAATGAACTGGGCGGGCCACGTGCAAGACTTACAGACGGACGTTGGACGAAAAAGGCTCTGGAGTGGAGACCGCGGCAAGACGCATATCGCAGCAGAGGACGACCACCAACAAGATGGTCCGACGATATCAAGAGAATTCGGACAAACTGGATGAACACAGCACAGGATCGGCAAGAATGGATTAAACTACGGGAGGCTTATGTCCAGCAGTGGACGCAGATGAGCTGATTGATGATGATGATGATGATGAAGTAAAAGTCATGTTAAAATAGAAATATTGAAAATCAGCAACTGATCGTTTAATATATAAAGAATAAGTTTGTTATGCACTAGACGAATTCAAATCATTAAACTTATATTAACAATTCTCATTACGTCCCTAGTTATTTCCGATGCTGAGTTATGAGCGCGCCAGAATACATCAAATGCAAAATTCCTGTCTTCGACTGATTTTTGGTATACGTAAATATGAACAGATTTTGCATAAATTAAAGGAGGTTAAATGGCTGAACATGAATAATCGTCGATTTCTGCATTCTGCATGTTTATTTCATAAGATAATTAGTACAAAGTCACCACCATATCTATACAACAAAATTAGATTTAGAAACTGATGTTCATAATCTTAATATCCGTAGAAAAGATCTAATAACACCACCTTACCATAAAACTAGCTTTTACGAACGATCTTTTTCCTATAATATTGCTAATATTTACAATTCTTTGCCTAATAAGCTAAAATCTTTGTCATCAACTTGCTTCAAAAGCCACCTCTACAACATCTTATTGGATAAGCAGCTGCAATAGTATTTTACTTGATTTAAATAATAATTCTGTATTTGCTATATGATATAACCGTACTTCTTACTATTAATCATATTTGTTTAACGGGTTAAGTGGTAGAACAGATGGTATTAGTTAATACAATCTGAACTTCGCCCTTTTGGGTTTTTGATAGAATTGCTCATACCAATAATATATATTTTTTTTACATGTATATAGTTTCTTATTCCAATAAAAGTCCATTATTATATTATTATTATTATTATTATTATATCTTTTGAACCATTATAGAGATAATGACATGCTTGAACGTTTGCTTATAGAAAAACGAAACACTTTATAGTATTTCGAGCATTTAAGCACAGCTTGAAGTTTAAACTGTTGTCAGTGCCTGATGGGAACGTTGCATTCTTCAAACTTTTTGTAACTTAAAGCGTCTAATAAATAAAAAGATCCTATCAGCTGCCAATGGCTAGGATAATAAAGTGGACTTTAATGACTACAAGACACTCGATAAATGCTCTTTGAACAGGGATGAGAGAGGAAGTAGTTGGCTGCAAGTTTTATAGTCCATATACATTGCACATGTCTTTAAGAACCTATTTTGAGAGGAAGCCTTATTATAAAAGATATAAAAGTAGAATTGCACTTATTCTACTCGTAATATCAATCTGTGTGGTTTGCATTTCTTTTTTCGTGTTGCTCTTCTGTTAATTAAGTGATGTGATGATGCTCGAGTGACTTCTGCTGACTGTACCTGTTATGCAATTGATTTGCAATTTTTATGTCAGAACGAATGACCTCTTCACTTTGCAACTAACAATAGCTAAATATAACTTTCTATTCAAAAAGCTATATTTAGGACGCGTTGTCGATTTCTAAGAAACCTACAATTGATGTGACAGCTGAGAACAATCAATAATCAAAATTCAACTCAGGCTTCGTTTGCTAAGCCTTAGAAACGATTCTCCGCGTTCTAAGGCGAAACCTTCATAGACTTCTTAAGTTAACACTGCAGCGAAGCATCAAAAATCGAAGTTGATGTATAAATTACGATATTTCGAGAAAGATGCTTCGACCTTAAATCCACATCCGAATTTTAGCGATGCTTCACTTCATTCACCTTGCCATTTATAAGTCAATTTAAGTGCGATATATAAATTATATGCGGTAGTCATGAGATGAATTTGAAATCGCCAGGGTCAAATGAAGAACTGTTTATTACATCTGGATGCTATGTACGAGTACAAGTACGAGTAGACACAAAATGCAGCTGCAAGTCGTGGATTTCGTAACGTACCTACATCGAAAAGTGATTGGTAACTGCGCATGTGGCACTTTGCTCTTAAGTAAACGCTCATGTAAACAAACACATGTTAATTCCAATTCGCAAAAATCTAAATCCCTCCGAGCGGTGCAAACCGTTATTGTTGAATTAATAAACTAACTGGTTCGTGAAAGCGCCGCATTTTAATGAGGCGCAAGCGAACTCGCAACAATGCAGTAGTGATACAAATCAAGTGATGAGCTTTTCTATTGCCGCTGAAAGAAACTCGCACAATTATCTAAATTGTGTCAACGAAATTGTTTCCGACGTTTCGGTAAAAGTGAAAAGGGTTAGGTACGGTGGCATTTTCCGTCACGAAGTCGGGCTTTGCAGTGCAGTTGCGAAACGCGAGTAAACACTGTAATTTTCAACTCAGTTGTGGGAAAATGGCCGCTAATTCAACTTTGTCTCGCTATCGCAGGGTCAACTTGCATTGGGCAAGGAGGCCGTTCGCAAGATTTACTGCTGCTAATATTCCACTTTTGCATAGATTGGATCTAGGAAGGCAGCAAAGAAAATTAAATTAATTGCTGTGGTATTCGGACAACTGTGTCGAAATGTCGGCAGTTGTTTCAAATATTGTTCGTTATCTGGCATTGGATTTGGTTTCCTGTGTCGAGTTTCCAAGATATGGGCACAATATAAAAATCACGTTAGTATTAGAGATTGTATACAAAAACATAGAGCGTGAGTTAACACTAAAATGAAAAAATGATCGATAATCAAATCGATCAGTCGGCCTATAGTTATTAAAAGACCGTGCTTAACACTCACGGCAACCAGCGCACAACTTCGTGAAATAGATTATGCAACACGCCAAAACCCAATGAAAAGTTATTCGATATGAAATATCACGAGCAGATTCGCTGAGATAAACGGATAAACCAAAACATTGTATTATTGGAAAAGAACTCTCAAGTAGTCTAAAACTAAACACAACTCCGACAAATAAACAAACCTGATAATCTTTTTAATCAATATACCCTTGGCGTACTGTAAAAGAGGTGAGTATATAAATTATCAAGCTAATTAAACGCACCTCCCACTTTAAGGGAGCCCTACCAAAACCAGAAAACATCACATAACACGAGAACGGAAAATGCAAGAGTCCAACTGAAACGTACACCTGGAATTCTTAATCTAACCTTGTGGTTTACGGACGTTTCGCCCCCGCCGTTTCGCCACCGACCGTTTCGCCCCCGCCGTTTCGCCCCCAGCCGTTTCGCCCCCTAGGCGATTCGCCCCCGAACCGTTTCGCCCCCGAAGTTTTACCTCTAGCTTTGGCCAACTTCAGCTGTTTCCAGTTGCACCACGAGGAGATAGCTAGTGGCATTTCTGCAACCGGTTTTTTAATTTTTTAATCCAAGAAATAAAAAGTATGTCGCAATATCAGCTCGTATAAAAAGAATTTGAAAAGAAGATTTGGAAAATCGTCAAGTTATTGATTACTTGCGTGGGATTGCGTATAATTTTGAAGTTTGAATTTATTCCGGTTGCACGTCGAAATATAGATGTTAAAAGATTTCTCTTTCTTTATATGTATCTACTAAAAACTATAAAATTAAAACACAAAAACCAACAAACGCAAACCAATAAAATTAAAAAAAAATAAAATTAAAACACAAACACCAAAAAAAAATAATAAAAAACGGTTGCAGAACCTCCTCGTGGTGCAACTGGAAACAGCTAAAGCTAGAGGTAAAACTTCGGGGGCGAAACGGTTCGGGGGCGAAACGGTAAGGGGCGAAACGGCTGGGGGCGAAACGGCGGGGGCGAAACGGTCGGGGGCGAAACGCTGGGGGCGAAACGTCCGTACCCCAACCTTGTGGTAGAACCACCGATATCCTTTAAATTTGGATATTATGGGGAAACTAGGTGAGTTAGATCGCTAGGGCTAACCTTAGTAAATAAACCAAAAATAGACACATTACAAAAAATACAAAAACGAATATGTACCAATCTGCGCTACAAAGTATAATGACGTATAATGCGGAAGTCTGGGTGAAAAACAGCAGAAAAATTAGGGCTACGTGTATGAAAGATTCTATGAGACAATAGGAACAGACAGAATACCAAATGCAGATTTTCAAACACGAATTGAAGTATTTAAATCCAGAGTCAATTTGGCGACGTCGTTTTGTTCTTATCTTCGTTAGTCGCTGGCGATTTTCTGTTCACTTGATCTCGATATCTGTCGGCGCTTAGATGCTTCGTCTTTGTCGTTTGGGCCGGCCTTCTTATTATTACCAAATTAGTCTTTGAATTTCGGGGGATTTTGAGCTATCCTGGTTGTTGCGATCCAGTGCTCTGATCCCGTAATGAGATGTTTCGATCCAGGGGTTTGATGCTGTACTGGTTCTATATACTTTCTTTGATCTCATATCAAGCTGTGATGATGCCGCTTCTTCTTCTCTTTGAAGAGCCTTGGCCTCCTTTAACTTTTGCCTCCATTCTTGTCTATCTGATGATGTTCTTTTCCAGTTTCTAACATCAAGTAGCTTACTGTTTGATAATTTAACTTGGTTCTCGTACGTTGCATCTTGTGATGTGTTTATTTTAACAATTGGGTTTAGCTTGCGTAGACGTTGGAGTAAGAATTTATGTGTTGCAAACCGAATTATGACCTGGTTAAGATATTTATTACATTTCAGATTATTGTGATTTTGGTTAAGCTTTGAGTTTCTATCCGAGCACATTTTTTGTATACATAGTTATTGACGTTCCTTTGTATTGGGTAATGAATTTAAGCTTTTATAAAGAACAGCACGCCCTCTTCACTGTTAGCTAGGCGGCTCTCAAATGTGCAAATGTGCCCTCCGTAGTCACGACGGCTTGATTTTGGTTCTAAATTTAGTATCAACGATCATGATACAGGGTCTGCGAGCAGTAGCAGATAGATAAAAATAGAATAACAAAATGGAGTTCAAGCGGGAGAACAAAAATATGGTTATGAAAAAGGCGAGATAGATAAAGATAAAGGAAATCTCTTAGAAAGAGAATGGGAAGACCGAGAAGAATGCAGATTCTGGTTGAAGGAAAGGAGAAGGTGGCAACTATATTACTCCATTATACCGGGTGTCCATTCTCAAAGTCGAACATAGGCATTTAACATTAGTGCGCTCACTCATTCTTCATTGAAATAATTCATTTTTCTGTAGATAATTTTAACAGACTTTGACAGAAAATACCTGATTTACGCCAACTAATTCCCAATTTTTTTGACAAATGCTATCGAACTTGAAAAGCAAGGCATGGCATATTTAAAAATTCCCAAGTTTTAAATTAGAATTTTAAAATGAAAATCGGATCTTGAATATTATTATTGGTATCATTTGATGCGTAATAATTTTATCTTTCCATTGATACCATTACCTTCCCCGTAAGTTGAATTGGCGAGCAGTAATCGGCAAAAACGTGCAATACAATGTTAATCGCCTATGTTCGACTTTGAGAACGGGCACCCGGTATATTACATAATTCGTGTTCTATGTTTTTATAAACGTAAATGTAAAATTATCATGCCTTTTAAAAAAACTCTCATTTTAAGCTCCTGATAATTCACAATTCCTCCGCAAACAGTGTCTTGATACGTGTAACCTATTGTTGCACTGGGTATGATTGTTGGACGCTCAGTATATACCATTCATAAACAAATCACCTTTATTACAATTTCCAATCTTCCAATCATATTATGCATATACATTGCCGAAAACGATTGTATTTAACAGCGCTGACCCAGATCTTTAATGTGCTATAAATTTTGGGAATGTTCGTAGAGAAACCCAGCAAAATCAAACATGGATCTCGCTTTATTGCGCCATTTGCATCAATATGGATTTAGCAATATCCTTTTACAGTTTATTGTCCATCTAGGACTGAGATGGCCTTGATACAGCGTGTTTTAAAGCACTGCAAAGTTAGCAATTTATATTTGCCTACTATCTGAATATATCTGGGTGTCTCGCGTATCACTTTCATTAAACTCAGCATACCGATATTTTTTTTGTTGCGTTCAAATAACTTTATATGAAAAAGCTTTAATTTTATTCGTTACGTATAAACACAGTGCTTTATTTAGACAATTTCGGGATAGGTTTAATTGGAAACTTGGTCATTGAGCCCACAGTTTCTAAGCTTCCCTATTTGTAAATAAATAAATAAATATTGTTTCCACAATAAATGGCGACCTTGCGTGTTTGCAACATTTATTAACTTTGCATTCCTCTACAGATGTCACATAATAATATTTTAATATTTATGATTAATTATTATGAGCAGTCATGTGTATGGATACAATGAATTGGCTCAATTGCATGGAGACCTTTTTTTAGATTTCTTAATATAGACATTTTTATTTCTCCTGCTGCGCTTTTGGTGAAACTATGAAAATTAACATATTCATGTGTTTATTACTATTTTTTTCGAGTAGTAAACAACTTGTCCGACTCAAACTTAAGAATTAAGTCTAACGATAATTTCTCCATGGGGCCCATGTCATGTGGTTTTAGATGATTATTAGCAGTAGAGGTTGACCAGTCAAGATAAATCGATTTTCAATAAAAAATTGCTTTTAACTTCAACTTTTTATTTCTGTTCAGTGACCCATGTTACCTACGTACCCAAAAGGTGTGATTGACAAAAAATGTTTGAGTTCCAGTTCTGTATTTGGGGATTAAGCCCTACTTTGTTTGGCACTAATTTTAACTACATTTTCGATTTTTTCAAATCAAGGAATCATCCACATCACGCTAGAGATATAATTTATTCGAACGCCTATTATTTTTGCTATAAATAGGGTTTCAAGTTATGAGACGATAATTTTACATTTGGAAAAACGTTATGTACCACCAAGGTCTTCTTGATTTGAAAAAAATGTAAACTATTTTAAAAAGTAATTTCATGTCAAACAGAGCCTAAATATTAAATTAAAATTCAAAATTTTTGCCAATCATATCTATTGAGCCCTCAAGCTACGGACACACTGTATAAGTTGCAAGAGTTTTTGTATATCAAACGTATGAAATAGACCATCTATGTTCCTTTTTTAGCATGGATGCTTATTTACAATCTACTTTTACATAAATATACCTTATATTGAGTAAAATTGAGTAAAAAAATAAACGGATTAACGATCTAATGAAGCCCCCATATTTTTGTGTAAAATGCCAACTGAGAAAGTGAAACTTAATTTCATTGAAATGTCAAATTTTATTACAATTTCACCCATCACTCTACGACCTGTCGTTAGAACGTTTTTGATATTCCTTTTCTTTCCGTCACGATTACTATTTTCTTTATATGGCTTATGATGTCTAACCCTTATTAACTTTTAGCATCAACTCTATTGCTTTTCGTAACATTATATAGGTGGTCACACTTGTAACGTATCTGTACCGTGATAGTTGCTGTATTTCTATCTTGTGTTAGGGATGAAAAGCGTCGTATTTTTGAGCTAGAGTTTTCTGGTGTAATTTTTCAAATCGGCCGCGCCGTCGTTTTGATTTCGTCCGCTTTTGTTGTAACTAGCACGTTCTGTCTGCGCGAGTTGCCGAAGATTTCCTGCCATTTCATCCTGATTCTCTCAAAAATTAAATGATATCCTTTGTTTAGCCCGATTTCGACCACTAGGGCTGTTTGCACCGTCAATGCTCCTGTAACGAGATGGTCTGACCCGGCAATGAATGTTCCCGTGCCGTCATGTTCTCGTCCCGTATCGTACACATGCTGTTTAATTTGTTTACGTGAATGCCGCCAGCCTTCATTTCTGGCAAATCCCGACTGATGAGGCGTTCATGACCCAGATCCCGATTTTGGCTGCCTGTTGCCGCTTATAGCTAAGTTTATGTTCAGGAAATAATCTCTTCGAAGGAGCAGCAGCTTGAGTTTTGTTCTTTTGTTATTTGTTAACTTGTAAATTATGGGGCGGGCTGAATTCTTCAGATTCCTCGTGTAGCCTAAATTGTGTCATTACATCGAGATTAGTTGCTGTGCTGATTTTCCAGCGGCTTTCTTCGATGAGTTTTCCTTAAGGGCTCATCGGAGCTCAAGTTGCTTTATTTAATAATATTCAATCTTTCACTTTTATTCACCGAGTTTGTCTGTTTAACGTAATTTTTGTTGTATTCATACATTCGACTGTTATATTTTTAAAACTTACGTTTATTGCGTCCACCCGGCGTACTTAACGTTTGTATCCATGTGCCATATTATTGACTATTGTACATTTTACTATGATTATGTGTGTTTTCGTTACTGCAAACTGAGTTAAGGTAGGGTTACAATAGTCATTGCATTTATGTCTAAACACATTTGTTGTATAAAGATTCAGCAGAGACACGGCATTGTGGACTTGTATTTGCTCATTGCTCGTTCTTGCTTATTTTGATGAGGCTTACAATTCTATAACGTTCGTTTCTCTAAGGTAATCGACATATTTCTGATTCTGAACCACGTGCGTAGAACTACTTACTATATTGTCATGTTTGTTTTACTACTCTTCTAGTATCAAAACAATCTTATTAGTAGCTTGTTTCTTTATTTGTTCTTGTTTTTTTCTTCTACTTCCACTTTCATCTGTAGTTAATTGTAGATGTACGTTTGCCTATCTCGTGAATTTATTGCTATTATTTGTTTCCTATTCTTTGTGTAGTTTTGTGTTTATTATGAAGACTACGCCTGTTTTGATGTGCGAAATCGACTACGCCTGCTTCAATCTGCATCGTCTACGAATTCTAATATGTACATCGTGCCATATTCTAGATGAATTGTTATTAGTTTACATTAGTTTTGTATGCCTATCAAGGTTCTTCTTTTTCTTTAAATTAGAGCTTTCCTTCTGCCAATGGAATTTTGAAATTACATATAACATATTACTTATTTAAACGTTCTTCCTTTTGCTAGCATTGCAGTAGTTTCAAAGGCTTTTTCATACTATTTTTTTGGCGCCTGGTACCTTATTTGCTTCCGTTTGTTTTTCATTTAATTATGTTATTGTTTTTAATAGAATTCAGAAGAACCTTTTGGCTAGTGTGCCTGTCAACATATATTTTTTGTAAATGTCAATATCAATAATTTATGATTATTAGGTAATTTACTCATCGCTCTTGTAAACTGAGGATCATTGTGAGGGCTTATAAATTTTAATTTTGTGAATTGACTAAATTATACGCCTTTCAGCTACTTTAGTTGCGTAAGCTTAAATACTACGTACCAGAGTTAAAAGCTAAATGTGTAGCTTATCGAACACTTTTAAAAACATACATATATTGGCTGCTTTTGATTTATTGCTATTCCACGTTGTAGTGGGTGTATATTTGAATCCTTCGGCAATAATTTTGAATGAGATATGTACAATTTTCCCATGAATGCGACGTATTTTTTTCTCAAAGATAATTCGGCGTGTTTATACCAAACCACTTTTTTGAGTAACTGTTTATTTTTGAACTTTTTAAAGGTCGCCGCCGTAATTTTCCGTAGGACTCTGACATTTAATCAGGCGAATATCGCGGCGTTTACTGATGAGAAGCCGCCGAAGCTCTAATTTGCTCGCTAGCAGTATGTACTTAGAATCTACTTTCTACTCGCACATGTCTTGGTTATGTTCTCACAGTTGTCTTTAATACGCTGACTTTTTATTGCTATGAGAAAGCTCATCGCAGTTTCTCAATTAATGTGTTGAGCAGATTTGTGTAACATTCAGTCAGTTGCTTAGAAACTATCATGACTGTAAGAATCAATTATGTCACAGTAGGAGCAGAAAGTGGTTTAGTCTTCTTCTCAGTCTTTTTCATGAATTCAAAACCTCACAATCGTAAAATTTAGCTTCTCCACTAATAACTAAGATATAATAAAAGAAATAAAGTTTGATTTTGCCCAAAGATAGATTGCATAACTGAACAGAAATCATTTACAAATAGTGAGAGGAGAGGTCGTAAGTTGGAGCCGTGGGGAACTCCAGAATGAAAATCATAGAACAAGGAACAAGAACATCACATATCTTTTATTTATACTTGTTTTTTGGTTTAGGATATACATTTGGTTTAATTTCATGAATTATCCAGGGTTACAGTGGGAGAACAAGGATAGTAGTCACGTTAACTATTTGAACTGTAACGATGTGATTTTTCTCATCAGACTAATATACATTTTCGTTTTGTTCTACTGTAAATTTTGTTTGATAAAAAAATAAATCGATTATTATTGCTAAATTATTTATTCTTAAGAATTGAGGAAAGCAATTAAGAATATGTTAAAATTAGAGCTTTTTACACTACTTAAATATAGCGCTATATGTGATATCGAACGTTGGCTTGGGGACTAGCGCAACATGTTTTTGGAAATGTGTTTCCTGCTGTGGTTTCCCGTTGCCTGCCACATAGTTTGCAATCATGTAAACGTGTATAGAGTACGTGTGTTGTTACTAATCTACAGTCTTTTATTGTAAATATATCGGATACTGACCTCAGACAGGTGGATTTTTGCAAAATCCTTTCTATAGGCCATGTTCGAACTCGAGACCTCCTGAATAGAAGTCAGGCGTTTTTATCACTGCTTCGCCGAGCTTTTTTATTTAGTAGAATACCATCATCCATCTGATAAAATGTTTACAACATGTAGAAATAGATAACGTTAGCTTATCCCTTTCTATTAACGTTTGCAGGATTATGTTATAAACGTCAAGTTAACTTTCTTGAAGTTATATGATTCTCCTGGAGCTGTATTAGAAAAGTGCCCAAAATCAATACCAAAGCAATTGAAAGATTTTTACTGTAGGTTACATTTAAGGATATTGCCTCAACGGTGGCGGTTCTTTAAATTCCTAGTTTGTTTTTCTAAACAGTAATTTCTAGTTACGTCTAGTATACTAATCCGTAGGTACTTCTGGTTTCAGCAATTTTTTGTGCTCGTTGGTACGTTATGTGACTTCTTGAGCAGCGGCAGCTTTGTGCAGCTGTTGCGCTGACCCACTTTCACTTGCGAGATACCGATCTACTACGCGATATGCCCCAAACTTCCGCCGCCAAAGCTATATCAGGCGCGTTCTGACAACTCATTAATTGATACAAAGATACATTTTTAATTGCCCAATTGTCTAACTTCTCAATAGCGGCATCGCAGCGTTATTGACCTAAAGCGGCTGTGTTTTCTCCCACGACTCCTGCGGTGCTGCAGCAGAAATGTTAACAACTCTCGGTTTCACTACTGCAAGCCCTCGACTTGCAGCCTTGGTGGGGCCGTAAGGTGGTACGCTGCCTAATATTAATTGATCAACGTTTTCAGTTTGTAACAATCTTATGTTTAAACGTTGACTCAGTATCTCAATCTACTACATAGCAACAAGAAACAAATCTAAACGTTATTTATTTATTTATTTCGCACTCAGCCAACAGCCGTTAGGCCAATTATAGGCGTCGCTGTGCATTTATGGAGTAGAAGTGGGAAAAGCAAAGCAACCCACGAGAAAAAAAGATGACCAGTTTGGATTACTCCCAAGACACAAACCCTAAAACGCACCGACCCAAATTTACGTTCAAAGGACAGAAACATCTGAGAACGACTACGGAGATTCTGCCTCGAGTTTGGGCATCAAGTTTTGTCTTCACTGGTAGTTGTAAAGGGTTCGTTTGCTAGCGTAAATCCCTAACAAGAGAAACAACACCACAGTCTCGCATTTTTAAAGTCCAGGACGACGCAACAAGTGAAGTTCCACCGTGAAAATAAGAAACCTCGGAAAAATAAAGGGGAAAGGACAAAGATTTAATACATCCAAAGATAGTGCGGATACATATTCACCACACAAAGAAAAGTGTCTACCATCTTGATTTCAAACAACCAACCCTAAGTTAGTGTGAATGGATGATCATCACACAAAAAAAGTGTTTACCATCTTCATCGCAACCAGTCACAAAAAAGAGTGTCCACCATCTTAATCCCAACCAGCAAACACTAAGATAGTGTAAATAGACTATCATTACATAAAAAAGCGTTTACCATCTTCATCCCAAACAGCCAATCTCACTATAATGTGGATAGATGTTTATCACACGAAAAAAAGTGTTCGCCATCTTCATCCCATTCAGCCAATCTTAAGATACTGTGGATGGATGTTCATCGCAGAAGGAAAAGTGTCCACCGTCTTTATCTCAAACAACCATCTCAAAGATAGTATTGGCAGATGTTCCTCACAAAAGGAAAGGTGTTCGCCATCCTCGTCCCAACCCGCCACCCATAACATAGTGTGGACAGATATTGATCACACAAGAAAAAGTATGCACCGTCTTAATCCCAACCAATCGACTCAAATATAGTGCGGATAGATATTCACCACACAAGGAAAGGTGTCCGCCATTTTCGTCCCAACTTGCTACCCTAAGATTGTTTGGAGAGCTGTTTGTCACTCAAGGAAAGGTATCCGCCATTTTCGTCCCAACCAACCACCCATAAAATACTGTCGACGGATGTTCGATACACAAGGAAAGGTGTCTGCTATTTTCACAGCAACCAACCAACCCTAAGATAATGCGAATAGATATTTATTACACGATGAAAGGTGTCGGCCATTTGAATCCTAACAAACCAACTCTAATTTAGTGTGGATAACGATTCATTACAAAAAAAAAATCCACAATCTTCATTCCAACCAGCCAACACGATATTGTGAACAGATGTTCATCACACAAGAAATTGTGTAGAAAGCAAATGTAACAACAGCGAAAGATACTACGAGAAATCATACGCAAAAATGAAGAAAAGCATCTGAAGGAAATACCGTGATAACGGAAGGGTACTATCGCAATCCATAGGAATGAACACAGAAAATAAATACTTACCAAAAATATACTGAACCATCGTCGTACGAAATTTGAATTAATATCTTACCTGAAAAGTAGTTATGTGGCAACAGTGGCATATCGCTCAAGAAATGTCAAAATATGAATAGGATTACACACTTACGAAAGCATTACATTGTAACCGTTCAATTTAGCTAAACTGAGATAAGGAAAAACTGAAGAATTCATAAGAAACATAGGTTTACTGCCTAGCTCTTCACATTTAGAAACGAAGAAGCAATAAAAGTAGATAGATATTGGAAAATGGAAATGTCAAAATTGTCCATAACTGATACGCCAGAGAAAGATCTACAACATAATTTGGAAGTCTATAATAAAGAAAAAGAAAATTAATATACAAATGAAGACAGAAAGAACTGAATTAGTAAATGAAGAAAGAGCTCACAGTATAAACTGGCAAGAAAGAGGTTCGAAAATGTAAGTACCTACTTGAGCCTGTAGATAAGCAGTAATGGAAAAATTGATAATGAAATTAGTAAAATGAAGAGGGCGGAGAAGAGAACGAGGGGATAGAAGACGAAGGAAAAGTCCGAGGCAGGTTAACTTGGATGGATATAATCAACACTATAGCGGAAAAGAAAACTGGCGCTAAGCAGGAACGAATTCCGGGAATGAATTCAGGATCAGACATCTTAGGGTATAAGAGAAAGGAAAAGGAAGACCCAAAAGGAAAATTGCTGCTAATTGAGCTTGAGACACAATGCATGTTTAGACGAAATTGAAATATTTTCAGTGGCTAATCTTGGCGTGACTGGCCATTGCACCACCTACACTCAGATTGGATAAAGCGTGAAGGGTGGCTTTCCAAGGACTCACACCAGCCCCACTTGGTCAGCTCGAATTGGAGCCGGATCCCCAAGTAGCTCATTCGGTCAACGGGATTGTTACACTCTGCAAGTCAAGTACGAATCGTATGTAAACAATGGGCAGAAACGTAAGAACCTGATGGCCACCTTGCCAACAAGAGCTGGCCGTGAAGCGGACCGAAACCGAGGTCTCTGCAGCGCGTGCTTCTTTGGGTCGCCAATAATTAACTCCCGGCCATCACGTGACCGCTTATTACGAATAGTGCTAATTATGGACGTTACTGCCCGTAGGCATTCCAGTGCGATTTTCGATGATCGAACAGTATTCAGAATTTGTTTGTCTACAAACTGGTTGTAGGTTTTTCTTATGTTGGATTCAATACGAGTCTTCTTCCAGCGATTTGATTGTTTTTATTAATTTATAATCCCATGCAGATTGAACAAGAAACAGAATGGAACTGATGACGAAATACCGTACGCTAGAAAAGAATCTATAACAAACTAGGCTATGGAACGGAACTTGTCAGAGAATATAATCAGAAGTAATACTCTAAGTACTTCGATATTATCGGGTTATATGTCGATAACTTGTTGCACAATAATAAAGAGTGTCAGTTTGACAGGTTAAATAGTCCGACCGCGTCAGCGGGAGGAGTATTCTGTCAAACTGACACGATTTGTTATTGTGCAGGAAGTTTGAGACGTATAACATGTTCGAAGTACGCATTGTATTCGATTTGATTATTTTTTGAGTAAATTTTAATATTAGGATCAAATAAATATTTTAGTGGCACCTCGATTTGTTTGTATTAACCTAACTGAAAGTCATCTCCATGAAAACAACATCAAGTTGACAAAAGTTATGTATTGCGTCGCCTAGTGAAATTACTGTAGTATAATCGATTTTGTATAATCGAAATTATACAAGATAACTTAACTTAATTGAGCCTTCTGATTGGTTGAGATCGCTACGAAAAAAATAATCCGTTATATACTAGTATAATAACAATTTCACTACATACTATTTTTTCAAAGGTGATTATTGAAACTAGATTAGATTATCGCTCATTCTTGCATGAACACTGTTTTAGCTAGCGAAATTAATTCAACCACTCACTTTCTAAGTGACAGCTGGCCCACTTTGAGGGCTAAATACACGTGAATTTTGTTTACCCTTTTCTATAATCCAACCATTCAACAAAAATATCAAACATGAAACATCTCAACTGTTACAAAATAAATGTGACTTTGGGAGGAATTCAAATAAGGGAAGTGTGGATAAATCTGCTAAAAGAATCTGAAGGAACTGCGAATGACATCGTTGAGTTGTATGCAATAAAAACAAACGAAATGATCAATATTACTGAAGAGGAGGCAAGTGAAACACAAAAAACCTATTAATTTAACATTTCCAGGTCAAAACCAACTGAATTAATTGCAAAAAATATTAAAAAATAGCTTGAGAGGATCTATTAGTCTTCAAAGTTATATGACTCCAAATCTAAAAAAAACTGCCCGCATGAAAAGTGTTCGAAACATGCGATCCATTCATTCGCTCATAACCTTTACTTTTTCTACCTACAATTAATAAATCTAATAAAGCTTACTGTAAAACTAAAAAATATATATCAGGGGTATAATTTATTGTGTTAAAAAAACATTAGCAAATGAACACATCGAACAGAAATACAGGTTATATCGATTGTTGGAGACCATATCTTAAATTCCAATATTAGAGACGACAAACCGTAAGACTAATGAGGCTCAGAATTCAAGTTTTAAGGACTCCATCCTATACGTACTATAAAGGGAGATTTATTGATGATAAGAAAATAACTTCTTGCTTCGGTTAGATAATGAAGAACGCGTAAGACAATAGATAGATATTAACGATACAAGTTTGAATATGAGCATCTTAACGAAACGAGTTTGATTGCCAAAACGAGGTGGTGAGCCGAGTTTTGCCGCAGTCAAATGAGTCTCGTCGGGTGTCATAAGCAAACGTGTATTGCTCAATATCTTATATCTTCATCATTCTGCTTTAATATATTTTTTATATAGTGTGGTAATGAAACTCGTAACGATTCTAATACTAATTTGGGCTATTACAACACCGATGAAGATAAATACATTTAAATATTTTAAAAAATACAGTAGACGATCATGACAATTCTTGGACTAAATATAATAGAATGAAGTATATATATCAATGATACTTTAAAAATATATACAAAAAGGTCAGTGTCACTAATTTTGTCATATTCATATGACGTATGAACAGTAAATCTTGAAAGTAATGGAAGGAAAATTAATACAAGGGGAATGAATTTCCTTCGAAGAATTGTTTAACTACACGGGATACTAAACCATAAGGACGAAGGACAAATAGTCAAACAATTATGGCGATAATAGAAGGAAGAATATTGGAATGGTTCGAACATCGGAATGGAATGAATAAAAAGAGATAATTCTGCAAAACATTCCGAATAATGCTCTAGCACGAAAGGAAAAAAAATGAAACGCAAAAAACAATGGAAATTAGAGATTAAGAAAGCTATAGGACTTCTAGATACATGGAAAATATGGAAACATGCAGAGATTTCGACGTAAAAGCTATAGTTTCTAGATAGACATCTAGAGAGATGGAACATTTGGAAAAGATTAATATTTAGCAAAACACCATGTAGAAAGCTATTAAATTCTAGATAAACAGGTAGATAGATAGAAGATATGGAAAGCTATAGAAGATTTAAAATTATTAAAACAACATTCAGAAATGTTCTAGATTAGGACGAAAATAATAATAAAAGTTATTATTTTTAGATCGACAGGTAGATACATAGAAGGTACGGAAAGTTTAGAAAATTAAGTTTAGAGGAACAACATGCAAACATCTACGAAAATTTCGGGATTTGGGTGGAAAAGATAAGCAAGTCTATAGAACTTCTGGATAGATACATAGAAGACAGAATATTTGGGTTCAATAGAACATGCAAAAATTTATGGAAATTTCAGATTAGGACAAAAATGATAAGGAACGCTATGGTTTCCAGATAAACAGACGATACGGAAAGCTATAAAGATTAGGTTAGGCAAAACAACATGCAACTAGTTTCATATTGGAACGAAAAGCATGATGAAAGCTGTGGTTTTTATATAAATAAATAGATACATAAGATATAAAAAGCTATAGAAAATTGAGGATTAATAGAACAACATGCAGAAATTTATAGAAATACGAGATTATAATGAAAAAGTTAAGTAACGCCATTTATATTTTATAGATAGATTAGATATACCGTGTGTCCACAGGAGTACGCACCATAGAGATAAGATAATGCTAATAGAATATAAATATCAACCAGTGCTGTGCGCACCGTCCCTTTTCTTGTACCATTTATAGCAATATCAAAAAGCTCATTAAATCACACATATAAACTGTCACAAGTGACATTTGTTTCATACAGGGGCGAGTCAGAAGCCAGAAAACAACGTTTTAGCGTGCCGGGGATCACAGCATTAGCCGATCTTTCTATTCTATTGGATTATCCCTATGGTGCGTCCTCCTGTGGACACACGATATAGAACATGCACGCTATAGAAGATTGAGGTTTAGTGCAACAACATGCAGAAAGCTATGGAAATTCAAGGGGTGGGTAAAAAAGACGATAGATAGACAGATAGATAGAAAACACGGAGAGCTATAGACGACTGAGATATAGCAGAACAACATGCAGAAAATTATAGAAGTCCGACATTATGATGAAAAATTTAAGTAACGCCATTGTTTATAGATAGATTAGATATATAGAATATGCATGCTATAGAAGATTGAGGTTTAGTAGAACAACATGCAGAAAGCGAGATTCGGACGAAAAATATAAAGAGAGCTATAGTTCCTAGATAAATAGAACATATGGAAAGCTATAGAAGATGCAGAAATCTTTTAAAGCTCAAGGTTTGAAAGAAAATGTACATCATGGAGTCCAATAATATTTGACTAGAGAAAGACAGCAAGTAGAATATAAACACTAAAAAACATAAAATGTAACCGCTAAAGAGGACCTAACCATGTACTTTAGAAGTGGTTAAAAAATGTGTTGTCATATGTGACATAATCAGTGATAAATTTGCTGGCACCAAAAATTGACTAAAATTTTACTGTGTCGAGTTTTATTCGGCTTGAAGGCACCACAGCAAGCCAACCCAGCTTTAAAGTGACATTATGTTATAGTTTCTGACAGTCATGGAAAACAAAACGTGTAACTTCTGCGGAAGTGGACATATGTGCTGCATTCCGTAGAAATATTGTCTCATTGGCTGAATTTTAAAAAAAAGTGTCATCGGTGCAATGAACATGCGTGGAATTTTTCGTATAACCTAACCAAGAAGTGTTTCTGTTGAGGGCAACATATGAGTAAATCTGCGGTTTTACTGCAAAATGGGACTCTTAAATGCAGAGAGAATTTTGAAAGTGTTTGCTTAAGTGGTTTGAAATTAGTGGAGCTGATTTTAAAAACCTGACATTGGCGCGATATAGTTAATTGCATTATGGGGTACCCTTAGTAGGGTGTCATCGAAAATGCGACCCAAACTTCAATTTTCAATATTTGGGTAAATACAAAAAAGAAATTTTAAAGATTTCTGTGATTTAAAGCATCATAGAGCTGCTAGACAGCATTCTTTTACACCATCCTCAAGTTTGAGTGCCACTGTTTCTCTCTTTAAAAATAAGTAGACAATAAAACAATTCTAATCCACTCGCGCTTCTGACTTATACAAATTTGTAGTAAAAGTTGGTTTTTTTATTGTATAACTACTAAATTTCGGTGAATTTATCATCAACTAACAAACAATAGAGTGGTTTAGTAGCATGTTCTTAAAATAATAACAAACAAAAACAACAATAAAAATAACAGAAAAAGTAATTTTTCTGCGATTGTGTCAAAATGATAACGTTTTGCACTCTTAATATTAGCACCCGAATTATGTCTTTTTCGCACGTTGCCATTGGTTTTAATATTATATTAAAACACGCTTTACCGTAAGTTTGAATGTCAACATAACCTAGAATATCTAACACAAGGTGGCGGAAAAAGTGTAATCGAACTAAGTTTTTTATATTTCTATTACGATCGTAGAAAAAGTAGCGTATGATACACGTGTATAATTTCCATTAAAGCACTAGCGACGTCAAAAGCACTCCGCTTCGCGTCGTGTTCTTAAACTCGTCCCACGCGCTTTAAAGGCGTAGTTATACACTAGTATCATAAGATACTATTATTCTGAGTAGACAAAAACACTAAAATAACTATAGTTAAACTATAACAATTGTTCAAAATGCCCCCCTTGAACGTCAACACAAACTTGGGCTCTGCGCAAGAGTGAATTTTGAACGCTTTCAAAAACATTAGGATTTTGTTGGATATCTTGACATGCATCCTGAACACGTTTCTCTACACTCTACTCTATTAACTGCTCTTCCATAGACAGCGTTCTTAATTGTACCCAAAATGAAGAAGTCTGTTACGTTTAAATCTGGCTAATGAAGACTCCATGCAACTGCACCGCCTCTTCCTATCCATTTATTTGGATAATTTTGGTTCAACTAATTTCGTACCGTTACGGCGAAATGTGCTGGCGCGCCGTCTAAGAAGAACCACATTTTTTTACGTACAGCGAGCGGAACATCCTCGAGAAGTTCGGGTAAGTTATTTTCTAGAAAATGTAAATCGTTTTCTCCCAATAGTCTTGGAAGTAAAAGATAAGGTCCAACTAAACGATTGCCACAAACGCCTACCCAAACATTGATTGAAATTCCATTTTGAAACGGGAATTTTTTGTTATGTGGGAGTTTTCCTGTTCCCAAATGTGGTAATTGTGGTAGTTAATTATAACATGTCTGGAAAACGGGGCCTCATCAGTAAGTAAAATGTTCTGTATAAATTCGGCATAATTTCTGTTTTGTTCTAAAAGCCACTCACAGAACTCTACTCTTCTAGCATAATCAGCAGGTTCCAAAGCCTGCACACGTTGAAGATGATAAGGGTAAAGTAGATTTTCCTACCTAGATATGCCAACGGTTCTAGCTATTCCTCTCGTGCCAACTAAAGGATTTTCTTCGACCATCTGAAGAATTTCTTCAGCCGCATTAATTGTTCTTTTCCTACCACAGTTCCTGAATTGACGCTGATCAGTTCCACTCTCGCGTAAACGGTGATGAAGCCTTGTAAAGGTCTTCGCAGAGGGTTGTTGCCGATTTACATAAGTTTCTTGATAACCGCTGCTCTTGCATTTCCTTTGCACTGGACGTAAATAAAATGCATACTTGCATATTCTGCATTTGTGAAGAACCTGTTCATCTTCGGTTCGAATATTTAGACACAACTGTAGTAGTATTTGTAGATTGTTTTTAAGATCTACTTTAAGTTTAATTTGTAATATGGCAGCTGTTACTGATTAAAGCTCAAACAAAGTTGTAACAGCATCCTAGTTTTCACATTAACAAAACAGTGGGACTTAATCTTGAGAATGGTGTAAAAGGGTCCTCATTAACAGCTGTATGAAGCTTTAAATAACAAAAATGTATGAGTGTTTTTTTTACATTTACCTAAACTATTCGCCCCTAAAGTTTGGGTCGCACTTTCGATGACACGCTGTATACATTATTGCCGCTATGGTCTTATCTAAACAGCGGAATTGCCCTTTAAAGTGTCCTTAGCTAATTAAGTTTACAAAGTTCACGGATTAGTTTATTACCTTCTGCTGACGGTTAGAATAATATAATTAAAATAAAGTTTAAATGTTTACTAACAAAGCGTTGCACAATCTGCGGCATAATTTCCGTTTTTCTTTGTTAGAATGCATTGCCATTTTGCAAAAACTGGCACTCCACATTTGCTTCGAGCTTTATAGTCATAAAACTGGTTGCGGCCGAAAGTGGAACGCGGCTGCGAAGAAAAGTGAAAAAGTCTGTAGTTGGCGGACTCCTTTTCGAAACTCAGTTTAATCTTCCTAAGGTTTAAAGTTGGTAATTTAATGAAATTGCTAATCAGTCTCGCTTTCTGTTTATGTCACTCGCTGTTCTTATGCGTACAATAGAAAGCAGGAAATTCGTTTTCGTTCTTCCGATTATTTCGTTATGGAATAATTCTTTCTTAATTATTACTTGGTATTTTAAAATAAGTAGAAAGTTATATAATTTAATTAATTTTGCATATCCCACTAGCATTCATTAATAAGCGTAGTGTAAAGAAATTCGAAAAATGCCGAGTTATGTGGCCTTTTAGGGCAATACACCATATTAACCTGAATTGCTCTTGAAAGCGGTAGGCGCAGCATTGTTATAATTGAGCGTTGTAATACAATAATACAATAAAAATGGTTTTATGGATCTTAAATTATAGTTATTGCCCTCTAATAACTGGTTTTGAAATGTTTTCTTTTGTCAGGATGAGCAGTAATAGATTCAAATATAGCAAGAACAAGATTTGATGTCATGTGAGTGGATTTTCTATACTCAACTTCGATTAAACCACGATAGCGATTTATGAATTCAAATGAAAATTTTAATATAAAACCAGGGACGTGTGGCTTTATGAAAAAAAAAGATATGTATAATTGCCACCGCTACAATTTAACTGAGATACTGTCTGAGAGAAATCTGCAAAAAATAATTAAGCTTCAAACCTACACCCAATTAAATAAAATTTAGTGAATCCCCTACTTCAACTAATTGGGGTAAGTAGCAATAAGCTCTATATGTGTATCATATATGACATTTGAGGCCATAAAACTGATGGCTACAAAACATAAGTTCACATAAGTTCAGACGAACGGAATTTGGTGCAATTTGAATTAATTAAAATCTATATATGGATGCCGCCCAGATTTCCTTTTCTTATATAAGGCATTGTGAGATGTTTTTATTGCAGCCAATTAGAAGCCCCCTGGAGAATCGTCTTCAGGAGAAGAACCTAAAGCAAACTACTTATGTGGGTTGTTCCCCAGAGTACAATAGACAAGTCAAAGATCTTGCATTAGATTAAAGAATAGTAATAATATAATATAATACTATATTTTTTCTATAACAAGAACTTTAACAATTTCAAAAGGAAATAAGGACAGTCAATCACATTTCAAAATGTCAGTAGCTAGATTGAATTGCTACGATTAGTGCTTCGGTTCCACGAGACTGGTCTCGGTCTCGTCTCGAAATTCGAGACGAGACCGAGAACGAGACTTGTTAAAATTTTCGAGACCGAGACCGAGACTTGAGCAGTCTCGGTCTCGATCTCGTCGAGAGTCTCGATTTTTTTAAACATTTTATTCTTAAAAAAATTACTTATTCTAAGTTATACGGAAAAAGGCAGTTATGTGTGCTATTTGCATACCGAGGGCAAGTATTCGTAGGCCCGAGAAATACATTAAAAATGCTGCACTGACTTGATTTACAAATCGAATTGGGGGAAGTACCGACTAATGAATCTCCTCATTCGCACACAATATATTGTATTTTAAGATTTGCGATTAGTAGAACGTCATCTATATCGGTATACGAAGCAAGGTCGAATGTTGTAACATCAAATTTTACTTTGCATATTAAAATTTGTTAAGACTCTCGTCGATACCGAAACGGAGACCAAGACCTACAAAATTTTTCGAGACCGGAACCGAGACTGAGACTTGGCATTTGAACCGAGATCGAGACCACTATAGGTCTCGACTCGTCGAGACCGAGACTACCCCAGTCTCGGTCTCGTCTCGACGAGAGGAAGCACTAGCTACGATAATACGAAGCGGTCATATTTAATTTAAACAAAAGTTAGAAAATTAAATTACTTTTCCCGCTGCTGATGTAAGTCAGTGATACAGCCTTAGTAACAAAACGTGTAAGTCGGTGATTATATTTGTTTGCTGCTTTTTCTTGACAACGGAACTTAATATTATTATTAAGTTCCTAGGATAATAAAATTAGCAAAGCAAGATGCAGATTTAGACGTTTTGTTTATAAATTGCAAGTGTTTATGTGACATGTGACACTCACAGGTAACACGACTCACGAAAACTAATCCTGGTGACAGGTGACACACCAAACGATTTTTTCAAAAATCTAGGAAAATTTCGATATGCAGTGGGAAAAATATAATAAGATAACTCGGAATGTATCGCCTATCGGCAGGCAACAAGCCGCGACTTCGTCTTGGCTTGTACTTGCCTACCTCAAATGTTAGTAGGTCCTTACATTCCTTGTTACTTAAATAGCTATTATTTGTTCCTCACTTGTAAACATCAGTTTATCAAGTCACTGTATTCGCCTTGAAAATGTTTCTTAACTGGCTAGCCAGTAAATTTTTTACTGACTAGCCAGTAAAATTTTACAAGCGTGCTCATAGATAAATAATAGCGTGCAAAGCCAGAGTTGTCTTCCTTAGTATGTGTCATATTGATGAATTTAGTTGGTTGTCAGTTTGACATTTTGAATAAATGGTAAATTTCTAGTTATTTACAAGTAAGAAACAAATAAAATATTCAACAATACACGCAAGGTAACAGGTTTTACTGGCTCAAGAAGGTGACTGGCTCGCCTTTGGCTCACCAGCCATATCCTTCTATTCGCCAGTAAAAACCCTCTTATCAAGCTAGTAATGTTAATAGTTATTTACTATACAAGCGGGATAACAGCATCATTAATATACGTGTGTGTAAGTTACAAACGAGTGCGTAGCATGAGTTATGTAAGCACACAAGTATATTAATGATGCATTATCACACATGTATTGTACAAAATTTTATCTACGACTGCCTAAAATTGAGAAAAGAGCATTAAGAGAAATGTCAGATCTGTCATTTTCAAAAATATTTTAGTAGGCAAATGTCATTATGTCATTCATTTAACACTATTTCAATTAGGTAATGAAGTCATTACACAACTCAGTTGCGTAATGAAACCATTACATAACTGAGTGGGTTAATGAGCTTCATTACCTAACTGAAATAGTGTCAAATGAGTGACGTAATGAGTTACTTATCCCACCGGAGTAGATAATAGATATTAACGATACAAGTTTGATTATGAGCATCTTAACGAAACGAGTTTGATTGCCAAAAACGAGGCGGTAAGCCGAGTTTTGCGGCAATCACACGAGTCCATTAAGTGCCATAAGCAAACGTGTATTGTTCAATATTTTATCTTCACCAATAAATTCTGGTTCAATGCATTTCTTTATACAAAAAGAGTGCGGTAATATCTATCCATTACCGCACTGAGTGCGGTAATGAAGCTCTTAACGATACTAAAATTAATTTGGTTAAGAGTCTATAACAACACTGATGAAGATAAATGCTATTATCTATCCTTGATGTTAAAGTGCTACTTTATCTACCCTTGCTGTTAAAGTAAAACTTGAGCTTTTGTTTTGCGTTGTTAAAAGCACACTTTAACATATGCTATAGAAAAAATAAAATGAGTTGTGTTGTTTCTGTAGTTAACTCAAAAAGTAATTATCTAGCAGGCGTAAATGTAAAGCTTGTAGGTGAGGATAAATGGACAAGTGTTTTTCTTTCACTTTAGTCTGAATATAAACTGTTAAAGCACCACCATATTAGATAAATTTAAAGCAAAAAACTTCATCTTGGCGTTGGTTTAAGACTATCAACTCTACCAAGGAATCACATACCACAAGCACATCATAATAACACGAAACCCATATATATCTCTTTGGGGAGAAAGTATGGAATACATAAATCTCTAGCAGATTTATCAAATATTTTTACTTCATTTTACAATAAAGGAAGTATTGGATTCACTCCAAAAATTCGAAATTGAGTTTTCAACAGATCTTCACGTTTTAGAGTCCTCCAAAAACATGTTTTTATTCATTGGCCTGTCTGTCAGTCTGAGTGTGTGTATGTGAACAGAATATCTCAAAAATGAAAAGAGCTATAACGTTGAAACTTCATATATAAGTTTTTTGTACTATCTAGATGTGACAGCAGTCTTTTGAAGAAAATCGCATAACCGGAAGTATGATATTTACTTTTGTGATCTTTCAGTTTTTTCGATTTTTTCAAAAACGGCTATAACGATTTTTTTCAAACTTTACATTTCTATTACATTTTTAATGTGTATTGATGTGAGATAGGTTATTTTCCAGTTGAATACCTCTAATATTTTTTATTTATTATTAACTTCAACTAACTCCCTATTTTGTATGGTTTATGTAGAATTTGTAATTTTTAAAAATTTTGATGAATCCTTAAAAACCAAAAATTTTTGCTAATTATTAGATCACTGAAAAAGGAAGTTGTGTGCGTATATTATAGCAGAATATTTTTCACATTTCTTTTATTGCATAAATATCTTTAGTATAGTATTAGTTCATTATTCTAATTAATTATAGAAACTCTTCTACAGTAATGGCTACGTTCTTTACCAGAATCGTCTTAAGCGTACAAATGTGTGCAATTAATTTTAAAATAAACATCGTACGTGAACTGTAAGTTATTAACCTCTTGCATTTCCATTTAATCAGATTTCCTTTATAGGCCTTTTTCCTATAAGGTGCTTAGTGGGCGTTGCATGACCTTTTGTTTTAACTGTGAACTTTCAGAATAAATATTTTCTCTTTTATATATTTTTTTAAATGTTTTATCAGTGTCCCACAAACGAGATTACAAAGCGAAATTTGTATTTTCGTGGCGGGTTTTAATTGAAACAATAAAAGCGATTTTATGTATCTGTTTACAAATCCATGTTTAGTTTTGAGATTTATACTACATTCCAGGCCGCATATTAAGAAAAAAACTATTTAAACTAACCTGGATTTAGCCTACTTCGCAATTTCCATTTGGTTTTGTAAATTTGTTTGCCATAACATCAAATTTTAATCACGCTGAATCGCAGATGAAGCCACTTGCTTGCAACGTGGTGCGTGGCGGAAATTAAAAATGAATTTACAATTAGTAAGGTGTATTTCAACAGCCAGTGCAAGACCCACAGGAATTCCTAAATTGTACTCCTCAAGGTAAGTTAAATTCGAAACTGCTTTCTAAACGATGCTTCTGTAGTTGTAGATCGCACCGATTGGAAATGAATTTGTAGGAAAACAACGTCCTGTACTTATTGAAAAATTAGCTACGAAATCGCCTCGAAGCCACAGGGCTACTATGAATATAAAATTAAGCAATTAATTGTCGTTATCCTCAGAAAATGACATGAAATTATCGATGCCCGTGAAGGACTACTGCTCTACAGGGTGTGTTTAATATAATTTCCTGTTTCGTGGAAACCAGTTTAAGACCAATAGGGATTCGTTTAAGGCCTCAGTATAAAATTATTAACTAAATGGGAATTACTTGTGAGTCAGTAAAAGTGAAAGTGTGAAATTCTTGTTAAATAATATCCCCAATTATGGCAGTTCACAATGCATTAAATAATACTTTAAAATTGGGGATTTTACTCAAAAAATTATTGTTGGAATTTCTAAATGTTGTAGTCATACGGGGCAAATAATTTGAATTCCATGGGTTTTGTGGCGCTTTTGGACGCTACTCAAATATTAAGAGAATTTTCCTCGCTTTATGACTGATACCAAACCGCAAAACTCACCAAGTCTGAGTAATATCATAAGGATAAGGGATGGGAATCTTAAACAATTTAAAAAACCTGTTATTATTAGCCGTCTATAACGTTAATTAATAGCCGTCGCTTGCTAACAATAATTGTCAATGAATAAACGATGCAATCTCAAACAGCAGTCAATTACCTACTTTTGATATAACTGCGCTTAGCGTAATAAAAATTACTCGTCCATGAATGGTTGCACTTGTATATGGAATAACCTAACTTTAGCTCTGTCTACGACCTGTACTTTTGATCAACACAGCATCTACATAAAAATCACCAAAGGCCAGGCCACTGCAATTCTTTTATCGTTTGTGAACTCCCATTCAAACGCACCGAACACTTTCGACATTCAGGTGTGTGAATTAAAATTTTCAGTCCTGGGAAAACGAGGGCCGTGCAGAATGCTCATTGTGTGCCCCCTTTTCTGACTTACGACTGCAATTATGTATTGGCACGGATTTAAAGAGCGAAATAAAACGGCAATTTTTGGATTAGCGCCTTTCACTGCCGCAGTGAATTCAATGCACGGAGAGCCGACCAACCTTCAGACGAAATGTCGCGCTCTTTGAAATTATGAATCGCTCATCATCACCTTTCGCAATCGATGCTAAGCAGCTCCTTGATTATAAGTGTGCTGCATCAATCACGCAACGAAAATCGAATTTTCCACGCCTTAGGCCTACGAATTGGAAATTTGAAAGTGGAACAAATATAAAACGGTGTCATCGCTATAAAATAAATCGAGGCTCGGGCATCTGTTATTGTTCAATTAATAAATTTAATTTAATTATTAAACGATTGGTAATTAGCGCACCTGGGAAAATCTTAAAATCCAAAACCCATCACCAGGTTAGCAATAAAAAAAAGTAAAATTGGGACTCACTTTTTAAATTTCAAAAACTATAACTAAACTACACTGCACTAAAGAAGAATTGCACTTCACAAGGCTTTGTAACGCATTTTTTAAAATTCCTTAGCGTCCAGCCGTAGTCCTCATGCCGATCAATTGTCGTAAAATAATCGGGTGCAATTTTCTTGTAATTCTGCAACACTCGGCCAAGAACTGACAGTCCAAGAAGTTGAGTTCCTTTTACCTAAATTAGAAACGGCGCATGCGCGCAGGTGAATGTCTTCAGGAAGGTAAACACCAAGATCAATGTGCTGGCAAGATCTGTTAAGATTGTTGGCTACGCCTTGCTAGTATGCAACACAACGTACAATGAAATAACGGTACATTTACTGCACGAACTGGAAATCGTTCTTAGTTATTAGTTTTTGCCGTCCTCTGTTAGTAGTTATAGTAACTGCTGGTCAATAAACACACGTACTACCTACGTTTAAAGGACGATTTCTTAACATGGATTATTTGACTAATAACGGTTATACGTTAGAATAACAACAGTTTATCATCGTCGCAGAAAAAGCGAATGTATTATGAATAACTATGAAAACGTATTCTTATTACGAAAACTCATTTTATAATGTTCAAAATAACATTGACTATTCAATTCACCTGTCATCTGTCAAAAAGTGACCAATGAAAATCCAGAATTCTGACGTTTCTTGACCAATCAAAAAAATATCAATGGATATATCTTCCTAGAAGGTATTCAAGTGACTATTTTAAACAAATGTGATTTTTATTAGAAAAAGTCAATATTAGTGTTCTGTTACTATAGAAATTGCGTAGTTTGTTGCTAGATTTACTGAAAACTAATTTGAAAAAGTAGTTTGGTTCATTAAATAGTCCCTCGAATACCATTCTTAGTCAAAGTTAAGTAGATTATTTTTGCGGTGGTATCACTACTCATGTCCATTGCGCTTGGGATTAGGACTCGTGCTAGCGCACTCGTCCTAATGGGTCTTGTACACAACGTCGACTGCCCACAACGTCGACCGGGTATTTTGAACGCCCACAACGTCGACCGTGCCCACAACGTCGACGGAGGTTTGTTGGCCACAGCGTCGACCGTGCCCATAACGTCGACCTGTCTTCAGAGACACAACGTCGACCGTGCCCACTACGTCGACTCGTATAAAATGACGCTACGTACATCGCGGCGGTAGCGTCGCGGGCGACATTGCCCGAAAAATTCAAGACTTTGCAGCGCCGCATCGTCGACTCCAGAACACATATATGGAACGAGGGACGCAACGTCGACCATGCCCATAACGTCGACCCGCCTTAAGGGACACAACGTCGACCGTGCCCATATCGTCGACTCGTCTTGAGGGACGCAACGTCGACCGTGCCCATAACGTCGACCCGCCTTAAGGGACACAACGTCGACCGTGCCCATATCGTCGACTCGTCTTGAGGGACGCAACGTCGACCGTGCCCATATCGTCGACTCGTCTTGAGAGACGCAACGTCGACCGTGCCCATATCGTCGACTCGTCTTGAGGGACGCAACGTCGACCGTGCCCATAACGTCGACTCATCTGTAGCTACGTCAGGGCTTAATATGATTTTTTCTACTCCCGCATGTATATATTCTGTTTTCTTCACAATCTACAGAATGGATATGTAGGCAATTGTAGTTAACTGAACGTATATGATTTCATATCCACACAAGGGTGGATATGAAATACACCAATCACAAACCACGTTAGTCGTGATTACCTAGGCAACTTTCATTAATTGTTTGTTTTGCAGTGGGCACGCCCTGCTGTGCCCTGTTTGTGGCAAACGTGATTTTGTTGTAAGATATTTTATTAATTAGCGTTGAATAAATTTTCTTTTAATTTTCCATTCTTTTCCATTGATAGGTCGTAGAAAAAATACACTGTACAACTCGAGTGGAATGTCCATATCGCCCTCGGATAATTGAGCACTCCGCCTACGGCGTAGTGCTCAAACTTTATCCTCGTGCGATATGGACATCATATCCACTCTCGTTGTACAAACTACTATTTACCTACCCCACGCATTCATTTTTTTCTATGCCGTAGATACATTTTGAATAAATTAGAGTATAGTGTTACCTGTTTGACAGAATTTGTTGGACCTTCTATATTATAAAGCATTATACACCAGTTCCGCAATTCTGTAGCTACGAATAAACCAACAATATAATATCACTATCACTTTCTTAATGTGAAAATTATATTACTTCTTTAACAAAAAATCTGGTGTGATAAACGCACACAACTTCCTTTTACAGTGATATTATCATTAGCCCAAAATTTGATTTTTAATTTTTAAGCATTTTGTAAAAATTTCAAAAGTTACAAATTCTGCAAAAACGGTACAAAATAGTATTTTAAGCTGCATTCAAAAATGTAATAACATACAGGCTGTTCTATTTTAAATAGGAGTTAATAAAAAAAATTGAAAAAAAACAAAAGAAACCCATATTAGAAGTATTCGACTGGAAAATCACTTATGTCACATCAATACACATTAAACATGTAATAAAAATTTGAAGTTTGAAAAAAATCGTTGGAGCCGTTTTTGAAAAAATCGAAAAGAAAACTGAAAAATCACAAGAGTAAACACCTACTTCCGGTTATGCGATGTTCTTCAAAAGCTTGCTGTCGCATCTACATAGTACACAAAACTTATATATGAAGTTTCAACGCCATACCTCTTTTCGTTTTTGAGATATTCTGTTCACAGACACACAGACAGACGAATGAAAAGAAATATGTTTATCCTCAACCGGGTGCAAAGTAGCCTATTCTAGCCCGAGGGCGCAAAGTAAACCATTCTCGCCCGAGGGCGGAAAAGTAAATTTTTCTGACCCATGTTTACGTAGTTGCTACGGAAATGCAGCTTGCTTTTATTAGATCCTGGTATTATGATTTTAATGTTAATAGTTGGAAAATCTTTACGTATAAAAATACATCGCACCACGTCTTTTCGGTTGAGGATAAAATTATGTATATATATCTCTGGCGCAAGGGCGATTTCATCCCTTGATGATTTACAAACTATCATCGCGGACTGAAATCGCTTACCTTGCGCCCTTGATATATAAACTACTATTTTTGGGTTCAGGGGACTCTAAAACGTGAAGATCTGTTGAAAACTCAATTTCGAATTTTTGGGGTGAATCCAATACTTCCTCTATTGTAAATGGAAGTAAAAATTTACAGCGATGCTGGTTTTAGATTTTTACTACCTTCATTTGTTGCTGAATAGTGGCGTCATTGGAGGTTTTTTTAAATAGAAAAATTCCTACATATTTTCTAGTACCAATAACTAATAATTTATTGTAACAAAAAGCTTTATTTAATATAAATATTAACAGTAAGTTTCTTACTGTTAATGAATATCACTTCGAGAGATTCCTTTGAGAAAGTAGAGCTGTATTTTGGAACTATTTAACACGAAAAATAATAATTTGGCAAAACGTCAAAATAACAGATAATAAATGCAAATTTTTTTTAAAATACCTTTTTTAGTCTCTTCTTAGTTCCCTTTCTCGATAGTAGAAAAAATCATGTGCGAAACACGTAGGAAAAGTGTCTTTTTCTACGATCGTGCCAAAATGTCAACTTTTTCCACTGTTTCTAGTGTCAAAAGCGACGTTTGTAGCACTCTTAATACCGGGCGACCATAAATGATTGCGATATTTTTATCTTAGGTTAGCACTGTTAATGTTGGTTATCATGCTGTCAATTTTAAGTCTAGGTCAAATTCGAGGTTAGCAGGTTAGGTTTTGTGTCAGTTTGTATCAAAACTGACGGAAAGCCTAACCTGGTAACTATTTCCTATCTTGTTGCACAAATAGCTATTTCAATTCAGTGCAGGACATGGCTAACCCTTATGGAAAATTGTAATGATTATAAAAGTTACAAGAATAAACAGGTATATATACTTTATAATTTATTTTTGGAAATATACATAGAATATAAATACGTAAGTGTTTTTTTCTGAACGCTACATGGAAGTTACCAGTCGTAAATATCCCTGCACCGGAATCCTGTCCAGGGGGCAAGTTCCATGATCAATGATCCTATCGTAGGCGACATCTTCGGGATCTGGCGGTATGTTGTGAAGCCTTTGGCGTGTTTCGCAGCATTCATCGCACAGCCCAATGTGCCCACACGGTATTAATGCCATAGTGGAACGCGATGTAAGGCAAATCATGCAATACCCAAGATTTACCATGCTAGCTGCTTCCGCTACTTCTTCCACTCTGTCGTCCACCACGTCGGCCGCCACGTCATCGGTGTCCTCGTCGTCGTATGTCATAACTTCGATTAGTTCACTAAAATGTTGTTTGTATGGGAACAAAAACAACTTTGCCTATTTTGCTTATTTACGTGCATATTTTGTATATTTGCAATTGTAAATTAAACACGGATTTGCATATCCATTTTAAGAAATTATAAAATGTACAAGATACTGTTGGTGTACTGTACATGAATTTTGTAATGTATGGAAAAAGTCTAGGCGAACGGTTTCGCACATTTTTTATCCATATTTTGATTTCCATTTCAGCTCTAGTTATCCATGGAAATTTAATTCATGACTTTGATTAATTCACTCAAACAAAATTAATTGAAATGTTAAATTTGTAAACTGTCAGCAGTAAACATTAATTATCTTAGTATTTTTATTAATAAAGTTGTTTTTGTTCCCATACAAACAACATTTTAGTGAACTACTCGAAGTTATGACATAAATTTCCATGGATAACTAGAGTTAAAACACACTTTTTCAGTAAGTTATAAAATATGTAATATGTATACCCAAAAATTCCGTTGTCGAAATCAGATTTTTTTTAAAAGCTTATTTGAAATTCGTATTTTCGATATACCTCCTGATTTACAATTTCAACAAGATCGCACTATGTTTTCGATATTTACGGACAGTCATTTTTTTAAACCAATTTTTTTGGTTTCTAGATTGCCACAGCATGTATTTCCGTAAAAATGTAGGTTATGAAAATAATTTTCAACAGTTCAAGGGAATACTTCCTATATCCAAGGTATGCGAAAGTAAGAATCAGCTTACAGTTTGGATCATTAAAGCAAGATGTTTATCAAAATTAAGCGAAAATCCCAATCTGCCTTAATGACTACTGCTGAACAATCTTGAAAGAATTTTCGAAAGCTGGTTAAATTGACCAATAAGACTTTTCAACACAAATAAATAATGAGTGGGGATAAATATCCAAAATCTAGCTAACGATTCGCACAAAAATAGTTTCAAAGTTATCTTCCTACGGAATAACCACAGTATTGTAATTATTTTGATCTAATTTATAACTACTGTAACTATAACCATGGAAGTGAAAGCAGTACCTGGTCACAGACACGGTTCGGTTTATTACACTTGTGCAGCAGATAGCGGTTTTTTTTATAGAATAAACAAAACAAAAAATGGCAAACATTTTTTGAGATGCGTCGAAAAGGATTGTCCGGCGAGAGCGTGCCGTGACGATTTAGTTTTTACAAAACTTGGCGAGGGGCACAATCATCTTCAAGATGAACAAAAAGAAGACGCATTACAATTAAAAGCGTCGATGTTGGACGAAGCTTGCGCCACAAGTGAAAGTGTGAAGGGCATATTTGTAAGAAGAAGTGCCAGGTACGTATCTAATTTTTTTCTACCTCTGTGCAAAAATTTGAATGGCTACCTATGAAAACAGTCGATTTATGTTTTGTTTTGTTTTACTTTCCCATACCCAATAACATCTAAACGGCAATTAAATAATAACTTCCGGAATTTTGTTTTAGCACCCCAGCCGACGTCGCCAGCAAATTGGCCCCTCCAGCTACGGTCAAATCTATGCGACGTTGTCGACGGAAAGTTCAACCAGACATGCCAAGAAGCTTGGAAGAATTTGGCGAAATTTGTCGCACAAACGTTAGATTTGGCCAAATCGATGGTGAAACCTTTTGTAGAGGCACGTCGGGCAGCGGAAACTCCCTGTCAGTGCTTTTTTTGGCAGAAGGGCTAAGGCACTTGATAACTGCATCGAAAGAAGTCCATCTAGATGGTACCTTTAAAACCCGGCCGCACCATCCTGCCAGCAGTCAGTTGTTAACCATAATGGTAGTTCACTACGGATTTGTAAGTATTTGTGGTTTCATTTTTGATCAAGAGTAATAATTATTATCATTCTTATTCCTTGTTAGGCGTTTCCTTGCGCGTTCGCATTGATGTCGTCTCGAACAACAGAAGCCTACGATGCCTTGTTCAAGAAAATCCGCGAGCTTATTCCAGAATTTAAGCCTAGATTAATAATGACGGATTTTGAATCCGCACTGGTTCGGGCGTTGCACGCAAATTTTCCGGAGGCGCAGAAAACGGGCTGCTGGTTTCATTACTGCCAGGTAATAATTATTTTTTGTCGTATGTGTGTATTTATTGAAATTGTTAATTGGCTTACTTTCAGGCTATTTTAAGGAAAGCCGGAGTATTGGGCATGCGGCGGCTCTTGGTAGAAAATCTGCGAGCTAGGAAGGCACTAAAAATGCTTATGTGTGTGCCCTTACTACCTACTATTAATATAGAGGACGGCGTCGAATTTATTACCAATTTTATAAGGCTAAACAGTTTGGAAGAAAGTTTTTCAACACTTCTAAGGTATTTTCATCATTCAGCTTCGACAGCAAGCCTAATCAAAATTCTAATAACTCTACTACTACTAAAACCTTATATATTTCAGATACCATCGTAGACAGTGGCTGGAGAAAGTTGGGGCGGATTCCATATCCGTATTCAATAGAACACGGCGCACGAATAACGATTCAGAGTCGCTCCATGCTGCCTTAAAACGTATCTTAGGGGTACGAAATCCCAACGTGTGGGAATTTACTGGTAAGTTTTTTAAAAATCTAAAGCACATGTTTAAACGGATTCTGAACATTGGTAGCATTTTTTTCTTAAATATATTTCTTTCTACTCTATATATAAAGAGTGAGGTTTTGCGCTTTCATTTGACAACAGAAAGTGGGCGTTTACTGAGCGAGCGATTTTAAAAACTTTACGCTCGTCTCCCATAGCAGCGAGCAATAACATTTACTTTACGCTCGCCGCCCATAGCAACGACCAATAAAATTAACTTTACTCTCGCTTAAAAAAGACATCTGTTGTTTACTGACTTGACGTTACTTGAAAAACTGACAGAATGAATAAATTTTCAGTAAATATACCTGTTTGTGTTAAATTTTGTAGTAATTTTTAATTAGTCGCAGAAAAAACTATGTGTGCACCACTAGTGTAAAGTGTCTTTGTCGCTCTCGCACTATAAAGTATCACTTTACGCTTTAGGTACACAAATAACTATTAAGTAAAGGTGGCATCCGCAATTTTTTTTTATATTGAACTTGTTGCAGACGGAATTCGCAATATCACCGCTGCGACGATACGAGAAATTAGGGCGTTTGTCGACGAGGGTCTTCAAATTAAAGCCGTTGCAAAAAGGAAGTACTTGTTAAATTCGCAAAGAATCAAACACGCCACAACGGTTTTACAAGAAGATGGAAACATCGGGGCATACCTCGAAGTTGTCGCCTATTCCGTGCAGGGTCTGATCCGTCAAAATTTAGCAGATGAGGAACAGGTCGAAATAGAAAATGAGGAGTATCTCCTAGCACGCCTTCCTGGTAATCTTCTTCCGGAATTTAACGTGAATGGTAAGTTGTACTTTAATATTATTTTTACTTTAAGTAGGACACAGAGCCGGCGCGACCAGACTGCCGCCTTAGGTGAGCAAGGTTTATGCCACCCCTTTCAACACAGAGACGATGAAAGGGGGCGGAATTTTTGTGAATATCAAGAAAAGAAACAACATAAATTATAATTTTTTTTATTATCACAAGCACACTAATAAACAAAATAAAATAAAATCAAACCTAAGACTAAAGACTGTCACGAAATACAACTAAATCGGTCGCCTCACTTCTTGCGCCGGCCCTGGGTCGGAGTATGTTACTCTTAAACATTATTCCGTCTTGTATAAAATTTTAGACAACGCTGAAGTAGAACCGGACCAGGACGACGACGAGGACACCGATGACGTGGCGGCCGACGTGGTGGACGACAGAGTGGAAGAAGTAGCGGAAGCAGCTAGCATGGTAAATCTTGGGTATTGCATGATTTGCCTTACATCGCGTTCCACTATGGCATTAATACCGTGTGGGCACATTGGGCTGTGCGATGAATGCTGCGAAACACGCCAAAGGCTTCACAACATACCGCCAGATCCCGAAGATGTCGCCTACGATAGGATCATTGATCATGGAACTTGCCCCCTGGACAGGATTCCGGTGCAGGGATATTTACGACTGGTAACTTCCATGTAGCGTTCAGAAAAAAACACTTACGTATTTATATTCTATGTATATTTCCAAAAATAAATTATAAAGTATATATACCTGTTTATTCTTGTAACTTTTATAATCATTACAATTTTCCATAAGGGTTAGCCATGTCCTGCACTGAATTGAAATAGCTATTTGTGCAACAAGATAGGAAATAGTTACCAGGTTAGGCTTTCCGTCAGTTTTGATACAAACTGACACAAAACCTAACCTGCTAACCTCGAATTTGACCTAGACTTAAAATTGACAGCATGATAACCAACATTAACAGTGCTAACCTAAGATAAAAATATCGCAATCATTTATGGTCGCCCGGTATTAAGAGTGCTACAAACGTCGCTTTTGACACTAGAAACAGTGGAAAAAGTTGACATTTTGGCACGATCGTAGAAAAAGACACTTTTCCTACGTGTTTCGCACATGATTTCTTCTACTATCGAGAAAGGGAACTAAGAAGAGACTAAAAAAGGTATTTTAAAAAAAATTTGCATTTATTATCTGTTATTTTGACGTTTTGCCAAATTATTATTTTTCGTGTTAAATAGTTCCAAAATACAGCTCTACTTTCTCAAAGGAATCTCTCGAAGTGATATTCATTAACAGTAAGAAACTTACTGTTAATATTTATATTAAATAAAGCTTTTTGTTACAATAAATTATTAGTTATTGGTACTAGAAAATATGTAGGAATTTTTCTATTTAAAAAAACCTCCAATGACGCCACTATTCAGCAACAAATGAAGGTAGTAAAAATCTAAAACCAGCATCGCTGTAAATTTTTACTTCCATTTACAATAGAGGAAGTATTGGATTCACCCCAAAAATTCGAAATTGAGTTTTCAACAGATCTTCACGTTTTAGAGTCCCCTGAACCCAAAAATAGTAGTTTATATATCAAGGGCGCAAGGTAAGCGATTTCAGTCCGCGATGATAGTTTGTAAATCATCAAGGGATGAAATCGCCCTTGCGCCAGAGATATATATACATAATTTTATCCTCAACCGAAAAGACGTGGTGCGATGTATTTTTATACGTAAAGATTTTCCAACTATTAACATTAAAAATCATAATACCAGGATCTAATAAAAGCAAGCTGCATTTCCGTAGCAACTACGTAAACATGGGTCAGAAAAATTTACTTTTCCGCCCTCGGGCGAGAATGGTTTACTTTGCGCCCTCGGGCTAGAATAGGCTACTTTGCACCCGGTTGAGGATAAACATATTTCTTTTCATTCGTCTGTCTGTGTGTCTGTGAACAGAATATCTCAAAAACGAAAAGAGGTATGGCGTTGAAACTTCATATATAAGTTTTGTGTACTATGTAGATGCGACAGCAAGCTTTTGAAGAACATCGCATAACCGGAAGTAGGTGTTTACTCTTGTGATTTTTCAGTTTTCTTTTCGATTTTTTCAAAAACGGCTCCAACGATTTTTTTCAAACTTCAAATTTTTATTACATGTTTAATGTGTATTGATGTGACATAAGTGATTTTCCAGTCGAATACTTCTAATATGGGTTTCTTTTGTTTTTTTTCAATTTTTTTTATTAACTCCTATTTAAAATAGAACAGCCTGTATGTTATTACATTTTTGAATGCAGCTTAAAATACTATTTTGTACCGTTTTTGCAGAATTTGTAACTTTTGAAAATTTTTACAAAATGCTTAAAAATTAAAAATCAAATTTTGGGCTAATGATAATATCACTGTAAAAGGAAGTTGTGTGCGTTTATCACACCAGATTTTTTGTTAAAGAAGTAATATAATTTTCACATTAAGAAAGTGATAGTGATATTATATTGTTGGTTTATTCGTAGCTACAGAATTGCGGAACTGGTGTATAATGCTTTATAATATAGAAGGTCCAACAAATTCTGTCAAACAGGTAACACTATACTCTAATTTATTCAAAATGTATCTACGGCATAGAAAAAAATGAATGCGTGGGGTAGGTAATAGTAGTTTGTACAACGAGAGTGGATATTATGGACATTCCACTCGAGTTGTACAGTGTATTTTTTCTACGACCTATCAATGGAAAAGAATGGAAAATTAAAAGAAAATTTATTCAACGCTAATTAATAAGATATCTTACAACAAAATCACGTTTGCCACAAACAGGGCACAGCAGGGCGTGCCCACTGCAAAACAAACAATTAATGAAAGTTGCCTAGGTAATCACGACTAACGTGGTTTGTGATTGGTGTATTTCATATCCACCCTTGTGTGGATATGAAATCATATACGTTCAGTTAACTACAATTGCCTACATATCCATTCTGTAGATTGTGAAGAAAACAGAATATATACATGCGGGAGTAGAAAAAATCATATTAAGCCCTGACGTAGCTACAGATGAGTCGACGTTATGGGCACGGTCGACGTTGCGTCCCTCAAGACGAGTCGACGATATGGGCACGGTCGACGTTGCGTCTCTCAAGACGAGTCGACGATATGGGCACGGTCGACGTTGCGTCCCTCAAGACGAGTCGACGATATGGGCACGGTCGACGTTGTGTCCCTTAAGGCGGGTCGACGTTATGGGCACGGTCGACGTTGCGTCCCTCAAGACGAGTCGACGATATGGGCACGGTCGACGTTGTGTCCCTTAAGGCGGGTCGACGTTATGGGCATGGTCGACGTTGCGTCCCTCGTTCCATATATGTGTTCTGGAGTCGACGATGCGGCGCTGCAAAGTCTTGAATTTTTCGGGCAATGTCGCCCGCGACGCTACCGCCGCGATGTACGTAGCGTCATTTTATACGAGTCGACGTAGTGGGCACGGTCGACGTTGTGTCTCTGAAGACAGGTCGACGTTATGGGCACGGTCGACGCTGTGGCCAACAAACCTCCGTCGACGTTGTGGGCACGGTCGACGTTGTGGGCGTTCAAAATACCCGGTCGACGTTGTGGGCAGTCGACGTTGTGTCCAGGTCCGGTCCTAATCGTACCAAAGCGCAATGGACATTCGTGACACCACCACAAAAATAGTCGACATAACTTTGACTACTCATGGTATTATAAGTGAATATAAGTCCCATGAAAACTATATTTTAAAACGTACATAAAACGAGGAAAACGTTTGGATATAACACGTGCGTACACATTTTTGTTACAAAATTTGAATCATCATTTTGTAAAGTTCAAATAATGTTGAATATATATGTTGTTAACAACTACTTTTTAAAATTACATAAAAAATACAAAATCGACTGTTAATTTATATAAGAGTTAAAGAAGGCTAATAGTTATTTGTGTACCAAAGCCCTGAAATTTAACTTTTTATCACGAATGTGGAATTTAGTAATAAACTACATGAGGAATAAAAAGGAACTTTATTGCCGAGGGAACTTAGATTTCTCTATCGAGAAACCGTGAAATTAAAGATTTTAACCAACTTTTTTTAGGTTATGTTGACGTTTTTTGCCACCCATCTGTCACCCCGCCACCTACAAAATGTCGTAAAACAATGGATTACTCTAAGTAGGACTAAGATACCGGATGCTCTGCATGCCTAGACCTTGTCCACGGGGTTGGCAAAAAGGGCCTACGAAGGCCTACTTGCTAGACATAAGTCTCCCCACAAATAATAGTACTACTACTACTACTCACTGCCGATAATTATGTATCTAGGAAAAAAATGTCTTTTTGTGGGCGATGCCAGCAATCGCTGGCAGCAGCGATAGCCCAGACAAGCAAGCAGGCAAGGCTATAAAAAGCAAATTGCGTCCGAGGTGCGTATTAAAATTTCCGGTCGACCGTCGTAAATTGAAAAAAAAAAATAAAAGGGGAGTGGGAATTGTAGGAGTTGCTGCGGATGAAAAACGATTGCGGACAAAAACGGTTTGCGGATGCAAAATTAAGGGTGTTCAAAAAGTGAAATTTTTCGTAGGTAACTGCTTCCGCAAAATCACATTTTCTAGAGAGGTCGACGGAAAATAGTATATTATGTTATTAGGAGCAGAAGTTATACTTTATTTTGAGTGGCTGGCTGGCTGGACGGTGTATCTGAGTTTGCGAGGCAAATAATTACAGAGGTGTTAAATTGCTTCAGTTGGCCTTATTAAAAAGTAAAATTGAGGCAAAAATAATCTTATACAGTAAAAATTTATATAACTTCTCTTTATTTGTAGACAATACTAGCAATGTTTGTAGCATAGATGTAAGCATGGAAAAGCAAAGAAGAACAGAATGCGAGCATTTTACAAGAACATGCTATTATTGTTTTATTTTGTCGAGTGAATGTATTATACATAATTCATATTTTTTAGATTTTCAAGCCTGGCTTTGCAATACCAGCAAACAAGACAAAGTCGAATATGTTTTGAGTAGGGGAACCAAAACTTTGAAAACAGACACTGATGTTGCAAAAGTTTAATACTATAATTGCAATAGAAGTATTAAAAAAATATTGTAAGTAGGTATGCCTGTCTTAAAATATTGATTTTACCAATAACTTTAACTTTCCAGGTAAAGTTATAGAAGACAAAAATCGCAAACGTGCAATAAAAGTACAAGGTTCGAGCAAACTAGAATTTGCTTGTACTAGTCATATGAAAACTACTCAAATAAAAGAAAAATGCTAGGTTATGTTATAATAAGTCTCATTCAAACCATGATGAAGATATCTAACATTTGAATATTCCGAAAGAAGACAAAGAACTAATTGCTAATAAATTATTATCTGGCGTTTCATTGCCAAGGTAACCTAGTTTTGTTTATTTTTTAATAACTATTTTCTTATTTTCATATTCTATTATATTGTACTTGATCAAAACAGAGATCAAATCCTTGACAATGACGTACAAAGAATCCTTTTATTAACACGACAAGATGTACAGAATATAAATACTTCGTACGGAATCGATATTTTGGATAATGGAAAATGAAATAAAATTGACGCGGTGGGTGTTAACATGTGGGTTAATGAACAACAGAGCAGTGAATCAGAATAAGTTGTTTATGATAAGAAGCAGGGAGTGAAGGATGGTGAATGGTCATCTGTCTAAAAACGATTTTTTGTTTAATTATCATGAATCAATCACAGAAATACATGTTAGAGATATTTGGAAATAATATAGTTGCTATTAACTCCACTCATGGAATGAATGGGTACGATTTTGAACTTACAACACTTATGGTTGTAGATGAGAATAGCGAAAAATTTCCAGTAGCATGTATGTTCACCAATCGCCAAGACACTTTAGTACATAAATGATTTTTTTACAAATTTAAGTTAAATATAAACTGTGAAATTAAACTCAAAACATCCATGTCAGATATGACTGAAGTAATCTACCACGCATGGATAGAAGTGATGTGAATACCTACACACCGCTTATACTGTGCATGGCACGTTAACCGAGCATGACAAAAAAAAATCTCAATCAAGTATTAGATTCTGATAAGAGAAAATGGGTATATAAAATATTGAAATATCTGCAAAATTGCAATGATATGAAACAGTTTATATTTAATTTGAAAAGGAGTTTAGACCTATATTTGGATGACTCTGAAACCACAATTTACCAACTATTTTAAAATCAATTATAGTGAAAATCATACGACACTCATTAATGACCAATAGAAAAATTAGTTCAGGAGCCGTAACCAAACAACAACAAAATTGCTTGGAAATGTTTTGTAGGTATGGATTACTTCTTTTTAGGGTTTGTGTCGTTACGATTTTCTTACCGAATCTGCATTCGAGCATTAATTCTTATCCGGAAATTATTTTTCGTGCATTGCAACAACGTCCTGTAATAAGCCTTAGTTTTTTATTTATAATAAGTTCGATTAGTACTCTATAATTATATTAATTGCCATGATAAATAAATATAATATCTGTGATTTGAGATGTTTTACAATTATTATATGCCTGTCTTATTTTTTATTTGTTAAGAGTTGAGTTAAAAGTGGAAAATTACACTGACCGGGAAGATTAAAGCATAATTTTGAACACCGTCATATTTTGTTGTAGAATTCTGGATAATAGCTATGAAAATATGCCAAATAACAAAAGGTAAGCAAATAAAACGAAAGTACCTTTTGTTCTCAATATACAGTGTATAACACTCTTATAGCTTTTTAGTTTTTATTCAATCTTAACCAAATTTTCCCCAAATTTATAACACAGTAAAATCTACTGGTGGCCGAAAAACAATTCGCCCTCTTCAAATGCAAAACCAACTCCAATACCAAAGTGCCCTGGCCAAAATGTTCAAACTATTGTTTGCCCATGAAATAAGAGAATTAAGTGAAATTATGCGGACACAAAAGTGCGTTCAATTAGAATATAAAAACTAGTTCACGGCATGTGCCAATTAAACTATTTGTATACAAGACTCAGCTAGTGTCGGTTTACTGGGTCACGTTGCAATACTATAAGGAAGCTTTATGCAGACTGCCGCATTATAATACTATCACTTAGTCAGATTTCACACACATTGTTGACCGGCGAAGTATTTTTATGCAAACGTCGAGTTTTGTGCCTATACCAATACTAGGTGTTGCCTTCAAAAACAACAAACACGACACACATTCAATTATATATTCTAATATAAGCTGCGCTAGCCGATAGACATGTTTTCGTTTGGTGCCGTTAAAAATTCTCGATTATAGTAACAATGTCGTTCACTCGAGATCAGTTGGAAGATATAAACGCTATATTAACCAGTACTACAACGGCCATGTGTAGTGATAAAAACTATAAGTGCAATTGCTACAGCAGTCTCCGCTATAATTATCAAGAGTTTAAATGAAAAACTGCAAATTCAGGGTGATAAAATTAATGTGTTGGACAAAGAAATTCAAGCGCTTAAATCAGAAAATGGTAAATTAAAAAGTGCCTATAGCAATTTAGAACACTATACGCGAAGAAATTCTGTGCGTGTATTTGGAGTTCGGGAGGAAACGCATGAAAACTGTGAAGAAGTGATAAAAGAAATGTTTAAAACAATGCTTAATGTCGATATTGAAAATAGCTACATCAACCGCATGCATCGTGTGGGACCACGTAATACTGATAATACAAATATCGACATTTAGTGTATTCCAACAAGAAACTTTTACGGAATACCGGCGTAGTTATGGGCGAAGACCTTTCCCCAGAGCGTCTACATTTATTAAAAGAAGCCCAAAAACATGTCGGAAAAGATAAGGCGTGGTCAAGAGACGGTAAAGTGTTTGTAAACTTTAATAATGCTATAAAACCCATTTTTTCCATTCAAGATCTAAACAGCCTTGGCTCATAAAGCTTGTACCTATGTATCACTCTGCACATTTAGATTGTAGAAATATAAAATTTTTGAGTTTGCAATTTTGCTCTGTATTGTAAAATATTTTCCTATTTCTTATTATGCAGCCTTCTAACACGATTAATTAAAAATTTACTACTAATTTATTGCTGTTAAATTTATGTTTTTAATTTTCAAATTAGTTATAATGTACGTAGTGATTTCCTTTAGTTGCATAATAATTTTGTATCTTGGTTTAATTTTTAGGAGTATTCATATCTGCTTAGTTTGTAAATTTGTTCTAGTTGTTTTCTAAAAGGGCCCATGATTTGGTATAGGTATGTGTGAAGCGGCACCACAACGGTAACACCGGGCTTGCTTAACCGAAAACGAATAAAATTTTAAAATGTGCCCATCTTAATGTACGATTGATTTTAAATAATTTTGAAAATTTTAAGCAGCATGTTTTGTATAATCAGTATGACATTATTTCTTGCAGCGAAACCTGGTTGACTGAAGATATTAAGACCGATGCAATATGTATTCAAGGATATAATCTTGTACGTAGAGATAGGACCACGAGAGGGGGTGGTGCTGCTTTTTATATTAAAACCTTTTTAGCTATCTCCGTTTTAAACTGTAATTATGATATTAAACAACTTTGGATACAAATCACTATCGAGAAATATAAATTCTACGCATTTGGAGTAGTCTATAATCCACACAAACGTTTTTATCTGGATTTTATAGATTCTCTAGAAACAACATTATCAACAATATTATCTATAAATAAAGAAATATTCTGTTTTGGCGATTTCAATATTGACATGATGGACATAGAAAGTGCTCCTACATTATATACTATGGAATTTTTCGAAAGCTTTGGTTTGAAGCAGGTAGTAAGTGAGCCTACACGTGTTGTACAGCTATCATTTTCCCTTATAGATTTGATTGTTGTATCCAATAAAGAAATTATATCCAACACTTCCGTTTTAAGTATGCACAAAGTTTCTGACCAGTACTTAGTATGTTGCTGTATTAATCTACCTCATCTAAATCTTCAACCTGTTATACGCACATACAGAAATTGTAAATTCTCTGATTGTCCACAATTTGTTGTAGACGTGCGATCAATACCCTGGAATAATATTCATCATATTGATAATATTGATAGTAAAGTAAATTTTTTTGTTGAAAATCTGACTATTGTTCTTAATCTTCATGCTCCAATCACTTCCTCAAGATTTACAAAAGCTCATGCACCGTGGCTAACAACTAACATGAAACACATGATGAGATCAATACCCCGGAACAATATTCCTCATATTGATAATATTAATAGTAAAGTAACTTTTTTTTTTGAAAATCTGACTATTGTTCTTAATCTTCATGCTGCAATCACGTCCTCAAGATTTACACAAGCTTATGCACCGTGGCTAACAACTAACATGAAACACATGATGCGTACGCGTGATGTTGCCTTAAATCGGTTTAAGAGAACGAAAAATCCAGAACACTAGAATTTATTTATTTATTTATATATTTCGCACTCAGCCAACAGCCGTTAGGCCAATTATAGGCGTCGCTGTGAATTTATGGGGACTTCCAACCCCACTAACAACTGTCATGATGTTATTATGACATCCGGATCCAACTATTTCCTTGGCAGTCGTACCACGAGGCACCGAGCGAAGCAGCCGTGAAACTCCCATCCAAGTTCTGACCAGAAAGAGCGTTGCTTAACTCTACTGATCGAACGTGGACGCTTGTTCAAGCTACACCACCCGGGACCCTTATTATTACTAACAGCTTAGAAATCTCACGGGAACAGCAGTAAAACGAGAAAAGAAAGCGTATTACGATAGTAAATTTAACAGTAGCTCTAAATCTGTATGGAAAGACTTAAAATTACTAAATATGTCTAACAACAAACATCAGAAAAATGATCTGCCCACTAATCTGTCTGACTGCAACGAAATTAATAACTTTTTTATTAATAGTACCTATTCCAAAAACAAATATTGACGATAACGTAATAAATTTTTATCTAAATAATATTATAGAGACGGTGGTAGAAAAATGTAATTTTACAGTCACTGATGAAAATGAAAGACGAAAAATAATGTCGTCAATCAAAACTAATGCGACTGGAGTGGATGGATTAAGTATTTCAATAATTAATCTTTGTGTTCCGTTTCTACTTCCCATAATCACCCATCTTGTTAATTATTGCTTATCTAATTCCGTTTTTCCCACTTGTTGGAAACGTGCTCTTGTCTTACCATTACCAAAAGTTACGGCTCCAAGCGACTTTAAAGACTTAAGACCAATTAGTATTCTTCCTATCTTATCAAAAGTGATTGAGAGAGTTATTGAGCGTCAACTACAACATCTTGACAAATACAGATACGCAATTAGGTTTTCAGAAGGAATATAGTTGTAACACGGCTTTATTAAAAATCACAAATGATGTCATAGTTCAGTCAATATAGCAGAAAAAATGGCAATTCCTTGGAAAAGATCGGGTAGTTTTGAATTTTTGATATATTATTTGGGTTGCCATAGTGAGTTAAAATCCAAGTTTTCGACCTTGGCGCACAACCGCGCACCTCGCCACCACGCAAAAAGAGTAAAATGGAGGCACTTGTTTTCGTTTTTGCCGTTTATTGGAAAAACTAAACGTTTGTCAAAAGAAATCACTCTTGCCTTTTTAAAAGTAGAGTAAGTTTGCTATAATTTGAGCACAAGATGACCTTTGTATGTCAAAACGTTCCTGATACTATATATACACGATACGATATTTTTACACTTAGTGAAGGAATGCAAAATTTTTAATTGTATTTGTGGTGCTCCCTATCTTGAACTTAGAGCGAATAAAATAAGAACTTTACGTGAACAACACTACTGCCCATTTTTTGCTCAACATCTCTTGCCAAACAAAAGAAAAGGGCCTGCCTTATGGGGGTGGGGACAATAGGTGCAGCTGCCGACAAACTAGGTCTTGTACGGACGTGCCCTATGGTTTTATCACTCGCGTTTTCAATCAGTATGACCTCCTCCCACGCTAATTTTTGTTTTTTATACTCTAATACTGTGAGTGAAGATGACGTAAAAGTGAGGAAGAGGAATTAAAACTCTACTTGAGTCCAGTGTTAAACGGGGAGATACTGTGAGTGAATGTTTTTTGAAAAACTTGAAAGTTGTTTCTGTGGATAGTGCTTGCCAAAAAACACTACAATAATCCCAGGATGATTACAGCTGATCTTCGTCGCAAAGACATACCTTTACCTAAAGCAAAGGTAACTAGATCCGGCACTGAGCGTTTTGACTTTAAATCTCATTGCTTTTTGTGAGCAAAACAGGGTAACTAAGGAATTTCTGCAAGCTCAGGCGAAGGAACGTCTATCTAATAGAAACGAGGTTCATCTAGTGGAGCAGAGTGATAAAATTGGAAAATAATTCATAGCAGCAGCTGCAAACGAGGAGATGAATGGGCCCAGAAGATAGTAGACCGCATTCGACATGAAAGTGATCTAATGGCCGTGGAAGAAAAATACCATCAGTTTTGCCATAAAAAGCTATATCGGGCACCTGAAACATATTGATGAAGCGATGGAGTTTATTTATTCACATCTTCAGCTGAATCCGAGGAATACAGTTCTCCTTGACTGAATTGTTTGACCAAATCGAAGGGGACTTTAGCCCAGATTTGAAGACAGTGAAATTAAGGCTTTTCAAAAAGTATGGAGCAGACATTGTAATAGCTGAAACTGCCAGCAAACAGTAGGTTGTGTACTTCAAAAGTTTGGAACACAGATACTAATTAAGGCGTGGTACGAGGAACGCTAGTTAGATGCACAAGAAGAAAACATTCGAGCTGTGAAGGCTGCTGCTAAAATAATTCTGGGAGATACCCGTTCGCAAGTGTATGATACCACTACATACTTACCACCGGATAATTTCCTTCAAGACATTGAGGATGTGAGCCCTGAATCACTGCTTCTTATTTTTTGAAACTCTCATTTTAACAAAGAAGAAACCGCCTTTAGTTGATGGGTGGAAGAAGAAGTGTGTAGCTCTATCACACGCAGTTATATCGGCAGTAAGACCGCGCTCTTTCCTATCTTATCTTATCAGCATTTATTTGTACCAAAAATTTGGTTCAAAACACTTAATTCAGCCGTTTTCTTCCTTGGATTTTGTGAGAGTTACTCAAAGACTTGTTCACTTCAGTTATGCAGTATCTTGCGAATTGCAAAACCTGAAATTCAGCAAGGTGCGTTTTCTCAGTTCATTTTGATAAGACTAAATGTAATTGCAACACCCTAGATGTCTTGGGTGCATTTCACGCAATGGGAGGCATCATGACTATCACGCCCGTTCACGCAGCGACTGCTGACATCAAGATTCGCCCAATAAAAGTTGTTCGTTTGAGGACGTTGTCCAACAAACGGGCTCGATATAGCTGCAAGTTTACCATGCACAGAGAAATTCAGGGCTAGAACTGGAAGATATTACATTAAGTATTCACAATTTCCTCTGACTGTATGGCAAGTTTGAACATTTTAGGCTGAAATGGATTTATGGAACAGGTTTACAAAGAGAAGCCATTCGAACGTTCAAAGGTGTTGTGCCTTCCATTTATTCATGCTCCAACGAGTCAGCACGATACTACATATAGATACCCCTTAATTTACGAAATATTTAACATAATTCATACGCGTTGAACATTTTTTCGCATTTTTTTAAATTTTTGTTTTTTGAAAAATGGTATCTCGGAAACTATCAAACGTCTATGGGTCGTCTTGTGCTCAAATTGTAGAAAATTTACTCTACTTTCAAAAAGGTAAGGGGGATTTTTTCGACAAAGATTTAGTTTTTCAAATATACGGCAAAAACGAATACAAGTGCCTCCATCTTACTGTTTTTGCGAGGCAACCCAAATGATATATACAAAATTCAAAACTACCCGACCTTTTGCAAGGAATTTTGCTATATTGACTGGACTATCATTTTGGCAACTGATCAGGGGAAAGTAACGGTTCTTGTAGTACTCGATTATTCCAAGGCCTTCGACACAATTAATCATTGCATCTTACTCTCTATATTTCATTATATTGACTTGAGTTAAAATGCAGTCACTCTGTTATTCAATTATGTGTCCGATCGCCAACAAGCTGTCAGTTTGCATAGTAAACAATCTGAACTTTCTAATATTACGTCGGGAGTACCGCAATGTTCTATTTTAGGACCAGTTTTCTTTACGATTTACACTTCTTTACTTCTCTCAGTGCTGCAGTCATGTATCTCTCATTTTTACGCAGTTGACTCACAAATTTATAAATCGTTTAAACCTGAAGAAGTTGTCGAAGTGTGCGAAGCAATAAACAAAGATCTTGCAGAGTTAGCAAAAATATCTGAGCAGCATGCTATGGCACTCAATCCAGGTAAATCAACAGTATTAATATTCGGTAAAAGAACTGACCAATTAAAAATAATTTTTTTTTTGTATATATTAAGATCAATAACTAAACTTTACCTGTAGTTGAATTCGCAAAGAATTTAGCTGTAACGCTTGATAGCGGGTTACGATTTAAACAGCACGTATCAAAATATTTCCAAAGTGAATATTGTAACCTTCGACTGGTTTTTCAAAATCGGCAAATTCGCAGTCGAAAAATTAAGATTATGCTGTGTAACAGTCTTGTACATTCATGTAAAGTAAACACTGTCATAAAAATTAATATATATTGCACATACGCTACATGCTTCGGCTTATATATTAAACCATCTTCAGGCTAAAAGATAAATCTTATAAAAATAAGGGGAACACCCAGACAGCAAACACCTCACCTAATGTCAAAAGTGGACAGTCACAAATAAACAAGCAATTAAAATTAAAACAGACACAAGACAACGTGACCGACATGTTAATAGTTATTTAAACAACAAGTGTGTTAATGAAGGCGATTAATAATAGAAACTGTTTAAAGCACGAACGAGCGATAGCGATAGCGAATCTTTCTACTAAAGAAGAATGGGGATTTGCAGATAATGGAAGTTTCACCAAAAATGATCTTATGGCCGGTATCGCGTTGTGTTCGGCGATGGCTGATGGTGAAACGAGACCCGACTTGAGGCAGCGCTGGTGCTCAGAGATGCGAGTTTTCACTGAACGACCTGTTTCACCAATGTATACAGCATTACAAGAGCAAGGAACTCTATAAACATATTTAGATGACACAGTGTTTAATTTATCTTTAGGTGAAGGAAGAACCTGTGAGATTTTGCTCGGGAGTTTGAATGCGGTTTTAATGTTTTGTTTTCGAAGAAACGTTCCTACGCGGTCGGGGACCTGGTGGATATAGGGAAGAAAGACTATTGCTGCAAGAGGATCGGGTTTTGGAGGTTTGGGTGGCCGTGGATGAAGATGGCGATTGATGGCAGACTGTATATCCCTAGCACGGTAATCGTTATTCCTAAGAGCTTTCCGAATGTGGTTTAATTCAGCGTGGATATTATCGGGTTGGGATATGGAAACGGCCCGGTGTGCAAGCGAATTGATAACGGAAAGTTTTTGTGTAGTATGATGGCGGGAATCGGCATGTAGATAGCGATCAGTGTGAGTGGGTTTGCGATATACAGAATGACCAAGTTTGGCACTGGGTTGGCGAGAGACCAGTACATCTAAGAAAGGAAGGGAGCCGTTACTTTCTATCTCCATGGTAAAGTTAATGTCTGGATGTTGACTATTGAGATTATTTAAGAAATCAAAACATTCAAAACTATTTGAGACACTTGTCCCCGCTCGAAACAGATGACTATTCACTCTGGCAAGCAACCAGATACTTAAAATAACCACAACAATACAAAGCACCAACCCGCACTCCTAAAAACACCTGGGCAAAAAGCGACAACGAGAAGTCGAGGACCTTTGCAGAACATCTAGTTAATGTGTTCACACCATTCCCGACTGATGAAGACAATGCAGAAGAAATACAACTACTAGAAATGCCTTATATCAAATGAACCTGCCAATTAAACCACGCAAACTCACCCAAATAGAAACTACCAATCAATAAAACGTGAATGCACACAAAGCCCCAGGTCAAGACTTAATTACATGCAACATTCTCAAAGAACGTCCACAAAAAAGTTACCAATTTATAACCTTTCTCTTCAAAAAAACGCTAAGACTTCGGCACTTTCCTAAGTAATGGAAAGTTGCAGTAACAATCCTCATCCCAAAGCCAGGGAAACCTACAGACCAACCTGCATCATATCGACCAATCTGCTTGTTACTAATTTCGTCGAAAGTGTTCGAAAAAATACTACTAGAGAAGCTATATCTACTTCTATTGGACAATCACATACTACCAGATCACCAATTCGGCTTTCGAAAACACCATGCACTTTTGCTGACGACACGGCGATACTCACATCAAACACTGATCCAACCACCGCATCCCAACAACTAGAAATACAGCTTGACGAAATGCAGCACTGGTACAAAGAGTGGCACCTGCAAATAAATGAAAGCAAATCAGTGCACGTCACATACACCTTAAGAAGAGGCACGTCCTCCGGTGACATTTAACAACCAACGAATCCCCCACGCTGACAGCGCAAAGTACCTCGGTATCCACTTAGAGAAAAAATTGACCTAGTACACCCATATATGGACAAAGTCCAAATAATGGGGCTGAAACTTAAAAAAATGTATTGGCCTATAGGGCGTAGATCACAGCTTTGTCTTGAAAGCAAGATACCCCTTTATAAAACTATGCTAAAACCCATATGGTCCTATGGCATACACTTATGGTGTACAGCTAGAACATCCAACATTGAATTGATCAAACACTTCCAACCAAAGATACTCAGAGCCATAGCAAACGCACCATAGTACATCCCAAATGTAACAATAGTGTAGTGCTCAACAGTAAACGACAATGAGGTGCAACCGCTATTAAAAAGTTTAAACCGCTCGGCCTAACACACAGATTTGGACAACAGTGATATAAGGCTTAAATTAGATTACTTACTGTATGCAAAACTAGTTTAAGTTAATATAGGAGTGATATCATTGGATACATATCCTTCACGATCTCAATTTATTTGTTATTATGTATGTTAAACCAACTACTGAATGTCGCCTTAAGACAGATTGTAGTGAACATAATTTTAAAAAATTATTTACCGTGTTTTGTAGATTCTGTAGTATATAAAATATTGTTACCTTACACCTTAGGGTAAAAGGTTTATTTGATTATATATATATATATATATATATATACATACACCCGGTCATTGTGACCTCCAAAATAGATACGTGCCTAACGAAGTCACCTCTGAAATTGCGTTGTCACTTCCGTTTTCGGAGGTGACAACGTTTCGCCATACTTTTCACAAATTCCACCACTAGATGTTGCTCAGAGTCCATTCCCGAAAATTTGCCCGGAGGTGATTCTGACCCCAAGTACCTGCAAAACGGTCTTTCAGTTTGAGTATAGACCGGTGGCGCTGGGATCGCTTCTAAGCTAGGCAAGCCCTGTGCTAAGTTGCCTCCGGTATACGTAAAGCATATTATGACCTCCAAAATAGCGGCAACATCGCTTTTGACCTGCGGGCGTCGCTAGATTATTTTATTTGATATTTTAGATTACAAGTAGAAGTTGGGAGACATAACTTGTTATTTATTTTTAAGCACTGATTCTCGAGCAGACTTGATGTTCAATAGCATACTAAGCATTAAGATCGGGTGTTTCGTTTTTGTATAACTTCCTAATAATTACGCGTACAGGAAGTGAGAAGGTATATCCCATTTTCGTTACATTTGGAAATTTTCTTTTGTTTTTGAGCTACAGTCAAAAATCGATATGATTGCGACTTCGATTATACATTAATTATAGCCATGGCCGAACTAGAGATGGGCGCGTGAGTGAATTTTCGCTCACGTCACGCACGTTTCACGCTTGATTTAAACAGTCACGTCCACGCACGTTCCCGGCGTGACACGCCACTCACGACGTGACACGCAGCTTTTATTTCAAAATTTAAATTCAGATAGAACAGAATGTTCAAATTTAAAACCAATGAAAAAACCTAAAGAGAACTAAAAATATGTTTTGCACCTGACATAATTTACGTGTTATGTTGCAATCAGAATAGTTGACATAAATAGAAAAAAATGAAAATTGACTACAATAACTCCCACAAGGGATAAATACTGATTTCTCGTAAATATATTTCTTGCAGCTGTCTTCAAAGACATTACTTTTAATACTAAAAGCTGTCATTGGAATTGACGTTTCCCTTATTGGTATGAGTACAGAAGGTATATGTTGCTAGGCAACACTTTTAATTCGTAGGTTTGAAAGTACTTTTACGTACAAGGGTCAACATTTTCAGCTTTAAAGCAAGTATACAAAAAAAATATTACTTTTATTAGAATAATAAGTTCATCTACACAAGTACACAATAAATTGGTTTAAAAATATCATCTACACAATACATTTTTGGTTTAATAATAAAACGTAATTAACATTTTCAGCGTTAGCCGAGTATAAAAAACAAGCCATTACCAATAAGTTCATCTATACATCTACACATTAAAATGTTGATTTAAAAATAATATGTAATCAACATTTTCAGCGTTAAGTCGAATTCTGCGCTCTTCTAAAATTCGCCCAGCTGTAGAAAATACTCTTTCGCTTGTAGCGGAACTTGCCGGTATGTTTAAAATTTCTCAAGTTTTTTTAACAGTGGCCTATTTACACTGTTTTTCCAAAATCATAAAATGTCATCTACATTTCCGAATTTTAATTTAACATACTAATTTAGTTTTGTTTCGACATCATCCTAATTACATGTGTCATCGTCAGAGCTATCTCTAAGTGTAGAAAGATAAGAATCTGATGCTGATGTACTAGTTTTGAGTCGTTTGCTATGTATTTCATCATTATCATCTATAGTTTTATTTGCATTACAATCTTCTCTTTTATGTGAAGGTATGAACTTTAAGGATTTATAATTAGGGTCCAAAAATAAAGCCACATAATGTAACTTATTTGGCACAATTTGTGATTTAATGAATTTAAAAGTTGCTGCATCCTGCAATTTTTTATTCGTTACTAAATATTTAACGTGAAACGTGAATCACGCCTTGGAAAGTTTCACTCACGTTCACGTCACGATTTTCAAATATTAGTCACGTTTACGACGTGACACGCCGTGACACGACGTGACACGACTGTTTTCACGTCACGCGCCCATCCCTAGTCCGAATAGTACCTTTTTCGATGACTGACATCGAAAGTAGATTTTTCTTACTGTCATTTGATAACAGAAAGTTGACATTTGCCGCTGAGCGTGCGTTTTCATCTTTTTGCCGCTCGCCGAGCGTTTTGGGTTTCCGCGTGAACAAAATAGGTAGCCACGTCCAAATGTTTCCTTGACAACGCCCATCATTTGTGGAAATAATCGCGTCACATGTCATATAGACTGCGCGAGTAATGTTAACTTGATTGTCAATTAATTTTTGCGATAAAATGAAATTTGATATTTTCCTTTAATAATATGCTCAGTTGTCGAAAAGATAGTATGTATGTTTCGAGCTAAAAGTGCGCTTGCAGCGTTTGCGTCTCAACCAGCAATATTCATGCGCAAGCGGCAAGAATGCACTTTCAGCTCCTAACATACAATATACTATTATCTACGACCACTACTAAAAGTAGGCCTTTTAGCGCTAGCTTGTTTCACTAAAAGTGACGTTTTATAGTTTAGCGTGGTTAAAGAAATCAGCTGTTTACTTTAAGCGCATCTGTGGTATAAAGTGAAGTGAGGTTATAAAACTACAATTTCGAATTGGAAGTGAAGTTGCAAAGTTATTCTAGTTACTTCTTGCGTTACAGGTAAAGTGTTTTTGAAATAATTAAAGCATTATGTAATGAATACAGTCAGATGTGGAGTATTAATAATTACTTTTCATAACTGACCTTGACAGTACTGGCTTCGCAAACACTCGCCCGCGCGCCAATTCCTACTGTTTATTATGACATAAATTTGAAGTGTCGTAGATGCAAACCTTTGTTAAATCGATATTTATGGATTAATAACAGTAAAATTAAGGTCGTAGATAAAATATTTTATGCAACTCGTGCATAAACGTGAACTTTTAGCACTTGTTGCATAAATAGCTATTAAGTATTATTATCATTTATGTTTTGTGTTCATATGATACTAACCATAATCGTGTGAACTTATTAGTTAGAGTTGCGTTTTATGTTTTTTTATTCGAATTCCCATTATTTTGTTTGTGTTTCTAATAAAACTGAAATAGTAAAAGAAAACACTTAGTAATGCAAATTACATTAATTCACAAAGAAAGGAAAAAATCGCATTCGGTGGAATAAGAACCCGTGTTCCTAGAGAGAATCCGATTTGTAATGCGAACAAACTGCGCCCGACTGGCAAGAATAAAAACGTGACAGACGCAGACAGGCAGACACGCAGGTCGAACACGCATCATACCTTTATAATAAAGCACAACACTACATGCCATGTTAAACCGGTAAAAGTACCAAGGCTTTATTCAACGGTTTACTATTTTCCGGTTTTGTAAACAAACTTTTCATTACTTTTAATAGGGATATTATCGCAAAAAACAGTTATTTATTATGCCGATTGGTTGTGTTTTTTAAAACTACGAGGAGAAGTATATTTCATCTAATAATAAAGAAGGTATATTACTGGCTTACTGAATGAGGTTAAACGCTACGCTTAACTATACCCTTACAAATCGATTTTCCGTCTTCGCCGAGTGATGCTAGTTCAGGTGGCATTCGTGGCAGGAAGATCTGCGGGCACCTCACACTAACGCGCGAAACTTTAAATTCGGCATGCGCCGCAGACTACAGGTAGTTTATATATGAGGAAATAATATATGTTTTGTTGTATTCGTAATATAATATGTGCTCCCTTTATTAGAATTATTCTTTAATATTGTTGTCTTTTTATTTAATTTTATTTATACTTTATTTTGTGTTAGACGCGTTTTTGTGTTATATTAAAATGATTGTACTGATCGGGGGTGGCCGTCCCCCTAGCACCTTCAACTTCAACTATTGTTGCAACCCGTATAGAATTAGTAAGTATCCGATGTCTACTGATCTTTCACAGCACTTACTTTAAATCGGTAAATCCGCTCCGCTGCTACCCGCTGCAGAACCACTAGACGGAGCAACATATCTTCGCGGGATCCCTAGCCGGAACAACATGTCTTCTCTCTCCTTAATTATCATCTAATCATCCATCACGAGCAAGAACCTCTGGAATCTATCGTTTGCTGTAGTTTCCAAAAAAGCTACTAAAATGATGAAAGCAACTAACACGTGCATTCTACAGTAGCTATCATCTGACTCATTAACTAAGAATACGCATAGCACCGCATTGTTGCAACTCATCCTATTACAATTCATTATTGCTTCGAATAATCGCATACGCCAACAACTCCGAAAAATAGGACGCTTTGACAAACATACGTCGCGCCAGTGCAAGAACTCCGAATATTCTGCCCCGATTGGAATTCTATCCCTGACCAACACACATGCTTCGACGCGGTACATTAGTTGCACCTCCACTTTGGTTCTATTTGCCAAGATTGCATTATATTTTAGGGTTAAACATTTTCCAGAAATGGTAAGCATAGTAACCAAAACTTAAAAATAATGCACCTTTACAAATTACCAAATATTTTAACCTTAGCAGATACTATTTTAACAGTTATTTGTTTATTTTTAAAACTTTTAAATTACAATTGTTGAATTTAGTTTTGAATATCTACCTATTTGTTTTCAATATACATCATACATACTGAAATAAATGCAGAACTCACTAAAATAAGTATTTTATGTCACCTCTATCGTTAGTGTACTGAGGGGCGCAAAAATGTTGGCTTGCCTACCGTAACATTTTGCTTAGTTACGGCCCTGCGTACCTATAAGTATGTTATTACAGGTCTATGATTAATCGATTATTAATTATAGCTTTAAAATTCTGTATAAAGTAAATGAGATGGTATATGCGGTTTCAAAAGGGAACATAGCAAAAGCATGGTATATCAAAAAGTTGCTAGAAACATTAAATTGAATTTAAAAAAACAAGATTGCCAAAATCAGAATTTTTAATTATCGGAGGGGGGGGCAGTCATTTAGACATAAATTATGTTGGACGAAATCGGCCACCCGCTATATGCGCATATTTTGGTAATAATGTGCTGCATATATGTATTTCGTGCTTTACTGATAAGTATAGATTTTTTATTTTGATTATTTGCTTATCAAAGTATACACCATACTATATAAAAAATAAATGTTAATAATTATTAAAATATAGAATCCCTTGAACATATCGCAAGTTTTTTGCGCCCTAAAGCAACTTTGAACTATATTCTCTTTAGTACCTAATTCATATCTGCATTTTTCTTAAAAGAAAGGGAAATTTGCTTTGCGGTACTCATTCTAAAATAATGAAAACACCGATCTTTTCCGTGCTACTTTAATTCTCAAATATAATCTCATAAGAGCATTAATTCTTTCCGGATTTTTTTTTTCTGAGTAAGTATGTCGGATTGATTTGCCCGAGAGGGACGCGAGGGCAAATTAGGACGTTGGAATGCACGAAAAATAATTTCCGGTTATGAATTAATGCTTGAATACAGATTCGGTAAGAAAATCGTAACGACACAAACCCTCAGTTAGGTTGGTCTACCTACAAAAAATTTACAAGAAATGTTGTTGTTGTCTTAGGGCTCGTGAACTAATTTTTCTATTGGATTTTCTAAATAATATCTAATGCTGTTTTTGTATTTAATTTTTATTTGAAAATTTCATGAACACCATAGCGACGGTATTGCGTTTTATAATCTTGATCTTAAGCTTGTTGTTAAATGTTGGACAAATCTTTACCTTTTATTAGATACTTAATTGTAAATTTCATACAAACGTTTGAAAATGAGGAATTGTGCGATTGTAAACCGGGCTCCGAACAATGTAATGTGCGTTGCAATACTATGGTGTATAGTGTAAAACGGCCCTGTGGCAAAAACAAGGGAACTTGCCGAATTTAAAATTGCCACGTGATAAAAGCCAATAAGGCGCAAGTACGGTTGTTGACGATGACATTCTCTACTACAACTATCATCATTTTTGAGCTGCAAGTGCGTTTTCGTTTTTAAACAAATCAGTGAAACGAACTGCAGTGTTGTCAAAGAATTGTTTGAGTGTTGTCAAGAACCTTTAATTTGAATGTTAGTGGCGGTCATCTGAAAAAATAGTGAGAATGACGAAAAAGCATAGGCAAAAACGGAAAGAGCGATTTAAGAGCGTCGTTTTGAATCATCTGAATACTGATCCCAAGTTTCAGTCATTATCAAACTCCTCAAAAGAAGAAAAGCCCGCACCAAAAAAGGCTCATTTACATAAGAATGTGAACAATTGTGCGGTAAGTGAAAAAAATTTGCTCCCACTACCGCTTTCTTACTGTTCAAAAAACGTTTGGGAAAATTCTGATGCACCAAAAAACGCTTTGCAAAAATTTTTTGTAGCTGTTGCCAATAAGTACAAGTCCGATTTGTTTCTGATCGAACTGCCAGAGTTTATTCAAAATAATGAGTTATCGTGTTCTTGTACTTATAAAATAATATGGCCTAAACCTAAAAGCTTTACAGAAATGGGTATCAGTAAGAAAGATGCATCCCATAATGCTGCAATGGTGGCACTGCAGTGGCTGCAGCAAAATCATTATATGGATCACTATGGTAAGCCTGTATTTCATTCCAGCATTCAAAGTAGGCTGAAAGTGAATGACGATATTGTTACGAAATCACAAATTTGGCCTTCAAGTAATACAGCTGCAGTTGATGGAACTGCAAATAATATAGTAAGCCCCCCAGTTACACAACCTAATCGTCGGATTGAGGAAACGAATATCGAAGTCATAAAGTCTCTGTATCCAGCTCCAAAAAATGTTTTGCACAATTATTTTGATATTCTTGCAAATGAGCTGAAACAAAAGGATTTGAAAGTAACCCCACAGTACGAAATCGTAAAGAAAATCAAAAAGGTTTTATGGGTTTGCACGTACAATTTAAAATGGCCAGAAGCATTGAAGTTTTCTGAAACTGCCGATACAAAACAAGCTGCGTCTCATACAGCTGCATTGCAAGCATTGTCTTGGCTAACAACCAACAATAAAATTACGCTACCTGTTTATTATAAGAAAGAAGTGAAAAAATTTGCCAAAACGACCTATCCTACAGTGGTGTTAAATAAATCTGTTGTGAAGAACATGAAAAACATTATTAATATATTCAAACACAATTTAGAAATGAAGATGGTTATTAATATTGCTGAAGAGGATGACACTGAAGAAGAGTTGATTGCAATACGGCCGGAGTTGAAAAATATCGATAGATTGCAAAAGACACATATGTCTTTGGAATTATATTTAGCCAAGGAACCTGTGGAATTGCTCATTTCAAAATATAGGTAAGGCATATTAATTTATCCTTAAATGTTCTAATATGAAAATCGCAAGTTATAAATAAGTACATATTATGAATTAACATCAGAAATGAATTCCTCCTTATAAGTTAAAGATATATTATAATTGTGTATAAGGATACGATAGCTTTCAAGGTGCTGCATAATTTTTCTGGTTTAACCAAATCTGTAACTTTGACCATTTACGAGATCTTCATGTTGTGCAGTTTTGGTCACGCTGCATACAGGGTCCGGCAACAAAATAATAATAACAATATTTATTTAAATAGGAATCCTAATATACCTACATAAAAATTCAAAGTACAACTTATAATTTACAATGATAATTTCATAACTATATAAATATTAGTACAAACAACTATTAACAAAATAACAATATTAAAAGATAGTAATTCAATGCAGATTTTCTTAACAAGATAATCAAAATGAGATTCAAAGTTTAACACATTAACTAACATGAAACCAAGATATTTAACTGATATTACAATTTCAATCTGTTTGTTATTTATTGATAAATTTGAATTATTTTTGTTTAAACAGTTACATTTATACGTTGTCGTAAAAATAATTTCTTTTGTTTTTGATACATTTAATTTAACGAAGCGGGGGTGGCAGATACTTCTAAAACTATGAGAGTTACATGAATATTGTGTATATAAAAGTTGTAGGTATGAAGGTGGTGCACATTACTAGTTTTGATTATACAGGGTGTCTCAAAAAAGTGGCGAATCAAACTTACTTTTTTAAAATGGAATATCCTATATTTGGGTAGCTTAAAAGTTTTGCATTGAAATACTCATCATTTTAATATAAAGTTATATTGGTCTAACGTCAACTGTTTTGGAGATATTAACGATTTTATGCACAAAAGTGCTGAACTTCAGGCGGCTTCTGTAAGCAACAGAAAACAATTGAATATATATGTATGTATATTTTTGTATTTTTGAAAAGCCCTTTTAATGAGCTTTCTTTTCATGTGTTACTTCATACCTCTAAGTTCAACTGTTTTTCATATATGCGTGTTTGAACATAAAAACAACTTAAGCCTCTTATAACAAACAAACGCGGGTAAAATAATTATTCAAACACTTGAGCTTTCCAAAAATACAAACACAAAACCGGGTTTAATAATATAAATTCAGTCAGTGTTGATACAAGAAATAATAAACACGAAAATTTTATTTATTTATTTATTTATTTAAACTGAAATCCTTTTACAGTTAGGTGTCGGATTATAACCAATTTGCCATACTACAATATAATATATTATCTAATAGAAATTTAATTTTAACTTGAACTGTCTATTTTCTCCTTGTTTTCTATTGTTGTACCCAAATATTTGAAACTTGTTACCTGTTCTAGTACTTGCCCTTCTATATTGATATTGTGGTATGAGGCCTTCCATGCCATAGTTTTGTTTTTTCTATGTTTATTTCCATATTTATTTTTCTGAGTTTGCGATGGTAAATGTTAACATTTTTTTGTAGTTTATCCGCTGATTCTGCTACTAACACCATATCATCGGCGAATAGTAATTCCTGTATTATTATTCTATTCAGTCTCCATTTTCCCACTTCCATATTATTACATTTCTGTTTACATTTTTTTTCACAAAATCATCCATGAGTACTGAAAATAGAAGTGGACTAATACGCACCCTTGTTTCAATTCTATTTTTGTTTCAAATTGGTTTGACTTACTTTATTCCTGTTGTCTCCGTATAATGCTTTAATGACATCTATCAATTCTTTTTCCACTCCTCTTCTTTCCAAGCTTTCCCAGACATCCTTTTTCCTTACCCTGTCAAAAAGGTCTATGAACCAGATATGTAATTCCTTCTTTTTCCTTATCATTTTTTCTCCCAGTTGTCTAATTGTGCAAATTATATCCTGTGTACTTCTGCCTCTACGGAATCCATGTTCCGACTCTTCTAACAAAGTTTCAATTTTCTCTCTCAGTCTCTTCTCTATTATTCTGGTTAGTAGTTTGCTGGGTATGCTCATTAATGTAATTCCTCTATAGTTTGTGCAATTTTATGGATCTTTTTTTTTATAAAGTGGTAGTATTATTCCTAAATTCCAGTCCGTGGGTATTACTTTAAGAGTTACTATTTAATTTAACAAATCGCGAAGTTCCTCTGTAGCTTTGTTCTCCATGTATCTTAACATTTGTCCTGTGATTTCATCTTCCCCTGGTGCTTTTCCTAGTTTAAGTTTGTTAATTGCTTCGGTGATTTCCTCTCTTGAAATTTTATGTACATTTTGGGATTCCCCGTGAACTGTCCTTATTTCCTCCCTTACTTGTTCTTCATCACAACCTGCTTCTGTTAATTCTTCGAAGTATTCCTTCCATCTTTGCATTATTTCCTTATCCTCGGATATCACATTCCCATTCTTGTCTTTTATATTTCTTAGTTTGGGCGGTTTCTTTTGGTTTAACTGCTTTAAAGTATTGTAGAATAGTTTTTGATTTTCTAAATAGTTTTCTTTCATCCTGTTTCCAAACTCTTCCCATGATTTTTCCTTCGCTTCCTTTATAATCTTCTTTGTTTCTGTTCTTGTTTTCTTGTATGTGTTATAGTCTTCCTCATTTCGAGTTAACATAAACTTTTTCCATTTTTCCTTCTTTTCTTTGACTTTTTGTTGAATCTCTGTTGACCACCATCTACTTCCCTTCCTGGATGTATTCACAATTTTGTTTACTCCACAGCTAGTTCTTGCGGCTTCTAGGATATTTTCTTTAAATGGCTCCATTTAATTTCTATATCTTTACTTATTATATTGTTTTGCTCAATTTTCTTCTCCAAGATTTCTTGGATAATTTTTTGTGTTTTATTCTCTTTTAGCTTTTGATTTTTTGTTTGACTATTTTCTTCCTTTTTATCTCTTGTTTGTCCTTTGTGTTTATCCAGAGTTCCATCCTTAGTAAATAATGGTCACTTCCTATTTCTGCATTTTGTTTTACCCTTACATCCTTTACTTTCTTCCAATTTTCTGTATTTATAATAAAATAGTCGATAATAGACTTCTCGTTCCTGGAGCGTACTTCTCTGGTGTATTTGTGTATGCCCTTGTGCATGAATTTCGTGTTGGCAATCACAAAATTGTTCCCTAGTAGGTCTATTAACCTCATACCATTATCATTTTTAGTGTTTTCTCAACAGTAATATCCCAAGTGCATTAAAATAGCCGATTAAATTTTGACTTTTTCTGTCAGAATGTTTTGCTAATAAATTTTCCGCTAGCAGGAGGAATTTTGGGGCGGAAAATTTACGAGATATATTTCTTCAGAGCAAAACATTCTGACAGAATATCGTCAAAATTTATTCAGGCTAGATTACATGCACGCGGGATGTTCGGAGTGATTATTTCCTGAATAAATAGATAGAATTCAAGCGGTGAAGCACCTTTAATAATGATGTTAAAATAATTCACAAGCGATTAAACTTTGACACATATTTAACCGCGGTTAAATTTTGACGTTTAAATATTTGTCATTGTTAAACTGACAGAAACCATGGTGATTACGCATTATTATTATTAAAGCTGATATTATATGGCAAATGCATATTTTGTATAATTGATGTGCCGGCAAAACGTTTTGCATATGTATACTAATTATGTGAAATCAAAGCTTTTAAGCCAAGGTTCATTTTGCATATTTTGCATATTTATGCGTTTTTGAGCATACTTTCTGGATTTTGCATATTTGTTTATATTTAGCAATAATTTGTAATGTATGAACTTTTTTTGTTTTTTTTTTGTAGAATTTACTATTTCATTAAATTTATTAATAAAATTTTTGGATGCAACTGAGATATACACCTTTCACGTTCTGCCGCTGGAGTGCAGTGCACTTATATATGCACTTAAATAAGCAGAGGAAAGGGGTTAAACTATTTGTCTATAGAAACAGAATCTGCCAGCAACCCTCACTTTTCCCAGAGAAGCAATATATAAGGAATCAGCCAACATAGAATCCATTTCAAAAGTCGAATTTCGAGTGTTGGGTGAATAATAGTCTGGCGGGGTTAGGAGAAATCTCATTTTTATGTTGGCTTACAACGTGAAGTTGCCGTTGGCAGTCCATGTTTATATAGTCAAACGCTAAAATGAATCTTTGAATAAAGTTAGAGAAATAAAAATATACTCCTACAAAATAATTACAATTTTTACATTATTTAGAAAACTTCTACTTATTTTTAAAGAAAAAGAGAGCATATTATTTGCATATATTGTAACTTTGGGTGCATATAATCAACAAAATGTATGCATATATATGCGCATATTTTTGTACATTTGAGTGCATATAATTATCAGCTTTAATTATATTATGGATATGAAGGAAATAATCAATGCGATCCCATATATCTTTCAATGCCTTCATTGATATTGCCTACTCTGCCAATCATATTCCCCATAACAATTACATTTCTTTCTTCTTGATCAATTTCCATTTGTAGTAATTCATAGAACTGCTCTTTCTCCTCCTTCCTCGCGTTGTTATTAGGCACATATGCTACTATTATCGTCCAGGTTTTTTCATTATCTATTTTAATGTCGAGTGCTAATAACCTTTCATTAATATATCTTTCTTCCCTGATATTTTTTATTTTATTGGGTTTTACTATTAAACCTACCCCTTTTGCTCCCCAGTCTTTGTGTTCTATCCCTGACCAATATAGCCAGTAACCTTCATTCAATTCCATTTCTCCTTTCCCTTTCTTTTTGATTTCAGTTATACCTAAATAATTGATGTTTTGCATTTTCATCTCATCGATTATTTCATCTTCTTTTCCTATGATACTTTTCACATTCCATGTGCCAATTTTTATAATGTCCTTTTTTTGCTTCTTTTCCATCACTTCCTTTTTGTTGTATTTTTTGTCCCTTTTCATATCTTTACTTTTTTGTTGTATTGCCGTTTGAGAATTTCCTTGTTCATTGCCATTTTTATCATCGTTACCCCCCAGTGTATCTTTACTTAATAGTTTACTTTTGTCGTGGTACGGGTTATTTTTCTGAATTGATCTTCCAGACTGTCATCATCAGGAGACCTTTCCGCTACTGTTCTTTTTTGGGTATTTGTTTCCATACTATCCTCCTTTGACTGTTGTTCTTTCTTTTTTATATAGTCTACCTTGTATATTCGGTCGTTCACTATTAGCATATTGAATTTTAGCTGTGCCCTAAGTCCGTTTTTCCGCGTATCGTTCAGGTGGGGTATTAATGCCTTTATTTCCTCTTGTACTTCCTTAGTGTAATCTTGATCAATCCATATATCTGACCCTTAAGTTTTTTCAAATTTTGAAGGATTGCTAGTTTCGCACTATCTTTAATTAATTTATCGGGTATTGGTCTTTTCCTGCCATTACTATATCCTCCAATTTTTCTAACTTAGTCAATATCTGCTTTTGTGTCTAGGTTCATCCCCATTTTTTGTATTATTACCGATAGTTTTTCACTTATTACGCTTTCATTTTCATTTTCTTCATCTGCTACTTCTTTTATTACAACATTCTTTTTCCTTATCTCTCTTTCTAGATTAGTTATTTTTCCTTCTTGTGCTGATATCAGCGCTTTTAATTTTATATTTTCATCTTTTACTTGGTTCACTTCCAATACTAATGTATCCAATTTTGCGTTAATTTGCTTCATGTTTCCGTCTATTTGGAGGAACATTTTCTCAATTCTGTCTATATCACTCATTTTCTTTTTTATCGCTAACCTTTAATTATTTTTTGTGTATTACCCCTTGAGGTTATGCCTTCTTGCATGCAGTTCTCTTGATGTTTTGGTTGCCTATCCAAAACCATAAATGCAGGAAAAAGTTAATCCAAGGTCAAATGAGATTAAAGAAACAAAAGTCAATATACATACCAAAAGGTTATACGTAATTACATTAAATGTTCAAATAGTTCTCTCTTCCAGCTCTGGAGATTAAAGCTGTACACATAACTCATAATAATCAGCAAATATAATAATTTTGATTTATTTAAATAGAACACCCTGTATATCCCTGTATTTTTAAAAAGTAATTTTTTTACAACCAGAAGGTAACGTTTTGCTGGTCAATTGAAATACGGGCAGCAGGGACCGGTAAAAGTTTTTGCCGGTCCCTGATGCCTACGTTACTATGGAAACAAGTTTGTGTTATTGTTTGGATAAGTCAAATAATAGATACTGATGTCATCATTTTTTTTTAGTTTTCGAAAGTGAATTTGCAAGTTTGAAAGTGTGGACTCAGATGTCGTAAAAAAAATATTGTACGATACACGACCGGAAAGTGTTTTGCAGGTCGGTCCAAGCTTCCCCTGCGGCTCGCCTTGGAATCTACTTGGTTCGACCTGCAAAACACTGTTTTCCGGTCGCTTTTCAGATTTAATTTTTTCTTGCTTTTTTCGTATTTGTTATTTCTAGTTTTGAGTAGTGGCAGGGTTTTTGTTTTGTAAACTTGGTTTTATCTTTTGTTTGGAGAACACAAGTGTTTAAATCATTATTTGAGTGGCGTTTGTTTTTTATCCCTTGAAATAAAGCACCTTAAGGAGCTTAAATTGTTTTTATGTTCAAACATCTATATTCAGCACTGCAGGCCTCAAAGGCCCATGGCTTTTTTAATAATATTTTTCCATTTCTTTCTGTTTTTGGCTATATTTTCCCAGCTCGTCACGTTGATTTCATCCAAGTCATTCTTAACACACTCCCACTAGCTCTTTTTGGGTCGTCCTCTCTTGTTTCTTCCTTCAGCTTCTCCTTTTAGTACTTTTTTTGTCACTCTCTCACTTCCCATTCGTTCTAAATGTCCTAACCATTTTAATCTATTTGACCTGAGTATCTTTATAATTCCTGGCTCCTTGTAATTCTTTATTGGTTCTTTTCCTCCAGTTGTTATTTTCCTTTATTCCACCATAAATTTTATGAAGAATCTTCCTTTCCCACATTTCCAGCTTTAAGATGTCACTTTCTCTTAGCACCCATGTCTCGCTAGCGTAGCATAACACTGGCCTTACCACTGCTTTGTATAACCGCACTTTCACTGGCCATGATATTGAACTAGCACTGAATGTCTTCATGTATGCACTGGCGCATCTGCTTGCTGCTGTTATTCTTCTTTCTCTCTCGTTTGATAGATCACCGTGTCTGTTGAATTCGGTCCCCAGATATATAAGTGTGTTTTCTTTCTTGAAGTCCAACCTTTCGCCTTCTTGTGTCCTTATGCTGAATAGTTCTATGGATTGGTGTTCCCTTCCCATTATCATATATTTTGTTTTCTTTTCATTGAACTTCAAACCTACTGTTCTTGCTTCAGCTTCTAGTTTCCTAGTGATAGTTTTCAGCTCGTCATGCGTTCTTGCCAGTAAAATCACATCATCTGCGTATGCCATGCACTGATGCGGGTATCATAATCATAATCATCATAATCATAACTCTATAATAAAGCAGAACACTTCCCAAGGTCAAACATTTCAACTCGTGGTCTATGCGTAGTTAGGTATTGTGGGCGTGGTCTTGATATTTTCTAAGAGCCAGTAATATGGAAGGAGAGAACAATTAATGCTCTTGTTAGGGCCTACACACATTTTTTACATTACACAGGAATGTTTGTACTATGTACACATAAATATTAAATCTGCAAATAACCTAAATTCGGAGCTTTGTACAAAAATATGGTTATAAACTTTTTGCAAGTGGACTTTACTACCTCTAGGAAGAAAAGGCGTCGTGCATCACGTGACCACAATTCGAGGTTGGAGGTAAAATAACCTAAAATTGTAATGTAAACATTACGGTAACCGTAGTTTCGGAGTGCTGTACTTGCAAAAATATTTAGTTTTTTAATTAGAATTGGCTGCCAAAGGATTATTTAAATATTTTTATTGCCATAAGTGTTTATTTGTTCAGTTTTTAAAATGCCTTCGTTCTGTATGGTGGTAAAGTGTGGTAGTAATGCAGCCAGGGATGCACCATTGATTCGTTTCTTTAGGTAAATAAGTATATAAATTAAATAGTTTATTTCACGATCTGTATTGTTTTCTTTATTATGATTTGATATTTTTTACAGAATTCCTTCAATTTTCACCAGTGGCAGAAAAGTTTCCAAACTCTTGCAGTTACGGAGAAAAAAATGGATTGCTGCAATCACGAGAGACGATTTGACAGAATCAAAACTTAAATAAGGTCGTGTATGTTCACTCCATTTTCATTCTGGTAAGAAATAGTGAGTAGTAGCGAAAAATTTCGAATTTGTAATTTAAATGACTTCCTCTTCAGAAAAACCGGCTTCTTTGTTTGACCAAGACAACCCCGATTGGGTACCCACAAAATGTATGGGCCACACAACATCCCTCCAGGTGAAATCAACAGTTAGATTTAAAAGACTGAAAGATCGTGATGCTAAGGTATGTATCTTTTGATTTTAGTGCTCGATTTTGTGCATGTTAGTACTGAATCTGAATGCTATACTTTTTATATTTGAAAGTAGGTATTACAGTTTTAATTGATTACAGACTAAACAAATACCTATTAATCCACCAGAAGACGTAGAAGAAAGTATGGATGTTGATGTTCCAGCGGAGATCACCCACGAGCAGCTTCAATTTGGGCTTCGTAAAACAAATGAAGAAATTGATTCGTTAAGGGAGGAATTAAAAAAATATAAGTTGGACAAGGACTATTTCAAAAATAGTGATAGTAATACATTATATTATACAGGATTTCCTGAATATGTATATTTAGAAAATGTCTATAAAGTAGTAGAGCCTTACCTTTCAGGACAAGGCAGTTTGACAAAATTTCAACAATTAGTGTTAGGTTTAATGAAATTAAGGCTAAATTTAGCGTTTACTGATCTGGGCAATAGATTTCAGTGCCACCGTACAACAGCGGCACAAACATTTGAAAGGGTTGTCGAAATTCTTTATTGCAGACTAAAGTGTTTTATACAATGGCCAAGCAGAGAGGATATACAAATGAACATGCCCAGTTCATTTAAAAATGTTTTTAAGTTACGCACTACAGTGATAATTGATTGTTTCGAGGTTTTTATTGAGAAACCCTCAAATCTAGAGGCAGCTGCAAAAACTTGGTCTCATAAGCACCATCACACGATGAAATTTTTAATAGGCATTACTCCGCAAGGAGTTATAATGTTTATTTCAAATGCGTATGGGGGTCGCGCAAGTGATAAGTTTATCACTGAAACCTGTGGCTTTCTCGACAAATTAATGCCGGGCGACTTAGTCGTAGCTGATCGAGGTTTTGCCATAGAAGTTTCAGTTAAAATCTATTGTGCAGAAGTACAGTGCCCTGCTTTTAAAAAAAAAAGAAAACAGTTGAATGCTCTAGAGGTAGAATCGACAAGGAAATTAGCAAGCGTACGAATTCACATCGAGAGAGTGATAGGGCTTTTGAAATTAAAATTTAAAATATTGCACGAAATTTTCCCTTTAGTAGCCCTGAAAAAGGGGGACGATGATTTTGCATTTATTGATAAAATAGTAGTGGTTTGTTCAGTATTATTAAATTTGTGTCCTGGAATTGTTCCACTTGACTAAATATTTCAAATAAAAAACTGTTAAAAGCAAATTATTTTTATTTAATTCCAACAAATAAATACTAATATAATAGCTATTATAATACCTTACATATTACTTAGCTCACAAAAAAGCATTACATTTCATAAAATCTGTATGTTAAACCTACAGAAAGAGTTATAAATGTTTATTTGCAAAACTTGCAAATCCACGGATTATTATCAGGTGTTGTTTTTAAACCTAGGCAACTCAAATGGTACCATTCGATTTTGCAGAACCCGGAGTCGCACCCTATCATTGGCGTTTTCTCATCGTCTTCTTGCCGACACACACAATACAAAACTTTATTTGGATCGGCTTGTAGCAATTCTGCAGCACCATTTGTTTCGTCCTCTGATGTTGTTAGAACAACTTCATCATATAACTCTACAGGACATCTTGCATCTTCCCAGTCATTGTCCTGCTTTTCTACTTCTGCTTCGTCTGCTTTCGTTTCCGCTTTTGTAAAATACTTTCCCAGTACCTCAGGAAAAAGTACTTTAAAAAACAGATTTTTTGCTTTTTCGCTTTCACGTTCCCAAAATACGCTGTTGAATTGGATTTTGGTGAAAGTACAGTTTTCCTTACTCCACGCAAGTAAATAGCAATTGTCTACTTTCGTAAGAGCAAGTTGCATTTGCACCTGATAATAATAGGCATGGTCTTCTGAAACTGTCACTTCACCATCCTTAAACTTCAAAAAAAAATTCTTTTTCTCTTCCATCAATTCAATTACACCACTATGTCTTGCACAATATAGGCATTTCACCTCGAGAAGACCCATACCACAACAATCGCATTGTACAACTGCATCTGGAGATGCACCAAAATATGGGTAATTGGAATTTATGAACAAACCCATCTTGTCCGCTCCAAAATTTTCATGCGTCTCCTGCATTTTTTTAGTAAAATCAGCAACGGCTTGCACCTCATGTTCGCATCCATACTCTAGGGCCTTCACCTTTAATTTATATTGAGAGGGATAGCAGATGGACTTGATTACTGACATGGATGGCTTATCCACGGAGGTCCTGCAACAGCTTTTAAATTTAGAAGCTGTCACTCTTCCAGCTCGATACAAAAACCAAGCTCTTGATTTGGACTGCAGTCGTGTTTCCTTTTCAATATTTCTGCAGTCTAGGTTGGGTACCGACAGATCTGCGGACAAACCTGAAAATTGTTACATTAGGTAAATGTTATTCTCATTAAATTTAATTAAATTACAGACAAAAAATGTATTTAACTATAATTACCTATTTCTTGCAGTTCACGTAATGTTTTGTTCTCGTGCTCCTCCTTATAATGTACCATAATCGTAAATTTTTTCTTGTATTCAATTTCAGCATAAATCCGCTCAGAAAAGGGCTTCGTGACGGTATGCAGTACCGAACCTTGAGAAGTGTTTGCCAAATTTCGAAGTAAATCGAATTTCTCATCTTCAGTCATTGATGGTACAACTGTTCTCTCCTTGTCTCTACATCGCAGAGGTTGATCGTGCCCAACTTTCTTCTTTTTTGCAGTTGCAAAGTCCAAGTCCACCCCACGACTTGGATCAGCAGGCTTATTTGTTGGGGGCATCCAATATGCCGTTTTACCCGTGCAACTAACTTGCTCCAACTTCCTCACAGCTTCCTCTAGAGAAAATAGCACTGCTGCCACATGTGTACAGCTTTCACCAAGCCCAGCAACTCAGTCGCAATGCGCAGACACAATTTCACCGTCCTTCTTCGCAATTATCCACGGCAATAGCAACTTCTCTCTTAGACGTTGAGAGTGCAACACCTACAACAAACAATATAGTTAAGTACATAATTATCATTATAATATATTAAATTCTTACGTTTCCTAATACAAGCGTACGCAACACCCAAAGGTTTTCACGCAAATCTTTACCCAGCCACAAGCTGCTTGATTATATGCCTCGAGACTTTTGTAGGCTTTCATTTGTTCACATGTATATGCACTTTTGGCGTACACTAAATAATTAAATAAATCCGGATAAAAAACTTTCGGGAAACTTTCAATCTCGGTCGAGCAATCTTCTAATGCGATTAAGTAAGGATCAACTTCAATTGTTGATATTTTCGACATGTATCTATCTCGGTGTGCTTCCTCGAGGGTTAAATAATAATTGCTCAGCTCCATTTTCTTCCCCTTTCAAAAAATTGCGTTTATTTAAAATAGAAGTTGGCCATGTATGCTGGAGAATACCTACCCACTAATAATCTCTTTCTTCAATAACAACACCTTAGTTCTTAAACAATAATGTCACTATATAATATTTCTAACACTACTAACCACTATTAACTACACTTAAAACTGTTAAAATAACTTTAAAAACGCTAAATCAACAAACAAAACAATACCACGCGACGCAACTCCAAGCATAAAAATCTGGTGTGATACACTCACACAACTTCCTTTTACAGTGTTCTTATAATTAGTCAAAAATTTCATTTTTAATTTTTAGCCATTTGTCAAAAATTACAAATACTACAAAAACGGTACAAAATAGAGCGTTAGTTGAAGAGACAAATTTTCTCTAGAATTTTAAGGTGAATTCAAAAATGTAATAATATACCGGGTGTTTTATTTAAAATGGGAGTTAATAAAAAAAATAGCAAAAAAAAACAAAAGAAACCCACTTTAGAAGTATTCAACTGGAAAATCACCTATTTCACATCAATACACATTAAAAATGTAGTAAAAATGTAAAGTTTAAAAAAAATTGTTGGAGGTATTCAACTGGAAAATCACCTATCTTTCATCAATATAAATTAAAAATGTAATAAACATGTAAAGTTTGAAAAAAAATCGTTTTAAGAGTTGTTTTTGAAAAATTTTCTTCAAAAGCTTGCTGTCGCATCTAGATAGTACACAAAACTTATTTATGAAGCTTCAACGCCATACCTCTTTTCGTTTTTGAGATATTCTGTTCACAGACAGACAGACACACATACACAGACAGAATGACAGACCAATGAACAAAAATATGTATTTTGGGTTCAGGGGACTTTAAATCTGTGGAAAACTCAATTTAGAATTTTTGGGGTGAACCCAATACTTCCTTTCGTAAGAGGAAGTAAAAATCTTAAAATCTTGGACAATGTGCAGCTAAGAGTTTATCATTTTCGAGAGATAGTATTTTAAAGACGGAGTTCTGTTTTCCAAAATTTACGGCTGCATTATCTGCAGACAATGCTGATATTCTATTACTTGGAAGATTGTGCTTTTTCAAAGAGCTAAAAAATTTTGTCAGCTATTGCTTTTGCTGACGAAATGAAGTCGTAATACATGAAATAAAGGGGGGAAATAAATTTACCCTCTATCGGGAAATGTTATGTCCCGGGCGATACCAACTCGGGACCGGAACATTGGTCATCAAACACGGGACTGTCCCGGGTAAATCGGGACGGGTGGTCGCCCTAATGTTGATTCACACACCACTTATAAGAACAAGACACCAAGCCAAATAAACAATATACCAAGACAAAATTACAAAAGCGACTGAACACCAAGAACTTTAAGCAATAATGTTGCTGATATCAGGTTGTTTTACAAGTGGGGTTGATTACCTGAGTTTTTGGAATAGGAATTAGACACTTAAATACGTATACAAATTATCCATCATAACAATAAAACATAATATTTCCTTTATATTTGGGATATTCCAAAAGCAGATAAGTACTTAATTGTCCCTATTTTCAGAAAATTGTAGGTTTGTCTAAATATAGTGCTTTTAGAGATCAGCAAATTCCAGGAATTTAGTTTTTAGAAACTGTCCCAGTGACATTTCCACTAACTGGATTTATAGCATTGTAACAATAATTAGCATTTAATCCTAGAGAAATAATAAACCGTTGGTATAGAATGAAAACAGTATGGGTAAAAGTGAGGACAGACATGGTTGCTCAAAGAGCCGCACTTCCCGGCCGATCAGATGGCGCCACTTGTAGAGTTTGCCTTGCAGTGATCTATATTATTTACCGGACATCGCTCTCCTGTCAGTCATTATTCTTACCCACAAAGCAACCACTAATAGAGGAGTTTCTTAAATGCAACTGTCAAATAATTGTTAGGGACTGGCCCACCCGTCGGAGGGCGCTAGTGTCGCCACTCGGCAAGGTTGTGAACCAAACTATAATTAATTATGGGCCGGTATGTGAAGAAGTGTTGTTTCAAATTGTGCCGATTTAGTGTAGGAGACACAAGTTTCCTAACGGCATAGAAAAACCTACTAATAGAAGCGTTTTCTGAATGCATCTGTCAAATCAAATAATTGTTAGAGATTGGTCCATCCGTCAGGAGGCGCTGGTGTCACCTGTCCGCCGTTTGAAAAGTGCGTAAATAGTAAACTCATACGTCAAACTGACACCGACAAATCATTTAAAATGCGTGAAAGCATTTTGAACCAAAGCAAATTGTTGCAATTGAGGACGACTATTGTAAGATTGACAATACCTATTAAACAATATTGCTATTTGAATTACTTAAATATATTTGTTATTCGCAAATATTTTGTTTGAATTTTCCATAATTATTGTAAACTTCAGAACCTATAAAGATTTTGCATATTCCGATTTATGCGGTTCAAAACTTTAAAATCGAGATTCTGATGAAGGCAAATTATGTATATGCAAAATTTGTATTGGTGTTGACGGTATATCCTTGATTAATCCAAATATCGTAGTAATGGCGTATTTAAATTTTGCCGCCTTGCTGGAATAGTTTCTGGCCCACCCGTTGTAGGGCGCTGAAACTTTTATTCAAGCTTACTGTTTGAGAAATCGCTCTATTAGTGGTTGCTTTGTGTTCTTACCCCTAGAGAAATAAGACTTGGTTTATTATTTCTCCAGGTTCTTAACCAATTTAAAATGGTTAAAATTAACTGCTGCGTGCCAAACTGCATCCCTGAGAGGAACCACGGTCGACATCGATTTATACATCCTGAAAAAAACCCTGAATTATACTCCAAGTGGTTGCATGCAATTGGTAACAGAAAGCTTTTTACCCTCAATAAAAACTATGTTTACGATAACTTTCGGGTATGCGACAAACATTTTGTCAAAGAAGATTTTGGCCCAAATAATGTTGTAAAAAGAACAGCGTTACCAAAACTATTTTTGCCAGTTAGGTAGGTGTATACATAACGCATGTAGGTAGTTTTTTTGGGGTAGTTGCAGAGCAACAAAGTTCATCCCTGATAGAAGTGGCACAACATCTTACTGCAGATTTTTCAACCAGTATGCCAGGTGAGTTAAGGTTATTTTTTTAAGTAGCTGAATGTGGCATGCTATTTTTTCCTAGCAGTTATGCCCCAGATCGAACGAGAATATTCACATAGCATCCCGCAGGGTGAAATTCTTGAGCCCCAGCTAGGGGCAAGGCCTACGGCAGTACTTCGATTAGAGCATCCTGGGGAAACTATGGAGTTTGCTTGTATTACACCAGGTGCAGTATTGAACACTGAGGCAGAGAGTATAACACCTCGTCCTCAAACACCAATATTACAAACAGGTAAATTTGCAACAGTTTGAGACAAAATACAGCTTACCTCAAAATGTTGGGAAACTCTTGACCTTAGTTTACCTACGATAAAATATGCTGCTTTAAGGCAGCTTATCTAGTACGAGGATGTGCTGAAAAGTTCCAGGCTTTAAATAGAAAGAAACGTGCTAGCGAAATATGAAACATTTTATTCAACGTACTCCCCCCTCAAGCTAACACATTTAGCACAACGCTTCTCCAGTTTTCTTAACCCCTCCAAATAGAAGTGGGACGGTTGTCCCTCCAAAAACGCCTCCGTAGCTGCGATGACTTCCTCATTGGAGCCAAACTTGTTATGCCTAAATTTATATATTTATACCTATTATTTGTGCACCAAATTATGTAATTATTTTTGTAGTTGTTAAGTGTCCTATAAATGGAGATTTTTTTGTTGGACAATAAATCAACTATTATATTATGTCGTTTTTTTTTCTTTTGTTGACTGTTAGCCCAAGAATAGCGTCGAGTAATTATACCTTGGTCACAAATTGCTAATATCAGTACCCAAGGAAGTGAAAACCAAAGCTGCCATGTGAAAACGATCTTGATAAACCAGCATGACCAATACGATGATTTATGGATTTCTATGATTATCACTGATTGTCTCATGCTAGGTTATCAAATATCAAATTTCAATAAACAGTATAGTAAAATATTACCAGAAATGTATTTTCAATTTCCCGCCAAAATGAACTTCCCGGCCACTAGAGGCGCTGACATTCAGTTCTCTTTCTGTCTTAGGGACATTTCATTATATACCCCCCCCCCCCCCCCCCCCCCCCACGGTTTATTATTTCTCTAGACATTTAATACTGAACAGAAAAAATCTGGTGTGATACACTCACACAACTTCCTTTTACAGTGATCATATAATTAGTCAAAAATTTAATTTTTAATTTTTAAGCATTTGTCAAAAATTTTCAAAAATTACGAATTCTACAAAAACGGTACAAAATAGAGCGTTAGTTGAAGAGACAAATTTTCTCTAAAATCTTAAGCAGAATTCAAAAATGTAATAATATACCGGGTGTTCCATTTAAAATAGGAGTTAATAAAAAAAAACAAAAGAAACCCACTTTAGAAGTTTTCAACTGGAAAATCACCTATTTCACGTCAATGCACATTAAAAATGTAATAAAAATGTAAAGTTTGAAAAAATCGTTAGAGCCGTTTTTGAAAAAATCGGAGAAAACTGAAAAATCACAAGAGTAAACACGTACTTCCGGTTATGCGATTTTCTTCAAAAGCTTGTTGTCTCATCTACATAGTACACAAAACTTATATATGAAGTTTCAACGCCATACCTCTTTTCGTTTTTGAGATATTCTGTTCACAGACAGACAGACACACAGACAGACAGACACACAGACCAATGAAAAAAAATATGTTTTTTGGGATCAGGGGACCCTAAAACGTGAAGATCTGTTGAAAACTCAATTTCGAATTTTTGGGGTGAATCCAATACTTCCTTTATCGTAAAAGGAAGTAAAAAGAAGACACTATTCAATTCAGCAGTATCGGTGTATCCAATATGTAGGAAGAAAGTGGCCTGGAGGCTATCCAAATATTTCCAATCTGTAACGTGCTTTTAAAACTTTCTTTAGTGCAACAAAAGTTATTAGATTTGTCGTATATTTTAAATGCGGCAGATGCCGCGGGTTTCAGCTAGTTTTAGTAATGTTTCCTTCACATTGATCCCACTGTTCTGTACTACTTGCTCCTAAGTTAAATTAAATAATGTTGTAGACAGTGGGTCACCTTGCTTTAGTCCATTATTGGTTTGGAATTTTTTACTTGTTTTCCCCTTTACTTTAAGTTGGTTTATTGTTTGTTGCAATGTCATTGAAACCAATCTTATGATCTTACTTGAAGCTTGCAATTCCTCCATTGTTCTTAAGACTTTATTTCTGTTTAATTTGTCAAAAGCCTGTTGGAAATCAATAGCGAGGATGTGAATATCGATCCCTTTTTTTAGGCATTTTTCCTGAATAACTCTTAGAGTAAATATTTGGTCTACTGTTGAGCGGTTCCTTCTAAACTGCACTGGTACTCCCCTAATTCCGTTTCAGCCCATTCTTTTAGTCTGCGGTTTATGAGTTGCGCTAGGACTTTGTACGACACATTCAATAGTGAAATCGGTCTGTAGTTGTTTCAATTAGCTTGGTCTCCTTTTTTGTGAATAGGGGTTATAATAGTCTCTTCCCATTCTTGTGGCATTTGTTCTACCAACCAGATTTTTTCTATCAGCTTATGTAATGTCTGTATTAATTTTTCCTCTCCATATTTTATTTCTTCTACCGGTATTTCATCTATTCCTGGAGTCTTATAATTTCTCATATTTTTAATAATTTCCTTAACCTCTTCCAGTGTAGGGGTTCCTATTTCTTGTCCTTCACTATCATTGGCTGTCCATAGTTTGTTTTCCTCTTCCTCTATGCTTAGACTTTGTTTGTAGTGTTCCTTCCATCTCTCTAATATTTCATTTTCTCCACTGATTATTTTACCTTCTTTATTTTTGTATACTGAGATGTTTGCTTTAAGTCCTTTTCTTATTACCGCTGCTGTCTTATAAAATTTTCTGACTTCTTTATTTCCGTAATTCTTTTCGAGTGCCTCGATTTGTTTCATCTGTAGCTGTCTTTCTTTTGTCTGCAAATTCTGTTTACTTCTTTATTTGCTTCTCTGTACTTCCTTATGTTGTCATCTGTCCGGTTTTTCAACATTTCCATTGCGCCTTTCTTCTCACTTCTACTATTTCTTGGCATTGTTCATCAAACCATTCTTGTTTCTTCTGATGCCACTTTTTCATTACCTTTTCATTAATTTCTTGTTTGATGATTCCTTTGATGCTTTCCCATGCTGAATCAATTCCAGCTTGTGATGTTGCTCTTTCTACTCTTTCTTGAATACCCTTCTCATAATCTTGTACCTCTTTTTTCTGCAGTTGTTCTATGTCGTAGTTTGCACTACCTACTTGTCTCTTTTTTGGAGTACTTGGAAACGGCTGCTCTAATTAAGCTCGAACTAGAAAGTGATCACTTCCTATCTCTGCTTCTCTTCGTGATCTTATATCTGTCAACATTGTCATATGTTTGCCTTATATTAGCACCTGGTCAATATGATTTATGGTTTTGCTATCTGGAGACATCCACGTACCTTTGTATATTTCTTTTTGGTTTAAATACGTTATTCTTACTTTTAGGCTTCTTTCAGCTGCAAAATTTATAAGTAACTTCCCATTTTCGTTTGTTTCATCATGTTTACTGTTGGTTCCGATTACTTCTCTCTAGCGATCTCCTTTTCCTATTTTTGCATTTGCGTCCCCTATCACAATCTTTATATCATATCTTGGTATATCATCTTAAACAGTTTCCAATTCTTCATAGAACCTATATTTGTCTTCTTCTTGTGTTGTTTCAGTACTGCATATATGCTTAATTTTCTATATTTACCTCTTAATCTTATATAGCTTATTCTTTCGTTGTTCACTTTGAATTCCACTAACGCTTCCTTTATTCCTTTTCTTAGCAAGAATCCTGTTTCTAGTCTGTTTTCCTTCCCACCTCCATTTAGCAGAATGTATCCTCTAGGTCCATTATTTGTTCTTCTTTTATATTTGTTTCCTGTATTGCCAAACAGTCTAACTTATATCTCTGTGCTTCTTTTATTAGTTGTTTAAGTTTTCCCTCTCTGTAGAGTCCTCTGACGTTCCAAGTTTCTATAAAGATACTCTCTTTAACCTTCTTTCTTTTTCTATCTTTAATACTTATATTTTCATCTTTCTGGTATTCCCTTCTCTTTTTTTTGGTTCTAATCCGTAGTTCCTCTATTCTTCTCAGTAACCTTTGTGTCTCAATTCTATTCCCTATTCTTTTTGCCATCCCTTTTAGCATTTCTGATGTGTACTTAAACCTTATTTCTTTATTTTTCATTTGATGGTTTTCTATTTTTTGTGTTAGTTGCTGTATTTCTCCTTTTAGTTCTTTTCTTTCTTTTTCCCTTTCTACCGTTCTATTTATTTGTTTCTTTCTTAATTCTACACACTCAGCCATTGTTGTTACTAACTGCTCCGCCAGATGTTCTTTTTCGCCTTTTAATCTTCCTAGTTGTATTGTTAAATTTTCCATTTCTTGGTGAATGGATTGCAGTTTTCCACAGTTCTTTCGATCTCCATTGTGTACGGGCTTTTACGTGTTTTTTTCTCTTTATTTCAGCTGTAAGGACCATGTAATACGTTTGGTTAAAATTATTTTGAATTTCGCTACTTAAAAGTTAATCCCCATCTCTATTCGTTCGTACACGCGCGCACCTCTACTTTTCCGCCGTCGCGTTTACGTCGTTGTTGCGCCCTCCACTTTTGTTTACAAATAAACCCGATTGTCTAAATTTGCGTTTATCGCGATTATAGGTTCGTTTTCATTCTAGATTTTTGTTCTTATTATTCACAGTTTTGCACTGCTTCACCTTCCTCTGTCACATTCTTTCAATTTTGTTGATTTTCTGTAAAAATCACTTTCAACTACTGATAAAGCGGAGCCGTGTTTACACGGTGATGTCGCTGTTATCAAACATGCATATCTGAAAAACATTTGAATTTAGAGGTATGAAGCACCATATCAAAAGAAAGCCCATTAAAAAGGCTTTTCAAAAATACAAAAATATACAGGGTGTTCCATTGAAAAAAATCCGAAATGATTAAATTTGCAAATCTTGAGCATCCTGTATAGCATTACCTACTATTTTAGATTCTAAAGGTAATTCACGAAAAAGTTTTTTTTTGTAACATTTTCCACCATTAAATTGTTTTCTGTTGCTTACAGTGGCCGCCTGAAGTTCAGCATTTTTTTTGCATAAAATCATTAATATCTCCAAAACAGTTGACCTTAGACCCATACAACTTTATATAAAATAGATGAGTATTTCACTGTAAAACTTTTAAGTTACCCAAATATAGCGCATTCTATTTAAAAATGGCTATTTTTGTATCTAGAATGCGAAATGCTACTTTTGCGTTCAAGAATGGAAGTTATTTTGCCGAGCTTTAGCGAGGCAAAATACCCATTCGAGAACGCAAAAGCATTTCACATTTGAGATGCAAACAATGATTTTTCAAAAACTGCAATAAAACTAGTATGAGAATAAAAAAAATTAAATAAGGTAACTGTCAACGTTAATTGACAATTTTATATTTTATCAACAATTAATTTATATTTGAACCACGGCCTGCTGAATTGTTTGGCAAACGTCAAAGTGACGTATAAATTTAACTGACTGCAATATCGGCACCTTCAATTTACATGTAGTACAACATAAATTAGTCATGTTTATAATAGTTTATAATAGTTATTAGTATCTATTGAAATTTTAAATTACTTAATAAAAAACTAGTGTAGGTTACTTAATTAATAAAATCACAAATAAGTTCCTAAAAAATGACAAATTTTTTGACATTTCTTTTATGTTCTAGAACGCTAAAGAATTTTGCATTCTAGAACATAAAAGTATTTCGCAGTTAAGTGACAAAAAAGAATTACTTTGCTTACTGAGAATTTAACGAAAATGTCAACATTTGATGACAGTTTTCGAAAAAAGTAAGTTTGATTCACCACACTTTTTTGAGACACCCTGTATAATCAGCACTATTTTAGTAATGTGCCCCACCTTCGTATCTACAATTTTTATATACGCAATATTCATATTTTTAGAAATATCTTCCACCCCCACTTCGTTGCTGGACCCTTTATATTTCATGCTAATTTTCATCTAAATTTGTCAAAACTGAAAATTGTTGAAAATTAGGATATCGATATAAATGAAATGTAAATTTTTACGATTTGCATTAAAAGAAAGAAGACATTTAAAAAATAAATAGAAATAAATGCTTCTTTCTATTTATTTATTAACACGTCGATATTCTAATTTTACAATTTTTTTACGAATTTTTAAAATATGAAATTTACATCTAACAATCGTGTTCGCAAAAGCTGTAAATATTTGTCGTGCTTCGTGCAAGTATTCGCAATGAATGTGCTAGTAAAGTTAGTTACAGAACCAACTATAATATAAACCTACGCTATAATGTATATTATTTATTCCATCTTTTAATACTAAGTTTTTCAAATGGCATCGTTAGAATTTCGCAGAGTTTTGTATTAATATGTTTTTAACTTCAGCCATATAACTGATGCTGCTGGGTGCTACTTCTACACTTAATTTTTAAAGTTTGCTACGTATCATTTACTATTTATTTTTGTTATAGCTGCTGGCACGACTACCAATAAGATTATAAACGATTCAGCACTAAAGGTTGTCTAGGTTTCTGTATTCCTGTAAATAAGTTACGGCTTTATCAAGTATACAGAATGTATGTATGTATTGTCGGTCACTTCATTTTACCTTTGTAGTGTAGAGGCTGGTGCTTTATACACTTGCGTCTGGCAGTAGAGTCAATAAAAGCTATTATTATGTATGAATTTGTTCACTTTTAGACGTTTTTTTTGGCATAATATTAAAATGTAATGAATTTTATTTCCTAAATATTTATATTGGATTCAACTTAAGCACACAAAGTAAATTATGAAACCTATTTCTCTTATCTTCGTAGTTTTTGATTTTGCAATACAATATTTGATCTCATTTATCGACTTTCTATTTTCTACCCTTTTTAAGATCACTAAGGGTGCTTGTTATTTGAGATATTGAAGAAATTAGTATAAAAGTTATTAGTTTTCCTGTATTAGCAGTAATCTTTCTTATTTAATTTTAGAGAAAACATCATAGAACTTTTAAACAATAATCGCATAGTCATAATCAAAGGAGAGCCAGGTTGTGGTAAAAGTACAAGGGTGCCTCAATATGCATTGGAAGCATGGGCCATGAAAGGTGGTGTGTATAAAGAAGCAAGCCGAATTATAGTGACGCAGCCACGCCGCCTTGCTGCTATATCGTTAGCCGAACGAGTTGCCAGCGAAAGGGGAGAAAGCGTAAGTACAAAAGTGGTCAAGAATAATGTAACTTCAACAAACCAATTCTTTAGGTGGGAAAAACTGTCGGTTACCGTGTACGTCTAAACTCCAATTTTAATAAGCACACTGGCCGTATCATGTATTGCACCACAGGAATTCTACTGCGACGCCTGCGGTCCGATCCAAAGTTGTCTGATTGTTCACATGTACTTTTAGATGAAGCTCATGAACGTGACGTGAACACGGATCTGGTGATAAATCTTCTTCGGAATGTGCTAAATTTAAATCCGAAATTGAAAGTGGTGGTAATGAGTGCCACTATTGATACGAAGATATTTCAAGATTATTTTAATAATGCCCCCATTTTACACATACCTGGATTTGCGTACCCTGTTGAACAGCATTTTCTGAAAGAAAATGACAAATACCCTACTAAAACATACAAAATGTGTATGGGACAGATTCCTAACGTTGTGACCGAAGACGTTGCAAAATGCATCGTATATATTCATGAAAATAGACCTGAAGGCGCAATATTATGCTTTCTTCCTGGATGGGAGGATATTAGAAAGGTGAAAGATTCTTTGTCGGAGAGAAACAACATGGCTGTGTTATGTCTGCATTCTCGGCTGGAAATATCTGAACAACGGAGAGTATTTTCTAGACCACCACCAGGAATACGAAAAGTAGTTTTAACCACTAATATCGCTGAGACCTCGGTTACCATCGATGATGTTGTGTATGTTATTGATACTGGGATTGAGAAAGAGGAGACGTTTGATGTTGAAAAAGGTAAATGTAATTTGTATTTTGTATATGCAGTATTAATTTTTAATATAATTTAGTTTTGATCAGTTCAGCACAAGAAAGTATCTACTTCTCATTGCTGATAATACGTTTCTCCTTGAATGTGTTTTGACGGGAGTTCAAAATTGCTTACTTAAATATTCTTTCCAAAACAATAGAAGAAAAATCAAATTTCGAACAGTATATTATATACCAAAGAAGAGAAAAGCATAATAGTTCCCAAGATGTAAGTTTGAAGCCCAAGGGCGAAGTCAGAGGGCCATAAATACACGGAGGGCAAAATGGTGTTCTTCCTGTTGTGTATATATTATTTTTTCCATGACCGGGAGTAGAAAGATATGAAAAAAGTATTTTCTTAAATAAAGCATTAAAGCACTGCCTCCTACACTTACAAGCCATGCTGTTAGACTTGACAACATTGCATCTCTAGTAGTTGGTGGTCCTAAATTACAATACTCCAATTTGAAATAATTTTGCTTTAAAGAGCACAGTTTTACTATTTATCATATTTTACTCTGTAATTAACTAAAGATAGCTTCTGTAATTGTGACATTTATTTACATACTTGAGTAATACAAACATGTAACAGTATATTTATAAAAATAAAACAACTTAACCTGCGTAACCCATAGATAAAAGAACATTTCTGTAATTATTTTAAAGTTTGTAACTTTCTATACACCACTGCTGATTGAGAGTACAACATATATGCAAAAACTATGGTGCTACTGCTGTAAATAATCTTATTTGAACATAATAAACTTCTCTGCTCGGTAGCATCTAAATTTGTGTGACGTAAACTGTTCCATAAACTTCTAAAAACTGCTGATGTCATCATTTAAAAACACTTTCACTTTTTGTGCATGTCTTTCCAATACTTGTCTACTTCTACATTCAGGATTTGTCCTTTCTTGAGGCGCTTCCGACGACAAATATGTTGGAAAATTTGGAAATACGCTTGGGACAGCATTGTCAGCTAATCAAGGGTAATGCAGCAATAGTTCTGCAGATCCGCACTCTCATTTCTAACGTTTTCAAATGTCTTTTCTATTAAAATATATTTTACACTCAGCACTTTTTCTTGGGGTCCAACGTTCTCGTGCTGTTGCACGAAGCCATGCTTTCTTTCGGATCTCGTCCATTGGAAAACAAAATGTTGTTATAGTTTGCATACGATTTTCTTGTAAGGTACTGTTGTGGTTGGTACACAGCGTCTTCGTGGCATTCTAAATATAAAATTAAAAGTTACAAGAAATGCCCTAAAAATGAGGTTAGATTGTTACTTACCTCAGTGAAATACTTAATAAAAACCCATAAATTCTAGCAGCAATTTTACTTTCACTTATCACCAACAGTACAGTAATATACATAAATGTATTTCTTCAAACTTAGAGCAGTCCAACATATTAATATTTACTCACACGCCACATTTCAACAGACATTTTTATAAATAAACAGTACAAAAATTGGTCTACGATCAGCGTTGCCAAATCTCCAACAGCATGGCTTGTAAGTGTAGGAGGCAGTGATTAAAGTTTATAAACCTCAATAGTATTGTAATATTTAGCAGCCTTCGAATTGTGTTTATGCTATGAATACCATGGCAACAAACAGAGAGATAATATTCATTTGATGTTTTAGATGGTGTATTTCAAAGCTACGTCGAAAAATATGCAGTATAACATATCTCGTTGCTTTATTCCCAAATTTGATTCAAAGGGAGTACCTCCTAGTTGGACCACATGGGTGAGTGTATACAGGGATATTTTTTCCAGTTGATTAAATACTTCCTTTCTTGTTACCAATAACTCCTTTTTAATATTGTCTTAGGCACACCTAATAATAATAATTTTAGGTAAGTACTAGGGACCTTACCGGCCCATGACTTTTTGCACCAGTTTCCTCCACGCCTTTCTCTTTGAAATCTCTGCACTCGAGTTCCTATCAGATTGACATAATTCTTCTTGCACCTCCACTTTCCGCCATAGTGTAGATCTGCCTCTCCTTCTTTTACCGTAAAATCTTTTTTGGCATTCTTTTCTGCTCCATACATGTTCCATCCATCTCATTCTGATGGCGTTTATCACATTTGCCAGCTTGGGTTGGTTATACATTTCCTGTACTTCTACATTATTACATCTTTCCCATCGTGTGTTCACTTTTCTTCTCTCTCAACCATCTTCCAAAACCCATCAGTGGTCGTGTTCAAATTTGTAACGTGAGAATTTTGCTCACGTTATAAACTAGTTTCGTGAGCAAAAATGTACGAGAATAACTTATTCATGTACATTTCCACATACTAATAAACAATTTGGTTTTGAATTCAAATTATACAGTTAGTAGCAGCGGATTGAGTGTGTGAAGGGGATACACAACTATTTTTTTAAAAACACTCTTAAAACTGATAAATGCAAATAAAATGTGTACAGTATAATAATTCTAGGATTACCTCGTTCCTCTTGTTTTTGAAACTGCAGCCTTGCCAGCTCCACTAGCCTTGGTCGACGACTAATTTTTTGAAAAAACAAATTTGGAAAAGGACATTAACTAATAATATCCAGTAGGTCATGATGTAATGATATTATATGTTGCAAGTGAAGTTACACATATACAGTACGTCCCCGGATTGAGTTTACAATAGGTATGATTGACCAAAAATTTTCGAATTGGAATTTCATATTTTGGAATTCCGCCCTGCTAGGTGTGAAACGAATTTTAAGAATATTTTCAGTTTTTGAAAAACAAGTAGGCCTTGACAGGGAAGCGAAAACTATCTTATTTTCAGGTAAACTACCCTTTTTGTTCATGATACGGCAAAATTTAGTTAAGAAAAGTTGTTGATAATGATAAATTATGGCCCTATACCAAATTTCAGGAAATATCTGTCGACTTATAAAAAACTTATTTTTTTGAAAAATTGTATATTATTGTCAGGTAAACTACCCTTTTTGTTCATGATACGGAAAAATTGTATTAAGAAAAGTTAAATTTTGCCGTATCATGAACAAAACGGGTAGTTTACCTTAAAATTAAATTGTTTTCGCTTTCCTGTCAAGGCCTACTTGTCTTTAAAAAATCGAAAGTAAACTAAAAATAAGTTTCACACCAAGCAGGGCGGAATCCCAAAATATGAAATTCCAATTCGAAAATTTTTGGTCAATCATACCTATTGTAAACTCAATCCGGGGACATACTGTATAAGTTGTACTCAAAAATGTTCACCTTTACGTGACCGGTCGTGTGGGATGATAGAAATGCCGCACTTGGTAACATGCCCCTCAGAAATAGGATGTATATCGAAACTGGTCGGCTCTAAATAGAATCTATTTTTTTTAAAATATTTAGCACGTAGCTAGTAAGTTACATAAATACACAATACACATTATGTAGGTATAAAATTATTGATGCCTTAAGTAACTATTTAATAATTTATTAAATGCGTGTATATTTTCAGCACATTTAATATCGGGAGGCAAGTCATTAAAAAGGCAAACTCCCTCATAGAATAGTGATTTTTGGAGTGTGCTAGTTTCCATTGTGGGAACATATAGTAGTTTTGTTTAGATCGAATGTTATATGAATGCATATTACATCTTCTCTCCAAAAATGAACTATTATTTCGGTACTAAACCATTTTCAATCTTATAGATTAAGGAAATATTTGCCTTATTAATGCAGTGTTCCACCGATAACCAACACAGAGAATTTAACATGTTATTTATATGTGTGTATCAATTACATCCTGGAAGTATCCTCATTGCTTTGTTTTACTGCAGTTGTAGTTTATATGAAATGGTCTTTAGCCCGTTACACAACTCTGCTTACACAATCAATAATTAAAGCAAGTCAACAAAAGCACAGAGCTGGGGTAAGCAGGTAACTACAAGAAGTCATATTAGAAATTTTAATTTAGGATTACATCGGTTAAGCATTGCCGATATTAACTAAAAATACTTTAGAATAAATGGCAACAAGGCAAAGCTCAAATCGTAAGTTGGATTCACAGTTTTGTCAATTAACGTAAATTAACAGGTTGGTGCAATGTAAAGCCAATAAATAATTCAACAAATCTATCACCAAAGGAATTTATTACATGCAGGTTAATCAAATTTGCATATCAGTTTAATTGAATAAGTACAGTTCTATGAACTTTTTAAATAAAGGTAAAGACAGAATATTCAATAACATGCAAAAAGAGCACAATAATAGATCGAATAAGGCTATAAGAAAGTGGAGCAGTAATATCTGAAGAAATGGTGAAAATCAGACAGGTTTTAAAAAAAATGCAAGAAAATCACACCATAGGAAATGGACCAGATTTGTGTTTAAAAATAAGTCAGTGTAATGACACAAGTGAACAGACAATTAAAATAAAACCTTGTGAGTGGCGCTAGAACTTAAATAAATTGCAAACATGGACAAACAATAATTTAGAAATTAGAATATGTACAGTTTTATTAATTAATTTGTAAATTTAGATTATAAGAATTTGTATTGTATTCAGTTAACATCCGTTTTTATGTAGCCAGATAGGCAATTGTTGTTAACGAACAGAGGAGAAACAATTGAAAATAAATGAATTCAAGACAAGCCAAATTGTGTCTCCAGATTATTTAACTTTTATACCAGTTAACATTAAAATAAATTAATAAAAATTATACCAGCTTGATAGCAGATCCTAGTGCGCATGTGTTAATGTGGGCAATAAAATCCAGCACATAAAAAAATATTTTATACGGTGACCGTTTCCGAGAAGATTGGCAGACCAGTTCAGCTTTCCGAGCATCAGTTGCGGGCCTCAGCCAAGGTCCAGAGCCTGTGTGAGAGTGTCAGCAGTTCCGCCCGGTGTGTACGAGGCCAGCACAGCAGCTACAGCAACCCGGGATTTCAGCATCCAGCCGCAAACTGCAGGAGAAGCCCTCCGAACCACCAGCCGCAGCCTAAGTAAGGTTAAGGTTAGTGATGTCAAGCAAATAAGCGTGCTAGAGCTACGAAATTTACTACGAGGAACGAGCTTGTTGAGCGGAAGCCGGTCCCAGTTTTACAATACGTCAAAATAGTCCAGGAGTTCCAGAATTTGTAAATCTAAGTTGAGGTTATGTAGGGACGCCTTAATGAAAAAATTGATGCGAGGGACGCTACTAACGATCTAAAACAAAACACAATTAGGAACGCTTAATAAAGCGCGAAATTTGGTTTACCTATTAATTTGTTCATGGATTTGCTTTTAAATTCACTAATCAACAAAGAATCGAACCGCACGTAAGATCAATTTGGTAATAGATAATTTTGACAGTGCAGCGAGTTTGCGCATTTGCTACTTCTAAATTTCATAGCCCAGTGGCGTAACACAGGGATTTTTATTTTGAACAAGTAGGGGAGCCCAACCAGATTTTGAGTTCATGTCTATCGAAATTGAGCTAGCCATAACTTATTTTATTTGCAGATGTGTGCTATACTAAAAAAGGGCAAAACAAGATTCAATGAACCCATTGATACGGATAATTATTGATTTTAATCAGTTAAAATTTGATTTTAAATTAAAATAAAAATATGTGTAGGGTATTTATTTATTTAAATCATAATAATTATATTAAAAATATACCTTTACAATATATGCTATCTTTGTTGCACGAAATAAGTAAAGATAAACAATAATTAAATTGGGGGAAAATAATTGTATTGTTCACAAGTCTTTTGGTCCAATGAGATAGAGAAGTAGATATTCTATTAAAAAACGCAATTTATCTCTACACAACCAGTTATACAATAACGCAAGCTCGTTGTTTAAAACAGTGGGCAATGGAACACTGTAGATTCCTTGAGCAAAAATATAATGGTTTAACTCAACTTACCTATATACAAAGTTCCGTAGTTTAGCCGCTAGAGGGATTTAAAAACGATTAACTTTTATAAATTTTTTGACCCCCTGTATAATCACTACCAATTTTTTTTCTGAATAGTTACTTTAATTTAGAAGCTATTTCCTCTCTTACAAAATTTTATTCGGGTAAACAATTTAGCCACAAAAAAATATGTTTTTAATCCCTACAAGCCTAGTGTTAAGTTACAATTACTGATTCAGGCTTGTAGGGATTTAGAAAATATTTTTTTGTTGCTAAACCGTTTACCCGACTAAAATTTTGTAAGAGAGGAAATAGCTTCTAAATTAAAGTAACTATTCAGAAAAAAAATTGGTAGTTATTATACAGGGGGTTAAAAAAATATGGATGGATAATTTATTGTGACGAAGTTTTTAAACACCCTGTAATTTTCGAAATTAGGGTTTAGTCTTCAAAAAGCTGTGGTTTACTGGTACAATCGGATGGCCAAAAAATGAATAAAATCTATCAAAGATTTTTCGACTTATTTAAAAAATTTTAAAAAGTTAATCGTTTTTAAAGCCCTCTAGGGCTAAACTAAGCAACTTTGTATATAGGTAAGTTGAGTTAAATCATCATATTTTTGCTCAAGGAATCTCCAGTGTTCCGTTGCGACACTTATTTAGGAACACCTTGTATATATCATTCACATAAATTATAAATAACAGGGGGCCCAGCAGGCTACCCTGCGGGACTCCCGAAACGCTTTCTTTTTTTGTTGATACACTGTGAAATTTTAATCCTATGGTATCTGTTACTGAGATAATTCTTGATCCATAGCAACATATGTCCGCCTACACCATACCAATTTTTTAACCAAAATTTTCCTATCAATATAGTCCATTTACTTGACATCTGCACTGTCAGTGTCAAATTTAAAAAAAATTTCTTGACTGTACCTCAAAAATATGTTTTTTATTAGACTGTACAGTAATTTAATTGTTAAAATGTGAAAAATAGCAGTGGTGCCAACATAATGTCAGTTTGACAGTGCATATGTCAAGTAAATGGACTATAGTCTCGAAAGCACGTTTTAAGTCTACAAAAACACTAAGCACCATTTTTTCTTCGTTGATATAATTTCTCCATGTTGCAGTTACGTATTGTATTGCTGACTCACAAGAGTGCCTATTTCTAAATCCTGATACAAGAATTTGCTGTTTTCAAAATAAGCTCTCAGCTGCACACACACTATAGTCTATAATTTTATCAATCGCCAGTAATAAATTAATTGGTCTAAACTCACCAGAAACAGTAGGTTTTTGCACCTTAGGGATTGGTATAATAATGCTAGTTTTTTAATAATGCTAGTTTTTAAATCGTTAGGAAAAATTCCCGACTCAAGAGAGTTGTTAATCAAATGTAGAATATTGTAACCTATTTCACAGAATATGTCTTTTACTAGCTTTTTTTTTTTTTTTTTTTTTATTAGTTAGGCCAGTTCAACAAATACAATATTGTTATGCATGGCAGGATTATAATACATAAGTAATGAATAACGTCGAGGGTACTTCGTCACCTCTTGAGGATGCGTTTGGGTTATTAAAGTATTTTAAGTTCTAATCACTTTCACTGTCACTCTCTGATAAGTACATATCCTGTGGTAGGCGTCGTTTCAACCTCTCGTGAATATTTTTACGTCCAAGTTGATACAGACCAGCGCTGTGGCAGTTGTGTATGTTGGCATGGAACTTGATAGTGACTTTCCTGATGTACTGCTGAATCGATTCTATTCCCAGCTCACGATGAAGTTGGTTGTTGGAAATAAACCAGGGGGCATCTACAGCTATCCTAAGCATCTTGTTCTGGAGAACTTGAATTTTGTTGAGGTTTGTCTTTGCCGAGTTTCCCCAAATCTGACTTGCATACAACACCAATGGCCTGATTAAAGATTTATACATTAGTAGGGTGCAATCCGTTTTTAGGGCAGATTTTTTGTTTATTATTGGATATAGCTGTTTTAATCGGGCATATCCCTGGTTTAATTTTTGTAGAATATATTTCCAGGATAGTCTAGTGTCTAGGTGAACGCCAAGATATTTTGCAGCTTCTTCATTTGTATTCCATTATATGGGAGTTTCATTTACAGTCATCAATGGAGGGTTGTGTATTCTTCTCAGGGCGAATATCTTCGCTATGCACTTGGTGTGGTTTATTTTCAGGTTCCATTGAGTAAACCATTTGCAGATTGTATTAGTGGCAATCTGAAGGAAGACTATTCCTTGAAGTAAATTTTCATTTTGTGTTAAAAGAGCCGTATCATCTGCATACATCGCTACGTTTTCTTTGGTTTGTGGGATATCGTGCATATAGATGTTAAACAAGATGGGACCAAGAACGCTTCCTTGTGGCACTCCCGCTCGAATTATCTTTGTTTCAGAAAGGGCACTATGAATTCTTACGGAATATGTGCGATCATCAAGAAAGGAGAACAATATGGCTTTAAGATATTCAGGTATGTTTAGGCGTATAATCTTATATTTGAGACCATGGTACCACACTCGGTCGAACGCTTGTGAAATATCCAAGAAAATCGCGGTTGTGTATTTCTTTTGCTCAAACCCTTCCTCAATTAGATCTGTCAATCTTTGGAGTTGGTGACAAGTTGAATGACCCCGTCTGAATCCAAATTGGAAAGCTGGTATGACGTTTTTGTTCATAATTTGCTCATTTAGTCTCGTCCATATTACTTTTTTTAGCAGTTTTGACATTGTTGGCAGGAGACTAATAGGTCTGTAACTCAAGATATTATTTTTGTTCTTTCCTGGTTTATAAAACATCAATACGTGTGCATATTTCCACCGAAGCGGAAAAAATCCTAGCCGCAGGCATGCATTAAAGAGACTTGCAAGGTATGCCAGGTATTTTTGTGGTAAGTGCTTGAGCATGGAATTTGTTATTTGATCTGGACCTGGAGACTTATTTGTTGTAAGGGTTTTGATTATTTGAGATAGCTCATCAGGGCTGGTAGGTTTGATATCGGTATTTGGGTTTGGAGTATGGGTTTCAGTAAAATTAATTATTTGGTTAGCAAACGTGGGTGTGTTGCAGTTTAGAGAAGTAAATGTGGATTGTAGATGATTAGCGAAGGCTGCACATTTTTCTTCATCTGTCACTAGTGTTTCATTTACAGTCGTAATTGTGGGAAGTTCTTGCGGCGTTTGTAGAATTTTACGGGTCGTTTTCCACATTCCTGGATCTCCTGGTTCTAGAGTACTAATGAAGTGCTGATACGATTTCACTCGAGCACCATCCAGTTCCCTTTTAATTTTATGGGACAAGTTGTTCACCAAGGTTTTGGTTGCGGGATTTCGTGTTTTTTGCCACTCTCTCCGTGCTATACTTTTTTGTTTTATTAGATTAAGTATGTAATTTGGCGGTAGGTAGTGATTTCTTGGTCTTTTATCCTTTCTTGCCTTTGTCGCGTGCTGTATACTCTTTTCTATGGCTACCGTGATTTCCTGAATTCTGTTGTTTATATCTTCTGTGGTGTTTAGAGGCACATGAGTTGTGAGATTTTTATTACAAGCATCTTCAAATTTGTTCCAATCTGTTGTACCATTTCCCAATTTAGGTTGTGATTGATATTTATTTGGAACAGCTTTAAATGTGATGATGACTGGTATGTGATCTGAATCTAGTTCAGTAATTACTATTTGATTAATTTGTTTACTGAAATTTTTTTGGATCACTATGTCCAGTATATCCGGTTTGTAATCACTCGTGTATGGGAAGTAGGTATACTCAGGAGGTGCTTGAATTTCAAAAGCATGATCTGCTGACATTTTGAGTAGTTTTGTTCCTGCTGGATTTGTGGCTCGGCAGCCCCAAGTGGTATGCTTACTATTCAGATCGCCAATTAGAAGGGTTGGTTTAGAAGATTTAAAAATTAGCTTCAGATCATCTTCCAGGAGTTGCTTGTTTGGCTGTTTATATGCGCTTATTATATTAACATGACCCCCATTATCAAGTGTAACTTGAATTTGCACGGCGTCAAGATTTGTGCACTCTAATTTAGGTAATTCATTGTGGGTTATTTGCTTTTTTACTAATATTGCTACTCCTCCGGCTGCAAAGGTCGAATTTTTGTCATTTCGGTAGACTTTATATCCAGGTATTTTAATTTGTTCATTTGGTGCAAGATGTGTTTCTGTAATGCATGCAATGTCCACTTTGTGTCTTGCTAAAAAAGCTATCAATAAGGAGCGTTGGGGTTTGATACCATTAGCATTCCAATTTAGGAACTTGATATTATAGAAGAGTTTTTGATTATGGGCCATTTCGGAAGATTGTTAGAAGATTTGTTATAATGAAGGTTTTTATTTGTTCAATATAAGGTTGGATGAGGTTGAGGATGGCTGAAAGGATTTGATTTAAAATTTCTGAGTTTGTTGAGAAGTCAATGTTGGGAAGATCGGATGATTGATGTTGGATTGTAGGGAGATTTGTTTTCGTTACATTTGCGAAAGATCTACTTTGGCCTGTACGATTTTCGTTAACAGGATTTGGATATCTAATTTGTGTGTTGAATTTAGATTGTGTGGGCCTGTTACGAGCATCTTGTGCCTCAAAGGTGTTAAGGTAATGTTTGCAACCCCTGTAGTTAGCTGGGTGTCCTTTTCCACAGTTTACGCATTTTGGGGGATCGCCCTTTTTTTTATCACAGTTCAAATACAGATGGTTTCCTTGACACTTGACACATCGCGGGGGAAGGGAGCAATAATTTTTGGTATGCCCGTAACGTTGGCATCGATGACATTGGGGGGTGTTTCTTGGCTGTCTTAGCTGTTCTACGCTAACGATTGAATGGTGGATCTTATTTATTTTATATATTTCTGATGCTTGATCATTAGCAGTGAGGTCCACCGCACACACTGGTATTGGTAGTTTGTCTTTGTTGTAGAGTCTGCATAACTTAATTATTGGGAGTTTATGTTTATCTAGTTCTGCCCGTATTTCGGCTTCTGATAATGAAGGTGGGACATTTTTTATAACTACTGAGAGAGGCTTTGTGTTTTGATTTCGGTAAGTGTAGAACTCAATGTTGTTCTCCCGATAATACTTTGTAAGGTTTCTGTAGTCCGTTTCGCTGCTCGCATTTATTCTAAGTGTATTATTATTGAAAACAGTGGTGAACTCACCTACTGTTAGGGCTTCTATGTCTGAGATGACTTCCTTGTGATTCAGCGTTCCATTGAGGAAAATTGGTGGGATTTTTGGCTTTTTGTCTGGTTTTTGTTCTTCATCTGCTGTCTTGTTTGATTCCATGGATTCGAGCTGCTTAGGGGAAAGTAGCAATTTTGTTCCAAAAGAGTTTTTGGTGACCATTGATACCTTTTTTGTATATCATCGATAGGCGGTGTTAATTTATCCGATTTACGTTTTGTGGTTGTCATTTGGGGGTACGGTGCCCCGAGGGGCAACGGCGTGATATAATTTTTATTTCGAGTTTTGGTTTATTACACGTTTTAAAATATTAAACAGGAAAGTCTGCGGCGCAGAGCCGTGTAACTTAGATATTAGAGGTCGTAGCGATAAGAGAGCACGATACGCGTGACCGCACCGTCTGAAAGCTAGAACTCGGAGTTTTTTACTAGCTTTATGCTTAGGCAATGGTCACTGCTACTTTTGTTCCTTAAGTTAAACACAACTTTTTTTAACTCCAACATTGAAATGCTCTTGAACTTCATACACTTCAATTGCTTATTTTCTATGTACTTGCTATGCCAATTTTTCTTCCCAATACTGTCCGATACTTCCCTTACACTATCGAGGTAAAAGTGGTTAAAGTTTTCTTCCACAGATCAATTATAATTTCCACAGTCGATTTGTGAGAAATCTATTTGTTGCTTGTTATTTCCCAAGAGTTCTTTTAGTGTTCTTCACATTTTTTTACATCTGTCTATATTGCACTCAAAATATCTTTTTTTCTCCGACTGCACCTTTGACATCACTTTATTTTGTTTTTGCTTGTATTTGTCCCAATCTTGTTCTGTTTTTGCAAGATAAAATATTTTGTATGCTTTATCTCTTTCAGACTGTTCCTTTCTTATTTCTCTTGATATCCAAGGATACTTTTTCCTTACCAATTGTTTTTGGGGAGCAACCTTATCAAGAGCTTCTTGTATATGATGCATAAAATCAAAATAAAGAACATTTACGTCCACAGAAGTATAATTCCACTCTTTTTCAGTTAATTCTAGAATTACATTGGATATTATATGATCATCTAGGTTACGGAAGTGTGTACTCTATTGCATTGTAATTCAGTACTAATCATTTCACGGTCACTTATGATTGGAAAGTTCCTTGGAATCTCCGTTGCACTAAAATCATTAGTAATTATATGGTTCAAGAGATGACACATTTTTAATGCGAGTTTCTTTACATACAATTTGAGTAAAACCGGCTGCTTGGATAATGTCTTTCAATATTTTAGCCTCACTATCTTTTTTCAACCAATCAATATTTAAGTCGCCCAGTATAAACGTTTTGTTTTGTTGTAAAAAGATCTTCATTTAGATTTTCATCCAAGTAATCTAAAAAGTTGCCAGTTCTAGAGTTGGGAGATCTATAACATGCAGCAGTCACAAAAACATCTCTATTTACTTGGATTTTGACAATTAGCATCCAATACTTACTATTTACTACATCTTTAGAAACCACCTCATATTTCAGACAGTTTCTAACATAAATAATAATTCCTCCTGTATGCCTGCTGTTTGAGTAGCATACTGTTGTTGAATATCCAGTGATAGCTATTTCACGATCTTCTATTTCTGTAGTTACATGTGTTTCACTAACACAAACAATCCATGGTTTTCTTTGCTGCATAAACTGTATGAACTGCAACATATGAGACGGGAACAGTTTTGCAATAATTGTTTAATTGCTATGAGTAAGTTATTCCATTTTTTCTTGTTCTTTCTTAAAACATACACAATTCTTATCAAAAACAGTGTGATTGTACTGAATATTTGGTATTTTTAAAATATCAAGTGCAAATTTACAGGTTGTACAATCATGCATTTTAGATTTACATTCTGTGTTCTTATGATGTTCATTGCACAGAGGACACACTATATGCTCGTGTCTACAATGTACTGCTTTATGCCCGAATCTCCAACATTTATAGCACCGCATTACACCGATATATTCATAAACAGGGAAATAGTCCAGTCTAAAAATATTTTTTTATTATTTACAAGGCATTTAAAAACTTCATGTGACACCTCCAAAATTACATTGTGTAGTATTTTATTATTGGGAATATATTTTCGATTTACTTTCATATGTATTTGAACTTCATTCAGACAGCTCTGGCTTTTTAATCCGGTTTAAAAATTTCTCATCTGTACTGATATACTTATCATGAATACCAACAATAATTATTTTTGGTCGAATCTGTTTTGGAATTTCTACTTCATATTTTTCTGGAAATTCTTCTAATGCCTAGTTTTGCAGTTTTTTTCTTCTTCTTGGCACTACAGCTCTTCAAAGAGCCTTGGCCTGCTCCACAACATTCTGCCATTCTCTTCTTTCTTCAGCTTTCCCTCTCCATTTTCTTACTCCAATTTGTCTCAAATCTTCCTCCACATCATCCAACCACCTCTTTCTAGGCCTTCCTCTTAAGCGTCTTCCCTCTGGTTTCTTTTCTAAAGCTATTTTGGGGGCTCTATCTTGCTGCATCCTATGCACGTGTCCCAACCATGCTATTCTATGGCTTTTTATTATTGCCACTATATCAGGTTCTTTATATAGTTCTTTCAATTCATGGTTCATGCGTCTCCTCCAAACACCAGCATCATTGGTCGGTCCAAAAACTTTCCTTAGAATTTTCCTTTCGAAAATTAATAACCTGCTCTTATCCTCTTCTGTCTCTGATAGATGCGTATGTCACTGTGGCTCTTATTATGGTCTTATAGGTCTTTAGTTTTGCATTTCTAGATAAGATGCGAGACTTAAAGTATTTTTGTAACGAGTAGTAACATCTGTTTCCTGCACAGATTCTTGCCGCTATATCTGCTTCGGTGTTATTTGTTTCTGTTAGTATACTTCCTAGATACTTAAATCGTTCTACTTTTTCGACACTCTTGTTCCCCAAATGTATGGCTTCTGGTTGTCTTCTTCTTTCATCTCTTGTCTGCAGCATGTACTTTGTTTTTTGGTCGTTGGTTTTCAGTCCTGCGTTCGCCATTTCTCTTTCTAATTCATCAAACGCGGTTGTGAGCGCCTCTTTTGTTCTTGCCAGTATAACAACGTCATCTGCATACGCCAGGTATTGTACTGATCTATTATACAATGAACCTCCGGGATTGTAGCTAATAGCTCTAATGCCTTTCTCTAATACAATATGTTACGGTTCAAAAGTCGTTTGCAACAGTTTATCTAATTATTTGCCCTAATCTTGGTTAAAATTAACTTTTGCCATATCTTTCTTCAAATTTAATTTTTCCTACAGCAATACTGAGCATTCAGATCTTCTGAGAATTACATTTCAATCTAAGTAAGCCATATTATAAGAATTACAGGTCTGAGAGCCCCTGGTGTGTAGGCTTCACTTTATGCATATTGAGTTACTGATTATCTGAACCCCTTCCCAAAATTTGATTTTTGGTTATCAGTTTTTGGAAACCATCTTGGCATTCGCCATTTTTGTGCTGTTAAAGGCAGGTGCTTCGAAAATTCACGTCTTGGAGATGTAACTTTATTGGAAATATTCGGGCACATCCTGTGTAGGAGACTGCTTTTGGTGTGATTTTGGATTCCGCGGTGATCTGGAATAGACCCCGGGAATGTTATTTGCGGTGATCTCCTAGCCCAGACTTTGTTTGGGGATTTTGCTTTAGCAGCACACGGTCCACTTTGGCGAAGCGCAGCCGTAAAGATCTAAAACGGGTATGTGGTTTTTCTAAGTTTATTCAGTTTGATTCTATGGTTACTTGCCCTTTCAGCTTTTTTCTTTCCCCGCTGGGAACATATCTACAGTATTGCCGTGTGGCTATGTACCTGCAGTACTCCCTTCGCTTGGCAACGCGCCAGCAGCCCTACCTGCTTGGTGGCGAATCGAGCATTGCTCTGCCAGTCGACGCTGCTGACGGTGGAACCTTCGAGCCGGCGATTGCCTGTCAAACCTCCTGCGACAGCTACTCGGTGGTCGCTTGCCTCTTGACCTCCTCATAACCCTTCGGTCCCTGCTTAGGACCATGGAAGTTGGAGTGAAGCCCATCGCAAAGGTCTGTCAGATTATAATTTCAGTTTCGAGCTCTCGAATTTTCAGCCCCTCCATGGAGGCAAATTGTGTGTCGGTGGTGCAATGTGCTTGATAAATTTACGATTGTTTTAACGTGTATTCTTAAGCGGTAAACTCACCTGTGGAACATATTTGATTCTGCCATTGTCACTTAATTATTAATTACGGTAGGTCTTTTAATCGACGTAGAGCGATTTAGGTTATATGTACGGAGATGCCTTCGATTTCGGACTAAATTTTTTGACGGTATTGCAAGTTCATTATGAAGTCAAGTGCATGAAATAATTCTTACATTTTCAAATGTCACCTATTACACCGTTGAATAATATCACTATCTGCGCCCTGTCGTGCAAGAGAAATTATTGGTAATGCTCGCACGACGACCGTTTTAATGCAGATTGCCTTGCATTATCGTGAATGCGCCCTTGCGGAACCAAAACAAGATCTTGTAGGCCCGTGATAGCGTCGGTTTAAATTAATTAATAATTAAACAAAGGCTAAGCCTTGCATACTGGGTGTTCGGTTACATTCAACGTGCATTCTAAGTTTTGCTTTCAATCTTTACAGTTGTGTCAAAGCCATGATGCTTTCGAAATCTTACTAAGTGTTTATTCAGTAGTGCATTTGGCCAAGTTTAATATCAATCTTGTATTCTCTTTTTTTTATACTACTATTTTGTAACAAATACATACCGTTTATAATTATTTATTTAATTTGGGCTTGCTTGTCAACTACACTTTTATACCCATGTAAATGTAGCTGGCAGTATTGTGGTGAGTTTAGCCTTATGCTTTGTTTAATAATATTAAGCTGTGATATGATCTCCCTATTGAGATTTTCTGATATGATTCGGTAGCCATATATTTTGTGTGTGTATTTTAATTGTCCATGTATTTTTGTGTTTTCGAAAATTATACTACCTTGACCTATTTGTTTGCGTATATGATTCGTGCCTTGCCGTTACCTTTACCTTTTCAGGTTTGGTTAGTATTGTATCTCTTGGTTAGCAAAGTGCTGGGTTACTAGCTACTTGGCGCTCATATTGTTTTTTAGCTAAAGCTTTTGAGTCTTTTGTTTTACCCACGACCAGCTCCGGCTGAGAAGCCGTTGGCCTTTGCTTACTTCTTTTTTTTAGTCGCCGTAACGGTAACAAATATTAAACAGGGATGTTGATAGAGGGTCTCCCTGTCTGAGGCCTTTGTTTATTTCAAACTCTTGTGATGTGGCTCTCCCTATTCTTACCTTGCTTCGTGTGTATTGCAGTGTCATCATTGTCATTTTAACTAATTTATCCGGTATTCCTAGATCCCTCATTGCTGCCTCCAGGTACTCTCGCTTCACACTATCATATGCCTTTCGGAAGTCTATGTAGAGTTGATGAACCTCTATGTTGTATTCATAACACTTCTCCAGGATTCTTCTTATTGTGAATATATGGTCCGAAGTAGATCTATTTTTTCTGAACCCACTCTGGTAATCTCCCAGAATTGGTTCTATATATTGTTCTATTTTCTCTGCTATACTCCTTGTGATGATTTTATACACTACACTAAGTAGAGAGATGCCTCTGTAATTATCGCATGTTAACTTGTCGCCTTTTTTGAAAATCGGGAAAATCAAGGCGCTATTCCATTCCCTTGGCATCTCTTCTTTTTCCCATATTTCCGTAATCAGTTTGTGTATTTTTTGGCTCATTTTGTCTCCAGCATCTTTTATCAGCTCGCCGTGTAATCCGTCCTCTCCTGGTGCTTTGTTATTTTTCAATGCTTTGATTATTTCTTCTATTTCTTGGAATGTGGGAGCTTTGATGTTTAAATGGGGTCCATATACTTGCATGTGCTCAGACAGTCTTTCTTCATTTTCGTTTTCTTCTTCGACATGCTCCCCGTTTAACTCTTCTTTAAAAAATTCCTCCCATCTACTCATGATTTCTTTTTCATCTCCTAGCATTGTCCCTTGTTTATATTTGATGTATTTTGTTCTTGTTTGATATTCTCTTTGGTTCTTTTTTTAGGTCTTTATAGAATTTCCTACTATTCTTCCGTTGATATTCTCTTTCCATAGCTTCAATCCGCTTTGTTTCATATTCTCTTTTCTTTCTTCTGCATATGTAGTGTGCTTGTCTTCTCTTGTCTTGGTAGTTTTCAGCTGTTTGTCTTGTTTCTTTTTGCAGCATCTTTTCTCTTGCTTCTTTTGGTTTTTCATGTGCTTCCTTGCATTCTTCGTCATACCATTTGTTCCATGTCTTTTTTTGTCTTTCATCCAGGGTCGCTTTTGCTGCATTGTTTACACATTCCTTTATTTCGTGCCACCTATCTTCTATCGATTTTGCTCCTTCCCTTTCTTCCCTGTTATTTAACATGTTATTTATTTTATTCTGGTAGTTGATTTTTGTGTTATCGTCTTGTATTAGTGTTTCTATATTATACTCGGGTATTTTTCTTTGTTGTACCTTATTGCTGGTATTCTTATACCTCTTTTTACCATTTTTTCTATAGATTCCCTTTACCAGGAAGTGATCGGAGTATATGTCTGCTCCGCGCCAGCTTCTTATGTCCATAATGTTAAATGCATGTCTTTTATCAATCAGAACGTGGTCGATTTGGTTTTTTGTATTCCTATCGGGTGATTGCCATGTCTCCTTATGTATGGTTTTATGTGGGAAGCAGGTGCTTTTTATAATCATTTCATTACTAATTGCGAAATCAATTATTCTCATTCCATTGTCGTTGCTCGTATCGTGCTTGCTGTGTTGTCCTATGGCTTCCTCAAACTCTATTTCTTTACCTTTGCAGTTCTTTTAGGGATTCTTAATCCTTACATTGAATGATAACCGAACCTTGACCTATGGTTTTAATTGTGTTTATTTTCACAGATAAATCAGACGGATTTATTTTTTGCGTTACATTTTTGGTTATACCGCTATCCTGTTTCGCATTTTAGCTACTTCTGACCATATTGGCTTATTTTGAACAGGTGGAAAGTTTGCATTTTCTAGGTTGTGCAGTAAATTTGCAGTTACATTCTTCGGTTAGTTGTTCTACGATTTTTAGTCTTTTATTTATATCAAGTTTTTCATCTACAGACAGCAGACATTTATCACACATCCAAAACATATTTTTACAATCATTAATTGCTTTGAGTACTTGATCTTTTATATTGGCACAATGCAAATTATGCTTATCTTCATAAAATTTGCACGTCACGAACATTGAATTCACTATAAAATTGTCGCTGCAGCGAGCATACACGTGTGCACTCGTGCTCGCCATCGCACGTGAAAAAACCCACATGTGCATTGGGTATTTTCCTGTCTGTTATCTATGTATTGATATCATTTGACCGCTCGGCCAGTTATCACAAATACTTAGCACTGCAGAGCAATAAACACGTCTTTACTCCTCAGCTGCTACAAAACAATTACAGGTAGTGACCCTGTTGAGGACACGTATAAACTCAGCTGGATCGTGAGATGAAGAATTTCTTTTAAGCATATATAATGTGTTGCATTTCTTTTGAAATCGTGAGCAAAATGCTGATAACATGACCACTGACGAGTTAACAATCTCCTCTCTCATATCTGCAACACTTTTCCTTCCTCCCTTCCTAATGCCCACATCGCACGTCTGTAAGTTATAGTTGACTGGATTACTGTTCTGTACACCGGGATCTTTAATCCAAGCGCCCTACTGAAAATTGCGTATCTTGGTGAATACCTATCTTATAAGCCACACACAGCAGTGATTTCCCCCTGTAGTTTTTACAAACTAACCCCCCTGTAATATGTTTTAATGATAAAAAATCTCTCTTCGTTCGAGTAATCGGTCATTATATCTGTATCAGTTATGGAATCATATTAGAAAAAAAAATAAGAATGAGCCATCATTTTTCAATATGGCGGCCTAGCACAGCTTAAATTTTAGGGGACTTTCAGTATATCGAATAAAAAGGTAAATGTAAATATCCACCAAATTCCTTGCTTGTACTAATTTTTTCAAAGTCAAAACCTATTTCTCTTGCACTAATCGGTGAAACATCAAGGCCTTCAGAAGTTAGGGTTAAAGAACACCAAGATTTGATTTAGAAATACCAGATTAATAAATCTAAAATAGGAGAACATGCATTGGCATAACACAAAGATTTTATCGAAAGAATCGATATCAACTAGATGTAAAATTAAAGAATCCGCTTATATTTTATTCGTTCTTAAAGATATAATCGAGTAGTCGACTGTCAGTGTCAAGCTGTGAGGTTAGTCGCACTCTGTTAAATAAGTTAAGTTCTCCTAGTTGATTTTTAATTTAATTAGTTAGTTGTTGAAAATGGAAGTAGATTTGTCTTTCGAAATAGTTTTCATTTATATCAGCTCAACAGGCCGTGGAGGCCCAGGGCTTGTTCTACGATTTTTCTCCACTTCTTCCTATCAGTCATTGCTTGTTCCCAGTTTTTCATGGTTAGTTCTGCCAGGTCCTTCTGTACACTATCTAGCCACTTGTTTTTTGGTCTGCTTCTTCTTCTCCTTCCTTCAATTCTACCTTTCAGCATCTTCTTTGTTGCTTGGGACTCTGGAAGTCTGTATACATGCCCCAAGCAGCAGATTCATTGGGCTCGAACTGTTACTGTAATGCTTGGTTGTCCGTAGAGTTCCATTAATTCCCTATTTGGCCTTCTCTGCCATTTTTCTTTTACTTTTTTTCCTCCGTAAATTTGCTTAAGTATTTTTCTCTCTCATATTTCTAATTTATTTACTGTACTTTTATTTAAAATCCACATTTCACACCCGTATAGCACCGCTAGTTTAATAACCGTTTGATATACCCGTACTTTTACACATCTTTTGACTTCAGTATGTTTGAAAGGGCTCCTGCACTTTTGTTACTTTTATTTAGTCTTCCCTCAGTGTCTACACTTTCATCACTATTGCTAGCTAACACCACCCCTAGGTAAGTAAATCCTTCCACTTTTTCAAATATATATTTTTTCCATCTTTTATACTGGTTATACCGTATGATCGAAAACTTTCAACATCTAGAGGGCTGTGGATTTTTTTAAAATCAAATTTATGTTGGCAGTGATGAGTAAAGCTACTTAATAATATAACCTATACAATGTTAACAGATAAACTTAACTTTTACAGGATGTTTAATACCAAGCACTAGGTGGTTTCGTGTATGGAAAATGCAGCAAATCATTTTGAATAGCTGTAGTTGTTTTTATTACTAACATTTTTATGTATTCAACAAGAATGTTTGTATTTGTTGAAATGACAATCCTGACATAACCTTAAACTGACAGATACTGTAGTTAGGTGACCCTCTTGTGATGATCCCCCTCTTCTGATTAACACGTACTTAGACTTGCTTTCATTGATCTGTAATCCTTTTTCTCTTGCAACTTTTTCTAACCGCTGCACTACTTCTCTCAACTCATATTTAGTTCTTGCAGTTGTCGCTACAATCGTCAGCATATGCCAACCATTGATGCCGGTGTTGTAGGATCGTGCCTGGTATATATATTTCACTTTCCCGTATTGCCTTTTCTAAAATGAAATTAAAAACTGTTGACGATATTGGATCACCTTGTCTTAATCCTCGCTTGACCGTAAATCCTTTTGGGATGTCTCCGTTTATTATAACTTTACTTTTTGAGCCTTCCAAATACATTTTGATTAATATCAATAATTTTGTCGGCATTCCAAGTGCACACATGTCTTTATACATTCGTCTTTCTGCTACCGCATCATATGCCAGTTTGAAATCTATAAAAATTATGTGTACAGTCGCGGAATTAAAAATCTGGACGAGTCTTATAGATGATTTTTGCAATTTTTGGATAATGCAATTACTTGCATTTTTTGTTGGACTCTTAAATGAGGCATGGTGTCATGTACGAGTAATTATTTTGACTTTGACTAATTTCACCACGTAACGTGATAAGTAAAGTAAAGTAAGATATACACTGAATCATTTTAAGTGTCCGGATTTTTAATTCCGCTACTGTACATCCAGGTTATAATCACAGGTGTTTGCAAGTATTTGGTGAAAATATGATCATTTAGGGCCCTGTTCTGCCTGAACCCGCATTGATAATCACCTAGGACGTGTTCTGCATACTCATTTATTCTGGGCTTTATACAATTTGCCATAATCTTGTATACCACGTCTAGAAGTGCGATGCCCTTGTAGTTCTCACATACTCTGTTCAGATTATAAACGAATCTGTAGGTAATTTTGTGGATACTACTCTGGAAACAAACAGAAGAATTTGGGAAGAAGAGCATGACTACTGCAATTTTGTGTATATTAGGATTCCTATTTAAATAAATATTATTATTATTATACATGAACGATTGTCAGAATATTCTCAGGAAGTTACAATCTACATTAGCGGATTCGTTGTCCATAAATTATCAGAGAAATTGAAATGTGAATCGTGTATTCAAGCACTAACAGGCATGAAGGCAAATTTTTTATACTCTTTAATTAATTTAAAAAATAAGGGTGGCCCAACTATCCCAGTGATGTTATAGTTTAATTAATTTAAAAAAATAAGGGTGGCCTAACTATCCCAGTGATGATGTTATAGAAGTTTGTACAAAAACTGAAATTTGTGTTAGGAATTACATCTTTGGAGAGCATGACACCGTTCGTAAAAACAAAAATTGGGTGTGAAGTTTTAAGTAGCTTTTTCAATAGACATTTTCATTTTCATTACATTCCATTTCATCATACGACTTATGGTCAAACTCACCTATAGATCGCTATTGTAAGTTAATAAATGATAACCACTTGAAAATATTTGATGTATTTTAGGTCAATTTAGGGGGCAACTAAATAGGACAACTTCTTATAATTACTCGTTTGTAGAGAGGTTGATTTTTATTTAAAAATCATAAGGCATAACTTTTTTTGTACATTGTAAAACTGTTAATGGGGTTTTCCCGTCAATAAATAAATAAATAAATAAATATGTTTGAAAGATCATATTTTAGATATGAGTCCTTTAGAAAACCATATAATATTTTTAATTAAATGTATTTGTGTAGAATATATCAATTTAAGGTTCCATTTTATTTGTAGAAATATTTCTGCTAAAGATAGAATAATAAATCACTTGACAAAATGTATAATTTTCCAACGTCAATAAATTATTCAACATCAAAAGTGGTTCAATTTTTTCCTATTAATTTTGAGTATTATTTTCTATTATAGTTTAGGATGCACATTTGGTGCAGTGATAGGCAATTCGTTTGTCCTTGCTTGCGAGGCATTGGATTCAGAGCCCAGAGCATAATGAATGAATAGGAAATTTGCAGGTGTCACAGCTAATTTCTTTTTCCGGACTAAGGGTCTTATCGCAAACATAACACTTTCCTATTAAAGGCATACTGAATTGGAAACACCAATGATAGCTTTCAAACTTTCGCAAAAATTGCTTTAAACGGCAGAGAATGTTGCACACGACTCCATTACAAATTTGTCTATAAACATTGGCTGTGAAATCACTAATTAGAAGTAACTAAAGCTTAAATACCAAAATACTTTTTAAAATAAATATGGATTTTTAACTTAAACAATCTAGAAATGCTTTACTGGTAAGAATTCTGAGAAAATTGGTGCCTCGCTTATCTAAAATATTTATCGTGTATTTCAGATATTTAGAATGTTAACTGAAGAAGAATTCATACAGAATTTGAAATATTTTAAAATGTGGCATAAAACTTAATTTTTTTTTAAACTACGACCTAATTCATGTTAAAGCAAAAAAAATTTTTAGTGTTTTTAAATTATAATTTTAAAAATCCACAATTAAAGTTTGTATTCGTTACCGAGTACCTGAAAGTTCAGCGAGAGTATTCGTTGGTTTCAGATGGAGCTGCGAAAGCTGACGTAAACAAATAAAACTGAATGTGCTCAGGGCTTATGCTCACGTAATATCAGGACTTGCATTTGTTGTACATTTAGTATGTAAAAGAAGTGTTAAACAACCTGGTTAAGAGGCCTGCTTAGGGTTGCCATACGTCCTAATTTTTCGGGATTGTACCGATTTGGAGCTAGTTGTCCCGAAAAGAAATTCTGTCCCGAAATGTCCCTATTTCCCAAAAAAATATTTACGCTTTACCAATTTTGAGCGATTTCTGCAAATTCTGGTTCAATACCTCAAATGTTATTTAGAACTAGTTTAACAAAAATTGCGTGTACAGTATGTAGCTATTCGCTATTGTAGATTCCACAAGGCTGAAGGCTTTTACAAATAGGCGATTAATTATGGTTTTATGCTAATAGCACATTGATCCACATTTAATATACCTAAGTAAAATTTAAAGGAAATAGAAAGGTCCAAGAAATATGATTGATACAAGAATCCCAATGAAATTATTGCTACTGTAGCAGAAACCGATGCAAATGTGAATAGATGGTAGAGGTAGGGTCTAACTACTTATCTAATATATCAATAACCACATATTGTGAAATTAGCATTTTTATTAAAGCTTCGTATTAGTGTTGTCTGTTGCTGTTAAATTTATTTTATTATTAGTTTTCTTTGCAATTAATAATTTAATGTGTTTCTTTAGTATTTAGTTTCTAGTATTTGTAATTTATTTTATTTTTATTTAGTGTATGGCTACATCACAGGTAAGTATATAACAAAAATAACAAAATTTCACAAACACACATCAAGATTACAAATATATTCTATTGACTCTCTTGTCGCAATTAGGAAATCGGATGGGTTGCCACTGTAGGAGCTAATTGGACAGTCCTCTACCAGGTGTTTAATAGTCTGTCTTTCAGCGCCGCAGTCACAATTTGGGGAAGGTATTTTTCCCCACCTGAAAAGTGAGTCGGAGCACTTGCCGCAATTCGTCCTTATTCTATTAAGTGTTGTCCAGATTCGTCTTGGTTGATCAAAGCCCCCCGGCCTGCTTGTAACGCATGGCATATCCCGGTTGGCAGGTGTGGCCTTCTTCTCCCAGTCTTCTTTCCACTGCTCGATTATGTTGAAGTTTTCCTCGATAAGAGTTTCTGCCGTTTTCAGAGGGGGTTTTCGTGAGCGTAGCCTATTGATGGTTCTGCCGGTTATTCCAACGTGGGAGCGGAGCACAGGATCGGCGTTAATTTTTTCATACTCCCTGACCAGAGTATGTTCTCGACGAATTTGTGGAGGAGTCACGCGGCTCAGCGTGGGTAGCCAATAAGTGGGCGTGGCCTTGATTGTGCCTGAAGTACGCATAGCTTGATTGAGTTGGGCTTCAACACGTTTGGTGTATGGGCTGTTGATCCACACCGGTGCACAGTATTCCGCGACGGGTTACACTAAGCCCAGTGCCGTCGATCTGAGTGTGGGCGCTGTGGAACCCCATGTGGTGCCGCATAGCTTTTGCAGGATATTATTTCGGGTTCTGAGTTTTGCAGCTGTCTTCATAAGGTGTTCTTTGAAGCTTAGCGTTCTGTCGAGTATGACGCCCAAATATTTTGGGTGCATATTGTGACTAAGAAGTCTGCCTTCAAAGTTGATTTTAAGTTGGTAGTTGGCCATCCTGTTGTTTAGGTGGAAGCACGATACTTCCGTCTTTGCGGCACTGGGCTGCAATCTCCAGTTGCAAAAGTATCTCCCAAGGGTCGCCAAGTCATTTGTTAGAATTTGCTCAGTTATCTCAAACTCCTTATGGCTTGTAGCGAGCGACGAAATCCTGCTTGTTCCACAGGTATATGTTGCAGTATTGTTGGACCAATCCTGTTATATAGCAGTCTTTCAAAAAGTTTGTAGGCCATGCTTAGGAGGGCAATTGGACGATAGTTTTTTGGTGTATCATTAGCTTTCCCTGGTTTTAAAATAGCGACGATTTTTGCCCTCTTAAGTTGATAAGGTACATTTCCCGTCTGGAGGATGTCTGGGAAAAATTTTGCAAGCCATTGTTTAGTAAATTTGCCGCTGTGCTTTAGGAATTCAGCATAGATGCCATCGAACCCAGGGGCTTTTCCAGTTTTCATTTCGGTTAGGGCCTCCGTGACTTCTTCGCAGGTAAAGGGGTTGGCATATTCTGTTTCAAGGGCACAAGTGGACTTGATGATCTTGAGATCTTTTTTAACTTTGGTTGTGTGTGTACGGTTTTGGGGTGCTCTTGAGGTAGACACTATGTGGGACGCCACAGTATTTGTAATATTAACTACGAACAAATTAAAAAAAAAATTAAAACATCCAGTATTGATTTACGTTTTCCCAACAAGCCTCTATTTTACCCTCCCCCCTCCGTTTTCGTAATCTTGTCCCGAAATTTTTATTTTGAAATATGGCAACCCTAGGCCTGCTTTAATTTTGTTTTGAAAGTAACCATATGGGACAACAGGTAATAGCAACCTACCTGATCATGTTTTTTAACATCCGTTAATAATAGTTGCTTCAGGAAATTACCTATTTTATTTTACGGTATTAAAATGTGCTAAAACTACTAATGAAAGAAAACATCCCCAAAGCCTCATTTATATTGTAATGATGCCCTTAACCATATAAGGCTATAAATGATTAGGACAGATCACCACAATTTATAAATTAAATAGTTTTAATAAAGAATTCTGCGTCATTCTTAGGGTTCATTAAAATTATGTTGTAATTAATCAATATTTGCAAAATAATGGTTGATTGCTCTTATGTATTTTATTTATTTGTAATTAATTAAAGTAAGCATGAAATAAACTCTTTTTCAACAGGGGTACAGTATTACAAATACTTTTGTGTATGACAAAGTCACTAGTATGGCAATTGCTTAAATTCGTTGCTGACAGCTCTAAGCTTCAAATTAACTGTAACCACAAAGATGATCTGCACATATAAAAATTTGCCTAATTTGACTTCAAACACCAAAATATCAAAAATCACATCAGGTAAAATATAATGCAAATTATGTGACTAGTTTCCGGCTAATCTGCTTTGTTTAATTTCCTGCCCGGGACCAAACTTCTGGCTTCAGTCTCAAAATCAAAGGACGCTAGCTTGATTATACGAATCTGCAGCTGGGACCACGTTCACGACCTCGTACGATGTCCAATCTTGATGCAATCCTGGCTTTACGGGCCTTCAACAACAGCTTTCTTGTGAATTTACCTTGCAAAGGGCTGCGTATGCTGGCTTCACCCAATCGAAGGACGCCACGGCAATTACGGACTTGGTGATGGTTTCTTCCACCAATCTTCAGCATCCAGGCACTCAGCAAAGTCTGCTTTAAGCATAGCACATACGATTGTTGCTGGCCGATACGTCCCAAGTAGTCGAAAAGGGACTCCGAAGTTGATCGCACTTGGGCAAATCTTGCAGCTGGCTATCCCTCTTTACTGGGAACTGTTATCACTATGAAAATTATACTTAAAGATACCCTGCACACTGGTGAATATGGAAAACACTTTTTTGGCTGACACAAATGACTTTTTATTCAAAAAATTTCCACCTTACTGTTAGCTCAACTGACACACAGCACAAATTTTACAAGCTTGTTTTTGATATTAAAATAATTGACTGTCTTGTTACCTAGCGATTACAATTGTTTTTATGAAAATAAGGTTTGATATACTGTTTTTACTTGTCTTTTTTTGGAAATTGTCACTTTTACACTTTAAATCTCTGCTTTGTAATCACTCCAGTTTTAAATGTACTGTTTCACGTGTTTATTTTAGCACTGCACGATGTCTTGTTTCCTTTGATAGGTAGCCTAATTGCTCTTTGCAATCTTTACTTTTTCGTACTGTTTTGCACCGTTTCCTTACCCTTCAGTTGTCTTGTCATTTGCTGGTGATACAATTTTTAATCATAACACTCATAATTTTCGTACTTCACACACCATCTTTGTATTATATTAAAATTCATTCCATTGTGTTGATTTCACCAAACTCAAATCTGTCAGCTACATCTCTACGTCTCTGTTACTGGCCAGACTTCTCCCTAGGGTGACCACCTTTCAATTTATATAAACCCTGAGATCCTTCGTGATTAAAAAAAGATTTTCTTCAATGAGAAATACAGAATGTTTATAGAAAACAAAAAGCAAGCAAATAAAAACAACGTTTTCATTCCTTACTATTAATGTCTAGCAAATATAATACAGGGTGTAATTCAAATACTTGCCCATATCGTACGTCACAAATTGGCCAAAAAATTTCATATAAGCATAGTTTCAATTCTCAACCTTTACGGAGACACTAATGGGGGGGGGGGGCTTATTTATGAAATGGTTTTTATTTTTCCCGTACGACTAAGAGATTAAAATTAGCAACTTGAAAACGTTTTAGCTCGTTTTAGTTTGTTTCTTAAAACCAATAGTTTTTTTACAAAACAAATACATTATGGGTTGCCAATTTCAACACCATAAAGCCATATACTTTTTTTTAAATCTTAAGAAAGTCTTCTATTGGTAGAAAACATCTCCCTGTCTGAATGCGTAATGTCATAGTGCGGTTACAAGAGACAATTTCCTTTTTTTTGCTTAACTGTTGAAGGAACTGGTGTTTTTTGTTGTTTTTTTAATTTTTGATTTTTATTCAATTTTCACTTCTATTAATACTTTTTTTTGTCACAAATACTGCGGAAATATCAATAACGTTTTTTGTAGTTAAATAATAATAAAGGCATTAACAATCATTTGAATATCCTTTCCCAATTGTCAGTAAAATAACAAAAATCCAATTTCAACTCACGCCCTCCCTAATATCTCCCTAAAGGTTGAAAATTTAACCTATGTTTAAATGAACTTATTTTGTCAATTTGTGACGTAAAATCCGCCCTTAAAATAATGCCAAACATTTCAGTTATATCATATACATACAGGGTCTCAAAAAGATGCGGGGTGGAAGGTATTTCTAACACTATGAGAGTTATAAGAAAATCGCTTAAGTTGTAGGTACTAAAATGGTGCACATTAATGAAATGTCTTTATTCTACAGGGTGGCTCACAGAAGTGTGGCGGCCCAAACCTACTCTTTTTTTTAAATGGAATGCCCTATAGTTAGGTATAATATACAGTTGTATGGGGATTCTCAACCAGGGGTAGGCGTACGTGTAGAGGCACACGGGGTGGTTCCAAGAGGTACGCCTGGTTGTTTAAACAAAATGCCGGACTTCATTTGTTTTGTTTAAAAAAAAATTATTTAAATTATAGAAAATTATATGTGGATAATCAACCCTTTTTCTACAATGCGAAGTAATTCTGTCGTATCCAAGAACGAAGAAATGGGACTGATCGATGTTTCTTGTGATATGGCATACAAAGAAAAATATAACCTATAAAGCAGTGAGAAGGCTTTTGTCATTTCTAATTAAGTACGGACTTATATGCGTGTGTGGCTTTGCCAAATATATTGCTACACATAAGCCGTAATCATTTACACTTCAGTTTGCATGAAGTGCCAAGTGGGAGGAAGAACAAATAGCCTTTCATAAAAGTGCAAAGGTTCAAAGGAACCCACAAAAACAAAATCAAGGCGAAGCAACAAAAGATACTCTAAAAAGAGAAGAAGAATTAGAAGAAATGGAGGCAGTGCTGAGAAAGTTAGACGAGGTTAAGGAAGAGTTAAAAAGGGAAGCAAACAACAAACACGTAGATCTTATGGCAGAGCTAGGGAAAGTAAAAGAGGATTTCCAGGCGGCAAAGGTAGAATGGGAGAAAAAAGCAGAAGAGTGGAGACAGGATAAGGAGAAAATGGAAGCAAGAATTAGCAGACTTGAAGATAGACTAGAAAAACAGGAAAGAGAAAAGCGTAGAAATAAGGTGGTGATAAGAGGAATGGTAATAGAGGAAGACCAAATGGAAAAAAAAGTAGAGCAACTGTTATTTACGGATAAACTTAAATCATCGGCAAAAGTCACCAAAGCATATAGTATCCAAGGGAAGCACGATAAACAAATTATAATAGCAGAATTGAGCTCATGGAAGGACAAAAAAGAAGTCATGGACAGGAAAAGTTTATTAAAAAGCACAAACATCTTCATTGAAAACGATTTAACAGTAGAAGAAAGAAAAATTCAAACAGAACTGCGAAGAATTATGAAAGAGGAAAGAGAGAAAGGAAAAAAAGTAAAAATGGGCTACCAAAAGATAATTATAAATGATATAAGGTACGACTGGGACGGCAATAAACAACAAATAGCTCTTCACCAATCAAAAAACTAGCGACGCAACAGAAGGTTGGACTAACGGCGACGAATTTGGCAACGGAAACGGAAATGAATTTGAAAATGGAGAATGAGGTTACGAGTAAGAGTAGTATCATAGGGGCACGAGAAAAACTAGAAAGTAAGAAAAGAAATACAATCAAAATAGCAACGTGGAACGTTAGGGGCACTCACAGCGAAGGAGCAATGAAAACTTTAATACACGAAGTGGAAAAATATGCATTGGATGTCGTTGCAATTCAAGAAACTAAACAAAAAGGGAAAGTAATTCAAGAGTTGGGCCAGTACATATTTTTCAATAGTGGGAATTCAGAAAGGAGATTTGGGGTAGGGTTCTTAATAAAGGGAAAATGGAAAAACGCAGTGATAAGATTTGAAGCAATATCAGAAAGAATGTGTTACATAAGAATCAAAACAAAATATAGGAAACTTAGTATCATAAATGTCCATGCTCCCACCGAAGAAAAAAGTGCAGAAGAAAAAGATGAATATTATGAATTACTAGAAGAAATATACCAGAAGATCCCAAACTATGATATAAAAATAATTATAGGAGACTGTAATGCAAAAATTGGTCAAGAACAAATGTATCGACCAGTAATAGGGAAATACAGTAAACATAGGGAATCCAATCGGAACGGAGAAAAACTAATAGAATTTGCAACTGAAAATAAAATGAGAGTAATAAGCACGTACTTCGCACATAAGGACATTCATAAGGGTACATGGGAATCCCCAGATGGACGTACAATAAATCAAATCGACCATGTATTAATTGAAGCTAAACATGCAAGGAACATTCACGACGTCAAAACCTGCCGGGGGGCCTATGCAAACTCTGACCATTATATGGTTAAAGTTAATCTAAAGTTAAGTGTACCCGAAGGACACAAAAAACGCTTGGAAAAAGGAACAAAATGGGATTTAAGAAAACTACAAGACGAACAACATATAAAAGACTATCAGGAAATCATAACAAAAAACACAGGGAGGATTAGAGAGGAGGTTGGTGTTAACCGGAAGTGGCAAAGAATAGAAGAAACAATATGGGAGGCAGTAGAAGTAATAAATAAAGACAAAATGATTAAAAAAGAAAAAGGATGGTTCGATGAAGAGTGTGCCAAAATAATAGAAGAAAGGAAAATTGCCAGACTAGAGATGCTGCAAACCCCCACAGAATATAATAGAAACAAGTATAAAGAAAAACAAAGAAAATTAAAGCAAATTTGCAGGAAGAAGAAGAGAGAATATATGGAGTCGAAACTGGAAAATATAGAAGAACAATACAGAAAAAAGGACGTACGAAATTTTTATCAACACGTAAGAAAGGAAAAAAGAGGATATCAAGTAAAAACACAGTACTATGAGGACAAAGATGGTAATCTAATAGGAGGGGAAGAAGAAATTATGCAGGGTTGGATGCAGCACTTCCAAAACATGTTATATGAAGCAGAAGAAGAAGTAGAGGGAGACGAAATGAATCAACCGGTGATGAGTGCAGCAGGAGTAAGGAAACCAGAATTAGAAGAAACAATGGAAATTATAGCAAAAATGAGGAACAACAAATGCCCCAGAGAAAACGGAATAATGGCGGAATTAATCAAAAGTGGAGGGGTGGAACTGTACAGACTAATACACGAGTTAATTGCAGAAGTGTGGCAGAACGAGGAAATGCCAAGCAGGTGGGAAGAGGCAATGCTATGCACAATACATAAAAAGGGAAGCAGATCCAAATACCAGAATTACAGAGGAATTGCCCTCCTAGATGTAACGTACAAAATTATGGCATCTAGCTTAAAAGAGAGGTTAACGGAATGGGCTGAAAGAATCCTAAGCGACTACCAAGGAGGCTTTAGGTCGGGAAGATCAACGGTGGACCAAATACATATACTGAGACAGGTGCAAGCAAAATGCTATGAATGTGGCATACCGCTGTACGCTCTGTACATAGATTTTAAGGAAGCCTACGATTCTGTTAATAGGAAAAAGTTATATGAAACAATGAAAGAATTTGGTATACCAGCCAAAATAATAAGATTGGTCAAAATGACGCTAAGTGGAACAAAATGTAAGGTAAAAGTGAATGAAACTAAAAGCGAGCACTTTAAAGTAAATAAGGGGTTAAGACAGGGAGACCCGCTTTCCACCGTACTATTTAACCTTGTCCTGGAGAAAGTAGTTAGAGAAAGCGAAATAAACATCAAGGGAACAATATACAATAAAGGGCATCAGTGCATTGCTTACGCTGATGACGTAGCGATAATTGCAAGATCGAAAGGGGAATTAAGCAACGCAATACTAAAAATAGAAAAAGCGGCTGCAAGAGTGGGATTAAACATTAACAAACAGAAAACCAAATACATGATAATGGGACCCATAACACAACAACAAAGGGAAGAAGACTTGTTAACGATAATAACGAATGAAGGAAGAACTTACAACTTTGAAAAAGTAGAAAAATTCAACTACTTAGGCACAGTGATAAGTGAAAATGGGGGAAATAGTGAAGAAATAAGGGCAAGGATGAATAGTGCAAATAAAAGTGTAACAAGTTTGAGAGCAGTGTTTAAATCAAAAGTGATATCGCATAAGACAAAGCTGAGAATATATAAAACAATTGTTCGACCAACAGTACTTTACGGTTGTGAAACGTGGGTGTTAAATAAAGTGGATCAAGAAAAAATGGAAGTATGGGAGAGACGTATATTAAGAAGAATTTTTGGAGGGAAGCAGGTGAACGGGGAATGGTTTAGGCGAACAAACAAGGAGATATACGAGGTGTTTAGAGAGCCCATCATCACGAACTGCATTAAAGCCCAGAGGATACGTTGGTTAGGACATGTAATGCGTCAACCAGAGGAGAAGACGACCAGGAGAGTACTGAGAAGCGAGAACATCAATACAAGAAGAAGAGGGAGACCCCGCAATAAATGGCTGGAGCAGGTTGAGCAAGATCTTAGAACATTAGGACTGCAGAGATGGAAAGAGGTGGCAGAAAACAGAAGGCAATGGAAAAGAATAGTACACCAAGCCCTGGGCCACGAGGGCCTGTAGCGCTTTATTATATATATAATTAAGTACGGACTTATATGCGTGTGTGGCTTTGCCAAATATATTGCTACACATAAGCCGTAATCATTTACACTTCAGTTTGCATGAAGTGCCAGCTTACTTCGTGACAATCAAATTTTTAAAAAATTGCTGATAACTTGACAAGTGTCTTATTAAATTTAGTGCTATTATGCATATATTTTCTAATTTAATGTACCAAAAACTATATACATAGTAGGTACTATTAATTTTCTAAATTGTTAGTTTGATTTACCTGTTTTATGAATATTTTTTTATTGTTTGTTTTTTGTTTAAATACGAGAAATTGTTAGTATATTTGTGATTTAAATTACTAAAAATATAAATAGTATATGTATTTATTCGTTGCATTTTTGTTGTCATTTTTATAAAGTACTCCCTCGATCATTAATGAAGATTTTTTATTTTGTAAGAATAAAGTTTATGCTAATATTATGCACACAATAGTCTTCGGGGGTACTTGAGAAACAACTAACATGCTAAGAGATGCGTCAAGAAAAAGGGTTCGGAACCGCTGTTCTAAAGTTAACTGTTTTAAAAATAATAACGATTTTATTAAAAAAAAACTCAACGTTACCTAAAAATATGTGTTTTTTTGAATTATTTTACGAGTGAGAAATAGTGCTTTTTGGCGTTAATGCTTTATAGGGTGCTCAAAATTTTCAAATTTAATAATTATGGATTTATACCTCTGTATTTTTAAAACCCCTTGTAATGAGTTTTCTTCTAATATCTTTAAATCATATTGCTAAATTCTACGGTTTAGTATATTGTATAGGAGTTAAAACATAAAAAACAATTTTAGCCTCTCTTGAGTTGCCTTTTTAAAAGGATAATAAATAAACACATTTAAAATGAATACTGCAAACGGAACAAATAACAAGGTTTGAAAAGAATAATTTAACCATTCTTGACTCAAGAGACAGGAATCACGAAAAAACGAGAAATACAAAAGTAAATTACCTCTAGAATCAAATGAAGAAGATTAAAAATAAAACGAATACTCAAAAATTCTGTACCTAATTATATGAAATGTCCAAATATTTCTCCTTATTTGCGGCTATTATATGAAACGTATTTTATTTTCATTGATATAACTAACGGTGAAGTTAATTTTAGACATTATTACAAAATTAGTGCAACCCGGAGAAATTATTACAAAGCCCGGAGCCCGGAGACGCGGTGTCTAAACCCTGAGACTCCGAGTGAAACCCTGAGAGGTGGTCACCCTACTTCTCCCCCATACAAGGTGATACTTTCGATTATACTATGAAATATATTTTTCTTCGTTTCTTTTCTTATGTTATTGTTTCATAGGACTCCATGTAATGCTCTAGTTGCCGTTTTTCCTTGTCTGACCCTGTTGTTTACATCTTCTATTGATCCATCAGCTGAGATAATTGAGCCTAAATATTTATAGTTTTGACAGTGTCGAATGGTGTCGTCATCAGCAAAAAGTAAATGTTTTAGTTCTCTGTCTTCTATAATAATTCCCCTTCCTTCACATTTATGTTCCCAACTTTCAATCATGTTATCAATGTATATATTAAACAAGAGCGGAGACAGTCTGCATCACTGTTTTAAACCTTTTGTTATTTCGAGATTTTGAGTAAACCTATTCGCTATTTTTATTTTCCCTGTTGTATGTGTATAAAGTTGTTTTACTATTCCAATCCATTCTTTTTTTATTTCTGGTCTTTCCATAGCTGGCCATATTTCGGATCTGGGTACACTATCATATGCTTTCTCCAAGTCTATATATGCTACATGCATCTCGATGTTTTTGGCTTTATTTTTTTAAATTATTTGTCTGAGCAAAAATATATTATCTAAACATGATCTATTAGATCGAAAGCCGCTCTGCTCTTCTGCTACTTCTTTCATATTTTGTTGGATTTTGTTTTTAATTATTCTGCCGAAGACTCTCATCGTTGAAGGGATGACACTTAAGCCTCTGTAGTTACCGCAATTTTTTTTATCGCCTTTTTTAAATATAGAAGATATATATGATGTCAGGGTTCCCAGCGACCTGGAAAACAGGGAAAACCGGGAAAAGTCAGGGAATTAAAAATAGTCAGGGAAAAGTCAGGGAAAATTAGTAACTCTTTCACTTGGTCAGGGAATTTTTGGAAACGTAAAACTGCGCATGATTATTTTAATTCTTGCGTTACTTTCAGAGATATAATATACCTACGCTCAGCGTATTATCTCTGTCTTGGCCCTATGTAGTAGCGTTGAGTTGACAAGGATGGAATGTCGCCAGTGTGTGTGTGTGTGTATTCATTCGCAGTCGGACGAGTCGACGCATTCAAATTGTGGAATCTCGCGCGCGACGCGCGCATTGGTTGCTTATTCCGCTCAGACCGCCGACGCGAACCACATGTTGTTTATGTTTGACTTGTGAGGTTATGAGGTTGGTCTAGGTTGCCCGTTTTGCTTTGTTTGCGTATTTTAGTAAAACTTGAAACGTATTAGCATGACGCAAAAGAAAACAGTGTTTAATAAAAGATTGGATTGATCCAGCCGTAAATCCAGAATGGAGCAGAATTATAGCTGCTGTACCAAATTACCCGGAAAAATTAAAAATTAAGTCAGGGAAAACCTGGAAAAGTCAGGGAATTTAAATTTGTTAACTTGCTGGGAACCCTGGATGTGTTCCATTCTAGTGGGACTATTTCCCCTTGTTCTATTTTTCTAAAGATCTTCGTCAGGAAATGTATTATTTTTCTCCCTCCATACTTCAACAGTTCTATCTTAATCCCGCCTGGCCCTGGTGCTTTATTGTTTTTTGACTCCTTCAGGGCTTTCCTTAAATCTTCTGTTTGTATTTCTTCATGATGATCCGATGTGTAATCTATGGTTTCCTCCTGTTGGTATTGTTCTCGTTCCTCTTGTAGCAGTCTCTTATAATGATCTATTCATTGATCTGGCGATATTACTGTCTTGTTAGTTTTGTTTCTTGTATTGCTCCGCATTTGTTTTATAGCTCTCCATGCTTCAGTAGATCTGCCATAGCCTAAAGTACTATCGATGTGTTGGCATAAATTATTCCACGTCTCATTTTGTTCTTCTTTTACTTCTCTTTTAACTAACTTTTTCCATCTTTCATAGTTTCCTCGTGCCTCGTTAGTCTTGTTATTTAGCCAGTTGTGATATGCCCGTTTTTTACTTTTTATCATGTCTTCTAATTTTTCACTTAACTTCATAGGTTGAGAGTTTTTTTTCTCTATTACCCCTAATGTTTCGTAGGCTGCTGCGTGAATGGAGTTTACCATATGATCGTACTCTGTGGTCGATCCTTGCATGTTTAGGTCTAATTTTTCTTCGAGACGGGTTTGGTATAATATTTTTATGCTATCCTGATATAGTAACTCCTGTTCCTTACATAACTCGATTAGCCTGTCTCCATTATTATTCTTGACTTCTTCGCAATATTGTCCTATTACTGGATTATTTCTCGCACTTCTAACTCTACAGTTTAAATCGCCGATCAATATCACTTCATGTTGATATTTTCTAGAATGCTGTCTAGTTTGTCGAAGAAGCTATTTTTTTCATCTACTTTTGCATCATCATTTATTCCATATATTCCAATTATCGTAATTGTTTATCCAAACATATTAATCGTTATTTTTATTAGTCTTTCGTCTATTTCTTCCCATGATTGCATCCTATTTCTCAATTTGTTTTTGATTAAGACTGGTACTCCTGCCTTAGCTCTTTCACTTTTCGCTATTCCACTCCATATATGAGAGTAATTACCAATGTTTTCTTCTCCTTTCCCCTTTTTTTTTGTTTTAGTCAATATGACCACATCCAGTTTCATTCTCTCTATGTCTACCATTATCTCTGTTTGCTTTGTGTTAATGCCGTGTACATTCCATATGGCGACCGTTATTTGCCGTTTTTTGAGCTTGGCTCTTCTCGTTTGTTTGCTAAAGTTCTTTGCATTTTCTCTCTTTGTATACGCTGAATTGCCCCCCCCCCCCCCGTATCCTTTGGGGCTCCTTCCTTGGGAAGTGTGGATTTCCACCCGGGGTTTGTTATCATTTAACGAATTTTTCATTCTGCTTCTACAAATTTTGTTTTTACGAGTGTTGGATTGCTAGTCCAAACGCCACAACCCTCCTCCTTCATCCGGGCTTGGGACCGGCAACAACACCGCTAAGCTACTGCTTCCACTCAGCGATGTTGCAGGCGGACCGCTACTAATATCACGTGCATTATACTAACTTTATCTTGCAATAAATAAAACATTAATTTTGTAGTCACATGAATTATTTCATTTCCGTGTTAGTGAGGCAACCAGAATTGCTGTGGGCAGTAAACCATTGCAATATGTTGACACATATTAAGCATTTCTTTGGGAAATTACCTATTTCATTTTAGAGCATTAAAAAGTCATACCTAATACCTTTTTTCGGAGAATTATAAATTTAAGTAAACATCCCTGAAGCCTCGTTTATGTGATAAACTAATACTACACATTAAGCATTACTTTGGGAAATTAGCTATTTCATTTTAGATCATTAAAGAAGTTGTGACTAAGAACGCCAATCGTTGTTCGAATATGCCTAAAAAAATTTTCACGAAACCTCAATTTTTTTAAACAAGCCTTTATTCTTCAGCGTTGTAGCCACTTTTCAAACAGGTTTAAATGTATTTGTAGTTTTCGGGAGGCTTCTATGGGGCCTTGATGAGACGCTAAAATTGTTGTGTCATCCGCATAGGTGGCAATCATTGTTTGTCTGGTTTCCGGTAAATCTGCCATGTATATAGAATATAACATGGGCCCAAGGATGCTGCCCTGTGGGACTCCTTATAGGACTGGGTATAACTTTTTTTCTTTTAAGTTTTTCTCTGATGCGGTAAGGAGTAAGTAAGATTAATTTTAAATATGCGATTGTTGAAACTAAATAGTAAAATTAATTACCTTCACCATTTTTTGGCATTGATTTAAAAAAATATGCGCTACACAACTGGAAAGTGAATTTATTGACTTGTGGGCCTGCGGATGGTGCTGAAATCTTCGTACTCGTCCAGTAGAATATCGCTGTCGGTTTTAAATTACATTAAAAATGTTGTGTTGTTTCAGGTGTAACATGCGTTGACAATCACTGGATATCCCAGGCAAGTGCGCTTCAGCGCAAAGGAAGAGCCGGTCGCTGCCAGCCAGGTGAATGCTTCCATCTGTACCCTGAATCGAAGTACGACCAATTAGTTCAATATTCCGTTCCTGAAATTCTCCGCACCTCACTCACCAAGATCGTTCTGGATTCCAAAGTCTACAGTAACAACATGAAAGCAGAGGAGTTCCTTGAACAACTCATTTGTCCTCCAGGAAAGATTGCCATTAAACAGGCCGTGGAAGAGTTACAGGAGTTAGAATTACTAAATGAAAACGAGAATCTCACACCTTTGGGAAGGGTCGTTTCTGATTTTCAGTTAACGCCAAAGTTGTCAAAAGCAATGATCAATGCGGTTATATTTAAATGTGTTACTCCAATTACAGATATTGTGACGTTGTACTCATCGGAGACGGCAGTCTTCTGTTCTGATTTGGTTGATAAGGAAGGCATAAAGAATGTGATGAAGAAATATTCTAACGTCAGTGACCATTTAGCCTTTATGGAACTTTTTGAGATGTGGCTCTGCTTTGTTGAAAACAGTGACAATTATGGAGCTGAAAGATTTTGTCAGAATAATAGACTGGTGCCAAACAAATTGAAAACTTTACAAAGTAAGTTATGCGGTTGCATAAAATGGTCGAATACTCGTCTCTCTTTTTAGAATTACGTAAAATTCACATGGATTACCTTAGGAACGGTTTGAAAGATGTTTTACCACTTGCCGATGATTTATCTGATAACGGTGAATTAGTAAATGCAGTTTTGCTATCGGGAGTTGGAACTGTATTGCAGCATCGCCTTTGGGATGTTGTTAAAGGACGACTTAAGAAAGCTAATTTTTTTGTTACCAGGTTGTACTGGTTCGGCGCAACTGATTATGTAATGTTGACCTAATTGGGTTTTTCTAGGCACAATTCCAAAGCTACGATTACGTCAGAGAGTGTGAATTTTAAAAAGAAAAAAATTTCATCAGTTTTTCTGCTCTACATAAACGAAACTGTATTGAATTTACGACACACGTCTGTAGTCAGAGAAACTAGTCAAATATCACCCGTAACAGTATTGTTGTTTAAAATTGGCAATTTGGAGATTGAAAACGTAAGTTATAACAACAAAGGATTTAAAATTGAGCATTTGCTGCAGTAATTGAGTCGTTTTCTTTTATTAGGTTGCCAAGGATAACTTTTCTAACCAACTACAATCATCTGATCAAGTTTTATTAAAATTGCGAGGAACAGAGATAAAATTCTTATGTGATCGACAGTAAGTAATTTTTTGTTTTAAATTGTAAAGTAAGGCCGCCTGGGTGGTTCAGTCGCTTAGCAGCCTGCTTAGCAACCACGTGGACATGGGTTCAAATCTGACCGTATTTTCTTGGAGCGGAAATGGATTTGAACTCATTAGTTAAGTAACTGTAAGATAGGTTTAGGATTGCTGAGTGTGTTGTATGTTTGGATGTGGGGGAGGGGTAATGTAAGTCATGTGCGGCCCATTACCTCCGTTGCACTTCCCACGACGTATGAATCATCTTCCAACATCGAAAGGTATAAGAGGTTATAGATAATGAATAAATGAAATTGTAAAGTATGATCAAAAAATTATTTTCATCTAGTACGGCGATGGAGTAGTTCCTAATTTATGAATCTATCTACGTTTATACTTACGTGTCAATCTTGATATTTGATTTTTAAGTGACTTATAGTAGAGTGCCTTGATGATATGTCAGATTTGTAGCAGAGAAAAGTGTGGCCACAATTGTCAATCTGTTTTTGGTAATGAATTTAAGTCAATCAGCTGATTATCAAAATGGCATAACAAAAGGGGGACATTTTTTTGTTTAATGTCAGTATATCACAAGTTTCTATTCAGACAAATAGTAATTCCACCATTTTGCATTTCTCGCAATCTCTTAGATGAAAATGTCTACATGTATCTCAAGTAATTGTAGCAATTCTTCAAAGATTCGTTATGCTCCATTTGATTCTCCCACCTCTTATGTAACGTTAATGTCGTCATTTGACAATAGTCTATATTCTTAGCAATGCTAGAAATAGAATACCATATTTACGTCTTTGTTTATTTGACTATTGTGGCTACACTCCTTTGCTACAAATCTGACATATCAAAGCACTCGAACTTATATAGTCTGTTTTTTTGCTTTATGATTCAGAGCAGGCCTTGCATTTATATTATTTTAGCAGTGTACAACAGTTTAGTTACAAAATATACCTAACGTCAAAATCAAGGTCCCCGGGATTGTCAAGTTGACACTTCGGTAAAGCTTAATAAAATTCCACGAAAAAGCAGTAGTAATAGTAAAACTAGAGGCTATAAAACACTGTTTTACTAATATAAAAGATATCAATAGCAACTTAAGTAAAACGGCCATCATTGGAAGACTTGGTCAAATCTTTGATGTAGTAAGTATTAAGAATTAAACAGATATAAAATATCTAACAATTTCTTATAATGCTAGATTTTGAATTCAACTGTATTTAATATTCTAAATGAAGGAAAATCACAACTCCAGCAACAACCGAATGACAATATGAAAAAGAAAAAGGAATTTCTAACTTGGGAGGACTATAGTTTCAGGGAGGATATTAAGAAGAAAAATTGGGATTTTTTTACTTTGGATAATTTATTGCGATGTGCAAGAGAGGAACTAATTTAAACTGGGAGTCAATCAAAATTATACTACACATTACAAACTATGGGATATAAATATAAAATTGTATATGGAAGAAAATTGTTTTGTGAGAAGAATCATGTAATTTCGGTGATGATTGTTTTTTTAAAGAAATATTTACAATTTCGAAATTCTAGTGAAAAATGTATATTCCTGTTTTTGGATAACACAATGGAACCAGTGTGCGTAGGCGGACCCACTACATAGACTTGAAAAGTAATCCATTTAAAGTTAAGGCAGAAGGAAAGAGATATACTATTTTGCATGCAGGATGCACATCAGGATTTTTACCAGGTTGTACTTACTGTTGGACACGGACAATAATGACTATCATAAGTGTATAAACGGTGACAGTTTTAGGGAATGTTGAAAAACAGTTAATCCTTGTTATATGTTTAGCATAAATAATAACTTCTACAACACAGATCTGCAAACAAAAATCATCAGCAAGTTGTTAATAATATATTTTTACATTAGAACATATAAGATAAATCGATGTCTAGAAATTTTATGCCGTTTCTGTACAGTTAGATAACAACCATGTTTAAATAAACGTTCTTAAAATAAAGCAATACCAAAGAGCATGGCAATACCTTATTTAATGTCAATGGTTCAGTAATTTTAGCTTTCATTGTGCATAATAGTGCTTATAAAATAACTCATTGACAGTTGTAATAAGTTTTTGACATTACTAGTGTTTTTTCTTTGTAACCAACTACCTACACTGTTACAAAAATGCAAAAGCAAAGCCTGCTCTGAATCATAAAGCAAAAAAACAGACTATAGTTGCATTCATAAATTAGGAACTATTCCGTAGCCATATTCGATGAATAGTACTGATGGGGCCATAATTATATATAACAGCAATGAGATAACATGAACAAGCAAATAGAACGCTTGAGTAAGAAAGAGATGGCCATACAAAAAAATTATATTAGTAGGCATGTTTAGTTGACATATGTGATAATTAAAGTGAGCGTCAAGCCTACTCGTATATTTGCTACTATGTTTATCTCTTTCTTACTCAAGCAATACGTGTTATCTTCTTGTTCATGTTATCTTATTGCTGTTATATATAATTGTGGCCCCATCGGTATATTACATTATAAGGCATGAAAGTGATACTTGATGTACTTGTGCAGATGAGGAGGCTTGTTGAAGAATACTAGGACGCGAAGCGTCCGAGTACTTCTTCAAAGCCTCCGAGTCAAGCATAGACATCTTCATTCTGTGTAATGTATTAAATTTTTTCTGAAATCGCTCTTTAAAAATTTAAAAATCTATCGCATCAAGGCGCACGGTGAAGGTGACCGACCACCTTGGTAAAGTCTTGACATGACCTGCTTTATTGATGATTTCAGGAAAAATAATTTTTGATCATACTATATTTGTAGTATTAATTTCTATATGAATTTAAGGCAGGCTGTTGAAATACAAAAATGCAAAGAAGTTCTTCGTTCCTGCACACAGTATTACATATACCAGTTAACCAAAGGGGGCAAGCGTGATGCAGAGGTTGATGCGTATTGGCATGAAATCTTGGCAAGCTTAAATAACATTTTAGAATCCTTAAAAGTTAGACGAAAATAACTGAGAGTGAATTATTTCTTTTTATTTTTTATGTTCCTATATAGGTATTGTTTGAAAAAGGTATTTTGTTATTCTGTTGTAAGTTTAAATGTCTGTTTTGAGACAGATTCTGAAGGTGGAAGACTATTACTGTAGAATAAATGTTGGTATTTCTACTAATAAAATGTAAAATTGGATACCGTAGATTGCCATAATTACAGACGTGTCTCTTATTCCGGACATCTTTTACCTTCGGTAATATAAAAATATGTCAGCTATTATCTAAAAGTGTAAGTAACAAACATGACTATTGATAATATCCACGCTGAATTAAATCACATTCGGAAAGCTCTTAGGAATAACGGTTACCGTGCTAGGGATATACAGTCTGCCATCAATCGCCATCTTCACCCACGGCCACCCAAACCCCCAAAACCCGATCCTCCTGCAGCAATAGTCTTTCTTCCCTATATCCACCAAGTCACCGACCGCATAGGAAAGTTTGTTCGAAAACAAAACATTAAAACAGTATTCAAACCCCCGAGCAAAATCTCACAGGTTCTTCCTTCATCTAAGGATAAATTAAACACTATGTCATCTAAAGGTGTTTATAGAGTTCCTTGCTCTTGTAGTGCTGTATACATTGGTGCAACAGGTCGTTCAGTGAAAACCCCCATCTCTGAGCACCAGCGCTGTCTCAAGTCAGGTCTCGTTTCATCATCGGCCATCGCCGAACACCAACGCGATACTGGTCATAAGATCCTTTTTGATGAAACTTCCATCATCTGCAAATCCCCATTCTTCTTTAGCAGAAAGATTCGCGAAGCCATTGAGATTTGCAAACACCCTAATAATCTCAATCGGGACGACGGCTTTCCCCTTCCTTCTATGTGGAAAGTGCTAATTCCTAAGCCCCGCCCTCCGCCACTGAACCGCGACGGCATTTGCTGAATCGCGACGGCGCTTACCTATAAATTCTCGCTTTTCTTCTTCCGATAGTCAGTCGAGTTTCGCCTCTGACGTGGTTCACACGTTGAGTTACCGTGCTCTTCTGTCCCTTCCCTTTGCAAAGAGTTTCGCCTCTGGCGTGGTTAACACGTTGAGTTACTGTGCTCTTTTGCTTTTTTCCTCCTGATGAAGCCCCTTACGAAAGTGGGCGAAACGTTGAGTTCTTCAATCTCAATCATGACACGGTCCAATCCCGGAAGTCGTTTGTTACTTAATGACAATGGCCGTGAAAGCCTCAAAAATCATCTAAAAGTGTAAGTTCGAAATGGAAGGTGATATCAAAGAGCATGTGATATGTTGGCATAGAAGGTTACATACACTTTGCTACAAATACCACCACTACTGCGATTAGTCGGTTTCCCTCGCAGTAATGGCTTAATGTCGTCACGTGTGCGTTTCTGCGTTAAAGTGAAGCTTTTTAAGCTTCTTTCTGGTAAGCGTAATCTATCTATAATGTTTGACTGAAAGTTGATAATATAGCTAGGGTACAGTGGTAGGAAAGTAATTCAATAGTATATTAACGACAACATCAATATATAAGGGTTAATTTTAATTGTTTACAAATTTCCACTGTTTTGGCTGTAATTCCGGAGAAGCCGTTTTTAAATGTCGTGTTGTGCCATTTACAGATCTGTATTAATGGCGCCTCGAAAAAGGGGGAAAAATACGGTATTGCAAAATCTACATTGCATGATATTGAAAATCTAAATAATATCACTAAAGATCAAGTCTGCGCAGTACTGACAGCCCCAACTGTTCACAGGGGCAGATACACTTTTAACTTAATTGAAGACTACGAACTTTATTAAAATCAGATTGATCCTCATATAACATTATTATTAGGTATTTTTTATTTGAGCTTCTACATTTCTTCGAATGTTTATGTTACCTACCTATGTATGTAAAGAGTACTGTTTTAAGTTATTATATTAATCAAAATGTAACCAAGTGCCTTAATGTGTGTCATGAAAGTATAATATGGTCATTCATAAATATCTATGTATACCTACGTGTAAAATCTGCAGATTTTTTTTAAACCTTTATAGAGTGTCTGTAATTACAGATACATAACCCTAAGTGTCCGAAATGGCCCGCCTAACGTTAAAATTCCTATAAAACGGTAGTGTCCGGAATTAGGTAAATTTCGCCCCAATTACGGACAGTTAGATAAATATCTTTTTTTATTATTAAAACATGAAATAAATTATCGCTTTCCTCTTATTTCCATGGATTTTCAACCACTAGAAAACCTGCTCTTACCCAAAAGAGTGGGTTTATTATATTTCTTAAATTATATTCAAATATTTCCCGAAATCGTCCGTAATTAGGGCATTTTACGGTATCAATGTTTGTAATCCGAATACAATATTTTAATGTAGGTTGGACAGACTACAAAATTTAGAAAAATGCTATCAGAATTGTGATCATTATTCATGGCTGGATCGTTAATTTCTGCTGCACAAAATATGGCAAATTGCTTTATTTTTAATTATTTTAAAATAATAGCATTAAATTTCAATAAATCGAAGATAGGTGCATCCACATTTTCCAGATATAGATAAAATTACTCAAAAATTGTGGGTTTACATTCCATGCTTGGAAGTTTGGAAATTAAAATTATGTTATTTAGGTTACAACTTTCTTATACTACAAGTTTACCAGTTTTGCACACATTTTGCATTTGGAGTTTTACAATTATTAAAACAATTCAAAAAGTTAATTTCATCAAATTTAACAATATTTTGAGGTTAACTATTGGAAATTTTGAAACCGTGAGAGATACAAGGTTTATTCTAACTTTACTTCATGTTTGTACATAATAACTATAAGCAACTTGCTGAACAATCGGGTATATTCTATAGTGAGCGCTTGCAGTGAATAGACTTGTTGTGTCTACTGCGTAAAATAAATTGTCAAATCATTTTTTTAAGTTGTGAAAATTGACATTTCAAAATTTAAAATTATAGTTTTGGAGATAAAATATGTCAATGAAATTTAGATAGTACGGAATGTATTATTAATGCATGATTTTTACTATTGAAATAATAAAAAATCAATAAGTCGTAGCATGTTTAATATTTTAAAAGTTTTAAAAATTACAAGACGTTTTGCAACTTAGAGTTATTTCATCAATTAAAAATGAGCTATTTATAAGGTAACATGTTGACTTTTTTTAAATTTATGATTGAAAATGCACCCCTAAAGGGTTGAACAATGTATTGAAAAATTTAATTCAAAGTTAAAACTCGGTTTAAGCATAGTGGAATGCAGAAAGTAAATGAAATATAGATAAATACATGCAAGGTTGTTTGCTTAATTTATTATCATCCTGCGCAATCGGCATGAGAATATGTAGCTTGCTATTAATTCACGCAGGGTTGTATTAACTTAAATTTTAAAAGTTTTAATGACAGAAATTATGAAAAATTATTGGTTGTTAAAATGTGAAAACTTGAGAAATGTAATTACAAGAGTTGTTTATTTGAAAAGGTTATGGTAAATTGAACCTAGATTATCCATATCTGTTTTATAATTAATAGCTGTAGGGCTCATTTTATTATTCTGTAATTTCAGCAAAATCAATAATTCAATTTTAAAGATAAGTGAACGCATTTTTTCCTTAAAACCTGTAAAAACTCTGTTTAATACCAAAGTTTCTACTTTTTAAAATTCACATATTGCCATTCAAAATCATAAATATAAAAATAAATTTATAGAGATTCAAAATAGGACTGCAATGAAAAATTTAACTTTAAAAGACAATTATAGCTGTTTAAACACTTTAAAACAAAAACTTAGAAAAATGCAAGATTTTTTCAATAAATTTACTAATAAAAATACTAATACATTTCGTAATAACTAAAATAAAGCAGAATTTAAATTTGAGAATTCTATTACACACAAAGTTAAATAAAAAAGTCGACCAACTCTTTAGAAACAACCATACGTATTCCAGTAAAGGCAAACAAATGGACTCAAAAGTTTTAAAATTAAATCATCCTTTGAACACCAATTCATCAAATAATGAAAAACCTAATAATTTCATTCATAACTTAACTGACATGAAAATCCCAGAAAACGTTAATAATATTTTAAAATTAGGTCCAACATTTAATCATTATAATCCTAAAAACAAATTACAGATCGAAAATATAATTTGTAATATTGAAAACAGAATTTGTGATTGAACACAAACTGAACAAAATTCTATTCACGCTAATATTTGCAATATATTGACTAATTTTAAACATAATAAAAAAAAACAACAAACTCTTACTTTGGCACAATTGCAATATAACAAGGAACTCTCTAAAAATATAAATGAAACAAAAAACTTTTTAAACAATAATAAAGAGCTAAAATTGTAACTTCTGCAGACAAAACACAAAAGACAGTTATAATGACTAAATCTGATTACCATGAAAAAATGACTCTTTTATTGAGCAATGAAAATACATATAAAAAGGAACTTAAAGATCCTACTTTAATCATTCAAAATAAAAAAAAACAAAATAATTAAAAATTTATTTGACAAAAATTAATCGATAATATTACATATAGAACTTTAATTTCACATAATAGTCTTCCGTCTAAAATATACGGATTACCAAAATTACATAAAGACAATATACCATTAAGACCTATCGTTGCATTCAAGACTCATGGAAATTCAAAGAACATATAAACAATAGCAAACTTAACCATAACCATACTCTTTTTTCATTAGATGTAGTCTCTCTTTATACAAACAATAACTGGAATAGAATTAAAAAACATACTAACATTCCACTAAATGAGTTTATTGAAGCTGTAGAATTTGTCTTAAATACCACTTATTTTACATACAATTACACAATTTACTCTCAAACTTTTGGTTGTGCAATGGGTTCACCTATATCTTCAACAATTGCTAATCTCGTATTAGAAGATATAGAGAAAAAAATTCTTAGTCTAAATTCCAATTTATCTCGTTATTTAAGATACGTAGACGACATCATAATGGCAACATACTCCCAGAACAAACAAAATTTTTTCAATCTGTTTAATAAAGTACACCCCATACTAAAATTTACTATTGAAAATGGGGATTCCAATGCCACCTTAAACTTTTTAGACCTAAGTTTATTCAGACAACTAAATGGGTTAATTTTAACAAATTGGTACCGACAAAGTATAAAAACAAATAGATACTTAAATTTTAATTCTAATACAACAATCAAATATAAAATAAGTGTTATAAACAATTTAGTTGACAGAGCAATTCAATTATCCTCTAAACAGTTTTATAAAAAAAAAATAGAATTAATTACTACTATTTTAGTTATAAATGATTATCCTATTAATTTAATTAAACAACAAATTAACTACCGAATAAATAGAATTAAAAACCAAAACAAACTTACAGTTTACAGATTCTAGATTGATGCGCGTGGTGAAAATCGGAACTAATGTTAGAGTCTAGTAATTTTAAAGTTTTGTATTGGTACCACTTTTGACATCTATCATATTAACATTAAATTGTTAACCCTATTTAAACTAAATGACACAATAATTCAGAGGCATACATTGTGGTACAGCTCATTTCAAAACAGAATTAACAACACACACAAAAATAGCAACAATAACAATAGCAATAACAAAATAACAGAATTAACAAAATCAACAACAGCAATTTTCACACTTTAAAACACAAAGAATCTGTCATATGACGTTAGTCACTGCGCAAACGAAGTCCCTGTACCCAAACCCGCTGATTATTTGTCATTTAAAGTATAACCAAACTTTGTATGTTTGACAATTATTTCTTTTCACATATTGCCAATTCAGTGAAACCAAATATGATCACAGCGCATTTCATGGCCCAGATTGAGAGTCAATATAGATCAGTGATTCCCAAAGTGGTCGATATCGACCCCTTGGGGTCGATATTGATCTCTCAGGGGTCGATAAATTCGGTGCATAAAAATAGGGGTCGAAGGCATTTGAAAATCGACCCCCAAACAGGCGGTTATTTAAATCTTTCAATATCAGCTTATCGTATGTTAACTTAATGGTAAAGTATAGAAGTACTAATTAACACTTCACAAAATTAACTTTAAGTATAGATTAAATTGTAACTGGCTAGTTTCGTCTCAACGCACTGCTGGTACACGAGTTTGGACATGTACAGGACGAATGCATGTTGAAACAACTTTTTTGCACGTCCGAACTTGCTTTGTTCAATGCGATTGGAAAATTGTCATTTAATTTACCCTCGTTTACAAATAGCATCGACTCCAAAAAATCAGATCTTATCAAATTATGGAAAACCAGTGATTGTCGAAGGTGCTGTAAGCAAGTAAAAGAAGGAGTTACAGTGGGGGGTCTATGGTATCAACTATTTTTGGGAAAGGGGTCGTTGGCCCAAAAAAGTTTTGGGAACCACTGATATAGATTCTGTAAGCTGCAATCAATCCATAGCTTTACAACCTAACTGTCTTGGCAACGAATTAAATATTTCAAACACATCTTCACAAAACAAATATGTATCTTTTCAATATATTCCTAAACTTGCTGAAAAAATTAAATATGAACTTAAAAAATATAATATCAAAACTGCATTTAACAACAATAATACTTTAGGCAAATTGTTCTTCACTAATTTAAAAGACAAAACTGAAACAAGTATGCAATCTCAAGTAGTTTACCAAATTAATTGTAACAATTGTAACTGCACTTATATAGGTGAAACTAAGCAATTATTAAAAAACAGAATTAGACAACATAAATATTCTGTTAAAATTAACAACATATCACCCTCGTCCACTAAAACTGCATTAACCGATCATGTAATAGAACACCAACATACATTTAACTTTAATACATAATTTCTGTCATTAAAACTGTTAAAATTTAAGTTAATACAACCCTGCGTAAATTAATAGCAAGCTACATATTCTCATGCCGACTGCACAGGATGATAACAAATTAAGGAAACGACCTTGCATGTATTTATCTATATTTAATTTACTTTCTGCATTCCACAATGCTTTAACTTTGAATTAAATTTTTCAATGCATTGTTCAACTCTTTAGGGGTGCATTTTCAATCATAAATTTAAAAAAGTCAACATGTTACCTTATAAATAGCTCATTTTTAACTTAACAAAAAAAATAATAACTGAAATAATAATTAATTCAGCACAATGTCAAATTTCTGCTTTATAATATCGTAATGTACGAATGCAGGTTTTATTGAGGTGAATGTATTTGCTAATCTGAGTTTTTCCTTTCAGAAATGTAAACCCAATTTTAAACAAATTATTTTTAATAACAACTGATGAAGCAACCGTAAGTTGCGAAACGTCTTGTAATTTTTAAAACTTTTAAAATATTAAACATGTTACGACTTATTGATTTTTTTATTATTTCAATAGTAAAAATCATGCATTAATAATATACGGAAGAGGCCATAATTATATATAACAGCAATAAGATAACATGAACCATAAAATAGAATGCTTGAGTAAGAAAGAGATGACCATACGATAAAATTATTTTAGTAGGCAGGTTTAGTTGACTTATGTCATAATTAAAATAAGCGTCATGCCTACTCTAATATTTGCTACTATGCTTATCTCTTTCTTACTCAAGCAATACGAGTTATTTTCTTATTCGTGTTATCTCATTGCTGTTATATATAATTGTGGCCCCATCGGTATTACTACGTATTTTCTAAATTTCATTGATATATTTTATCTCCAAAACTATAATGTCAAACGTACTACATGTCCACATAGTGTAGACAAGGCAGAAACCCTTATCCAAAAGGTTGTGGAAAAAGTTTTATCAAACAGTGACTTTATGGAAAATCTGCTTGTGTCAATGACTAAAAAAGGGAATCAACACTCGCATCAAAATGGACGAGGACAGAATTTCATCGCTAGAAGAAAGTGTCAACAGTCATCGCTTGAAGAATAAGGCAGGAGATATTAAACCTATTATTGTGAAATTCTGTCGTTGGAGTGCAAAAAGTGATCTTTCGTTCTAACAGCCAGTCTTATAAAGGCCACTAATCTGATGTTAACTTTAATTCGCTGTTAAAATAAACAAAAGTGCATCAAAACTTAAGTGCTTCTGACATTTTATTCTTTAGTAAACAAATTTTGATGCGCTTTTGTTTATTTTAACAGCGAATTAAAGTTAACGTCAAATTAGTGGCCTTTATAAGACTGGCTGTATATCGCTTTAAAAGGCATTAAGTTATTATAAGAGAAGATTTCACCCATAAACGCCTTTTGTTAAGGAATCGTTGACCAAATTTGAAAACAAAAATGTGCCCACTACCAACAGCTATAATTTTGTAATGGCAAGTAATATAAAAGATTAAACTCGTGTTCCGAATTTAATTTAATTTTTACGTACATTACGTTAAATTGTTCAACTTGTTGATTTCTTTTATTGTTTCATTGTGACAAGAATTATTTTTTATTTCGTGATGCACTGTTGTCTCAGTCTTGGTTAATCTCCATGTTAAAAGTCTGCTATGATTTAAGTTAATTCCAACACATGGTGCATAATATCAGAGCAGCACATATAAATGCAAGGTCGTTAGTGAATCTGTTATTATTATTATTTGTCTTTATTAACATGTGTTAAAAAAAAAGTTATCGAGAAGGCTTTGAACTAGATTTTGTCTTACGACTGCATGCCGGTGATTATTTCATCGCTCTACCCAGAATTCAGTGCGATGAGTCACTTGAGTTGTCAGTTGTTAAAGTGAGGTTGTGTGCAATCCATAAAATAAGTTAGGACATGACTTTCAAAAATTACTGCTTGACAAGGCTACTTGGTTTTTTAAATGCACTTTAGTTGTTATGTACAAAATTAAACAAAAAAAATATTGCAGTGATAGCTTCTTGAGACTGCTAATTCTATATATACAGTGTGGAAATAAAGTAATGGATAAATTAATATTAATTTTTATGAAAATACCTTGAAGGGGTATAGCGATTTTAATTATAGGACATACACTACAACCACCTTTATGTTGCTACGTTATTTGTTTTAAAAGGTATGACGTCATCGACTTTTTTTTTAATTGACAACATATATTTTTTATTATGGATTTTGGTAGTACTTTTTATGTTGTTTTCAATGATATATAATTTTCAATAGGTTACATCTGAAAAATCTCGAGAAAAATAGTCTTAAAATTTAAATATTAAAAACCAATGAAATGAGCAAAATACATCTAGTTATTACGTTTGACGGAAAGTCACTGACGGCACATTCATTTTTATAGAAATTAAAAAAAAACAATTGAAAAATACTACAATAAATAATAAAAAATTCAATTCTATGTGTCTCGTTTAATTGTACCATTTTTATTAATAAAATAGTTTGCTAATAGTAAATTCTAATTTAGAAAAAGCAAAGGACGCTTATTTTGTTATGACATTTACAAATTGTTTAATTCTGTCATGTAACCAATCTTTTTTTGTTTTATCCACCAGTAACTAGATTTATTTTGCTCATTTAATTGGTTTTTAATATTTAAACGTTGAAGACCATTTTTCTCGATTTTTTCAGAATTGAAAATTCTATATCATTGAAAACAACATAAAAAGTACTATCAAAATCAATAATACAAAATACAGGTCGTCATTAAAAAAACAAGTTGATGACGTCATAACTATTAAAACAAATGACGTACCAACATAAAGGAAAATTTAGAGTAATCTGAAAGATATAAAAAAAATAAAGATTACTTGATCTTTTGGGAGCAGGGTTTTTTAAAGAAAATTCTTATTTGTTGGTTAATGTTTTGGGAGGCTGTTGCTCCTTCATCAGTACATCGTTCTATTTGTTTCATGTTACTATAAAATAACCATCTATTGCAAGAATTCTTTCCCAAAAAAAATCAAGAAATTAGAACGTAAGAAGACCTAAAAATCTCATTCCTTACGAAAAAAAATATTATTCCATTATACAACAAATTTTAAATAGAATATACCACCCGTTATCTCAGTTGATTTAAAAAATATAAGCAATAAAAAATAAAATTAGCTACAAAAATACGTATAAAATTATTCGTTCTGTTTCACTAATTGCTGAATTTTTAATTTTCTAACTGTTACTGTTCCACTTATATCGGGTGTCCCAAAATTCACGCAAGATTTTAATTTTGCGCCATTTGTGAGGTAAAGTTGTGGCCAACGAAAAAAAAGACAACGTGACAGCTGACAATTCAGGGTTATTTAAAAAGGAGCGCTACACGAAAGCATAACGCGTTTTTAATGTGGAGCAATATTTTAAAAATATATTTTTTTAAATTTTAATTTATTAATTAATTTTAAAAATGCAATATATGGATGTGAACGACATGTCGTTTTAACAAGACGGTGCAACATGCCATACAGCCCGAGAAACAATTCAATTACTGCAGGAGTCATTTCCTGGTCGTGTAATTTCCTGTTTTGGTGATCAGAATTGGCCGCCCAGATTATGCGATTTAACGCTGTTGGACTTTTTTCGTTGGGGTTTTTTGAAGTCTAAGGTACATGCGAACTAACCCACTACCACCCACGCCTTGAAGGTGGAAATTGAGCGCTGTATCAACGAAATTCAACCACATTTATGCGAAAAGTTCATGAAAAATTTCGACAAAAGAGTGCGTATGTGCTAGCAAAGCGGTGAAAGCCATTTACCCGATATGCCATTCCATACATAACCCTATACTGTATACTTTATGAATCAATAAAAAATTTACAATTTGCATTTAAAAAGCCGTGTTATCTATCAAAATTACTTCTTGCACGAATTTTGGGACACCCTTTATTAGTTCTTTTATAACTGTTTTTATTTCAACTGCTGATGGATAAGTTTTCCTCTTAATATGCCCACTAAACTTTTTTTTTAACAGTGAGATCTCTTTTGTTGACCAAACTGGAAAAGTCATCAATTACTTTAGAAAAAGTCAGAACTCTATTACACAAACCTCTTCACTTTAATTTCGACATTTTATTAGGTGCATCATCATCCGATTCTGAAAAGCCATTTCCTTTAATAGCTTTTCTTGGGACTTTTTAAATCACTGGAATATGAAATTCAACAATATTAACATTTGCTTGACGCTCTAAATAATTTTTAGCAAGCCATATAATAACCACCAATAATAATTTTTGATAAGTTAGATTCTTCACGAATGAATAACTAACTAATAAATGCGTTGAAATATCTAAAATTTTAAAAACTACAATTCCTATCAAGTTCTGCAGAACTAGTTGGTATTTTCTTTGATGGTGACGACACGAGATGTCTGTCTGCAGTAACCAAATGCCCGTCCTCAAATACTTCTTGATTCTCTTTAAATAAATCAAGTATTTTAAGTATTTCTGGGTGAGTAATGAGAAAAGAGCCATCAGATGGTATAATTACTATGTAAATTTTGTATAATTAAATAGCAAGTTATTTAATTTTTACAATGCTTTTGTGTGTAATATAAAAAAAATTTCCATATTAAATGCGATATCTATTTGACGAACTTTTCATCATACATTTCTTGATATTATGATTACCATAGGTTATTATAAAGTTAGGGGTATACTTTAAATTCATATAATTTTAACAAATCAAGTCAACACCAAAATGTAAACAAAATCTAGTTGCTTAAATAAAAGGATTGTATTGTAGCTGTGGAAAACAAAAGTGTTGTCATGACAACTATTGACACAGATGTCAAAACGAAATCATTTACTAAGTAAACATTTTGTGAATGTATGGCCACCAAGATCACTTGATCTTCACCCAACAGATTACTGGCTGTGGAATTATTTAAAAAAATTGGTGTTTCAAATTCGGTCAACAACGCTGCAAGAATTAAAACACGAAGTAGGGGACAAAAGGGTGCAATTCAACCAGAAATGTCACATAATGATGTAAAATTTGGATGAAAGGTTGGTAATCTTACATCAACAAAATGGAGGTCATAATCAACATTTGCGGCAACCAGTTTTAGCCATACAAAATTCCATTATTTAAGCAATTAATTTTCGTTTACTTCTTGTTATTAGCTTAGTTTTTTAAAAATATACAATAAGCTAAAATATATCCCTTATCTTATGATAACCATGTACATCCTGACGTTTGGATTTCTTCTGCTTAGAAGGATATCACCTCTATTCTAATAAGGATTACCGAGAGGCCTTTTAAATATGGGCATTCAACCATCAATATTACCTAAACTAATCATAATACAGGATATTATGGAAATGAGTGCACATATTTTAACCAGTGCTAGAGCTCACCAAAATGAACAACTTTTCTATTTATCGTTTTTCATTTAATCGCATATTTTTTCAATCAAATTTAGGGGAGATAATATGATTGAAAAAATATGCGATTAAATGAAAAACGAGACATAGAAAAGTTCTAACAATTTTTTTAAAAATTTACATCTTTATTAAATTTTTAATGTGTATTGATGTGAGATGGGTGATTTTCCAGTTGAATGCATATAAAATTGGTTTTTTAGTTTTTTTAAATTTTTTTTATTACCTCCTATTTTAAATAGAACACCCGGTACATTATTACATATTTGAATTCAGCTTAAAATTATAAAGAAAAGTTGTCTCTTCAACTAACGCTCTATTTTGTACCGCTTGTGTAGAATTTTTGTCAAATGCTTAAAAATTTAAAATAAAATTTTTGGCTAATTGTAAGATCACTGTAAAAGGAAGTTGTGTTCGTGTATCACACCAGATTTTTTTCATTAGCAAAAGCAATTTGGATGCTTTTGCCGTCTGATATATGTCGACAGGTAGTCACCAATATTACAAATGGGGAATAAATAAATTTAAAATTAGGAAATCTACACTTACTCGTAAAATTCGTCGTGTATCTTTTCAGTGTGTCCCATGAATTTTGAAAATCGTTTAGCTTCATATTTACTTAAACTGAGTATTTGCGTGACTGTGGCTATTTGTTTTCGCAATTTATTACTAGTAAATTACCGAATGTACGCTGGTGTTTTGTAAAAAATAGAAACATAATAAGCATGCGTTTCAAAATAAATTATGTCAAGCTTTTTTTTTAGTAAAATTTATAGTAACTGTTCGAAGTAATATCCTTCTTCTGAGTCACTCATAATAATTTTGACAGTTGTAAGTAAAACATACAGATAATGAAAACCAAATACCAGCCTACTAATTCTAAACGTTTTAAAAACGAATTGCTATCTTTAATTCTTTAATCAATGATATCTGTGAAATGAATGACTTTAGGACATATATTTATTAGAGTTTTTCTCTTATTTTTCGATGCAGAATAGTGCCCTTATATTTATTCCGTCATCATCCTGAGCAGATATAAAATAGTTATTTTCATTACAAGCGTCGAAAGTAGCAAATATCGTGCGAGTGTTGATTAGACAAACGAGGGCGTAGCGAAGCGAAGCCCGAGTGGATCTAAAATACGAGCACAGATATTTGGACTTTCGGGCGAGTTATGAACACTATTTTTTAGACGACCACTCAAAGTAAATTCTATTTTTAAGAATTGTTTTTATTTCGTTTTGCAAAATTGATTGTTATATTATTATTGGTACAATTGGCAAAAGCGTCTGGATGATTTAAATCACGGTCTGCTGAATTGTGTGACAAACGTCAAAGTGACGTTTGTCACAAAATTAAGCAGGCCGTGTATTGAATAACTTTGTGCCGTTACGATATGACTAGTACGATATAATATCGTGCTAGTGTTTGAAATTGTCAACTTTCTGTAGTAGGCTGCTGTCGCGATAATGTTACTTTCATATGTGGTCGTCTAAAAAATTATTATTTAACCACTCACTAGTTTTTATTTTAATACTATTTGAGTTTGGCAACAAAAAAATTGTTTTTCTCAACTTCTCGAACGCATATGAGATTCTCCGAAGAACATTCATGATGTTTATCATTATATTCTCTAGAACTTTCAATGTTACCCCAACTTTCATTAATAGTATTATCTTTCTCTATGTTTTTAAGGTACTTTAGATTCTTTCCTTCCATTTCCGCTATCAAGATAATAAAGCAATATCAAAAGTGGCTCTCACATTTTGATATTTAATTGAATTTTAGAGAAAATCTTGTTACACATTTAGGAAATCACCATTTTACATACATTTTGTAATTTTAGAACATCTGATAGCTCTGTGTCAATCAACTACTCAAAATAATATATACCGTGGACATTTTTTCAAGTGTGGAATCTCTTGTTTGAATGTTTGAGATTTATTCCATTAAAATTAAAATGTCGAAAATGAATTTAGCAACAAATACAGTACATTTTCCTACAGTACGTGAAAAAAAAATTGTTTATTTAAACATAATATTTTTGTAGTAACACAATATTTGAGATAGACGTTATAGAGTTACTCACCATGCTCTAAGGCTAGCTGAACCAGCAAATTACTTCTTGCACTCATGGTATATTAAACAACAACACTAAGGGCCGGTTGCAGAAAGCAACGTTAAGTCTGGTGTTAGCTAACGCGACGTCAAAGTGAACAAAACCGAATCAAATCTCAAATTTTTATGGTAACTAATACATTAGTAAACAAAATTTGATGCGATTTTGTTCACTTTGACACGACGTTAGCTAACACCAGACTTAACATTGCTTTCTGCAACCGGCCCTATGTATTCGAATTATATAATTATTATCAAAATAATTATTAAGTTAACTCATAAAGGAACCAATAGCAATACGAACCAGCTGAATGAAACGTTGCCGATGTTTCGGAGGTTATGAGCTACCGTAAACATAGCGGAGGTCACAAAGTGCAGCCTGTACGTCAACAGCAAGCGACACTAGCGCCAACGATCTACGCTTGAACTAAAATACGTGTTTGCTGGTACTGGGGGCGTGTAATCACCTCCGGACAAATTTTTGAAATATGACAGCTAGTGGCCTCTAGATGAAGTTTGCGAGGAAAACAATGAAATACGTTGTCACCTCCGTAAACGGAAGTCACAACTTGGTAGGTGAGAACGTTTACTGTATATATACTTTGGAGGTCAGAAAGTATCGTTCACCAATATATATATATGTGCATTTGTATCCTGTTTGCCTCCTCATATTCTTAGGACGCCCACCCATCCACCAAGAAGAATAATGTTAGACAAGTATATTTAATATTTTTAGCACCCCCACATTCCGTTTAGTAAAGGCAAACAGAGAGGGGTAATTGAATTTAATTTTTTTTTCATATAAAATTCAAAAGTATGTATAGTGCGCTGCGAACTCCTTACATAAATAATACGTATTCGTCACAGTGTATTTAAAAATGTTAAATACAGCGGTGGAGTTTGCCTCCGGCAGCGTTGCCAAATGTATCAATGTATGCAATATTTAAAAGTCATTAAATCAGCGTCTTTGTGCTATGATTAAGCGGGGCCACGATTCGTTCAAATCAAAACAAGAGTGATCAGCATGCAGAAGGTGCGATTTGTGTGTTTTGTAGATAAAATTCGGTTACATTATTGTGAAGATGAATCGTCGTTCACGATTAGTATTGAAAAAATCTGGCGTGATACACTCACAAACATTCCTTTTACAGTGTTCTTATAATTAGCCAAAAATTTGATTTTTAATTTTCAAGCATTTGTCAAATATTTTCAAAATTTACAAATTCTACAAAAACGGTACAAAATAGACCGTTACGAGACAAATTTTCTCTAAAATTTTAAGCTGAATTCAAAAATATAATAATATACCAGGTGTTCTATTTAGAATAGGAGTTAATAAAAAAAATAGAAGAAAAAACGAAAAAAACCCATTTTAGAAGTATTTAACTGGAAAATCACCTATCTCACATCAATACACACTAAAAATGTAATAAAAATGTGAAGTTTGAAAAAAATCGTTATAGCCGCTTTTGAAAAATCAAAAAAAAAATGAAAAATCACAACAGCAAACATCTACTTCCGGTTATGCGATTTTCTTGAAAAGCTTGCTGTCTTATCTACATAGTACACCAAACTTATATATGAAGTTTCAACGCCATACCTCTTTCCGTTTTTATATATATATATATAGATATTCTGTTCACAGACACACACACACAGAGACAGACCAATGAACAAAAACATGGTTTTTGGGTTCAGGGGACTGGAAAACGTGAAGATCTGTTGAAAACTCAATTTCGAATTTTTGGGGTGAATCCAATACTTCCTTTATCGTAAAAGGAAGTAATAATTGTAATTTACATTGCTGTCCGGCATCTGAAAGAATTCGCTTTTGGAAACCTGAAACAACTTTCAAACAAGTTGCATACTTCAGCTCTATTTGTCGAAATGTGATTTACAAAACGTTTACACAAATACTGAAACTAAAACCAGATCACTTCTAAGAATAATTTAATTTTTCTACGACCACTACTAAAAGTAGGCCTTTTAGCGCTAGATTTTTTCACTAAAAGTGACGTTTTATAGTTTAGCGTGGTTAAAGAAATCAGCTGTTTACTTTTAGCCCATGTGTTAAAAGTAAACAGCAGTTGTGGAATTCAGAATTTCGAACTGGAGGTGAGGTTATAAAGTTATTCTAGTTACTTGTTTCGTTACAGGTAAAGTGTGTTTTAATTAATTAAAGCATTATGTAATGAATAAAGTAAAATGTGTTCATTTATAATTACCTTTGATAACTGACTTTGACAGCTACTGGCTGCAGAAACTTTCACCTGCGCGTCAAGGCCATCTCTTTATTATGATATAAATTATAACTGTCATAAATACAAACCTTTGTTAAATCGACATTTATAGATTAATAACAGTAAATTCAAGGCCGTAGAAAAAATATTGTGTGCAAACTCGTGCATAAACGTCCACTTTTAGCACTGGTTACACAAATAGCTATTAACACATTGGCTGCCTACAACGCAAGGTATGCGTTGACTGAGTAGTCATGCTGAGTGCCGCCAACGTCACTTGTGCGGTCTACACATGTTGTAATGTAAATGAATATTTTTAAATCGGTTTTGCAGTTGGAGCTTGGCAATCTTAGAGGTGTGTTGTATGAGAGTTAGTCTGTGTTTGTGCGTTAGCGGTTCCGGAATTATGCAACATGGCGGATAATGAACAGACTGGGTCTTCGGGTTTGAACCTGCGGCGTTCTACACTAGTCGGCTCTAGGCATGGGGCAAGTGAAATCTGATAGGCAGCCAATGTGTTAAAACACTTTAATTATTGAAGACAATACTTCGCAGTAGTATTTTGCCTAGAATTTGAAGGCTTTGTAATTGTATGCTCTGCGAACCTGCAAAAACAAACAATATTATTTCTCCAACTGAAATTGAAAAACTTCGTCGAAAAAGTAGAGTATTTAAGAAATTACTCTTAGTGCTCCTGATCGGTTTCTACTAATTATATAGTGTTTTTAGTGTTTTCTAATGTTACTATGTTTAGTTTTCTCTTTTATATTGTAGGGATTAATTTATTAAAGGATATTTTTTAAATACAGAGTGGAAAATTAAAGAAAATCGTTACTAAACAACATACGAATATTACTAAATTAAATCAACTACAGCTTAAATTAATATATAATGTACAATACAGTGAAATTATTTCATGCAGAACATTGTCACACAATGCAATTAAACCTGAGTTTATTTTCAAATCGAACATAGGGAAACGTACTAATAATTTGGGCTATACCACAGCAAAACCACTACTTCTTTGCGTATCCTGGAGTGACTGATCAATGGGTTAGAGAAGATGTGATTTTAAGGAACTTTGCTAAATCTTGTAAAATAAAAAATCCAGAACCATATGTCAAATGGGTTGTACAAACAAACTGCAACATCCATGCAAATCATACGAAAACGTGTACTCCCAGTTTTCCAGATTTATGAGCCATACTGAAAAACCCCACCACGAATTGTATGAACTTACTGAAGATGCCCACCAAGCTACCAAAGTTGTTAACTTTATTTCATGAAGCTAAAGGGACAGAGTATATAAGTAAAATACTAGAAACGATTGTTTTTGACCCGAATAGTGAATTAGTTGAATCAGATGGTACTTCCAAAAATCAAAGAGACCTACCACTACTAAGTGCTTTAAACAACAATGATGAATGTAACACTTCAGACATTGGTAAACTAGCCAAAAAAAAAAGAAAAGCAATACAGAAACAAAGAAAGTTCCAATAAAAGATGAGTGCGAAAAGCTTATAAAACAGTATAACGACATCTTAGTTCCACTGGATTAGGTAAAAATTAAGACTTTTGTCTATAATACTTATACTGGTGCAAATAAAAATATGTAACGCCATTTGGAATTATAAATGCAATTATTTTCTCTTGCCAATAGAATATGTGATATTGGGAATTTTAAGAAATAAAAATATCTCTTAAAAATCTTCACATATTTAAACATATCTTTACAGATAATGGAAATAACTAGAAATGTCTAAATTTTACTATGAAATACGAGCATGCTTATGATATATTTTTATTTCTTTCATTCTCATCAGACGTATACGTACGTACCTTCAGTAACTCAGTTACTGTTCGTTTTTGGGAAAAAATATGAAAGGAATGCAGCGATTCAAATAGCAGCACTTACTTTAAAGTAATTTTCAAGTTTTTGTATCATATTTTTAAATGTTAGACGTCATCAATATTTTTTGTAACTGAGAACCTGTATATTTCTTCATTTATTTCGACAGCAATTTTTAATCTGTTTTCTACGGTATAACATTTTTACTAAGTTACATTAGACAAATATTGAAAAAGCAGTCAAGTTCACATAGCAAGGCTAGTTACCTGGGTTTAAAAAACGATGTTTGTAACTTTATTTTTATGGTGGAATTATTGTCAAAGCCAAAAAGGAATCGTAACTAAGGCTTTTGTTGTTTTAAACCCAGATAACTAGCATTAGTTCATTAATTTCATTCATCCTTACTATTTGAACTTTAAGGCAGTTTTAATTTTTTTCTAATGTAAGCTATTAAAGATGTTATTCCATTGAGCGCAAATTAAAACTTGCTACCGAAATAAATGAATAAAAATATAAATTGTCAATTAACAAAAAAAAAATAACGTCATAACATTTAAACAAATATATAAACAAAATTAAAGTACATTTAATATATGCGCTGCAATGTGAATTGCATAGTTCTTTGAAATTTATTTTTTTCCCAAAAACAAGCATTAACGAAGTTAGCGAATTTATGCTCGACATAATTTCCACACTCTTATGAATCCATCCATTCGTTATGCTAATTAGTAATTACATGACGAGACTGTGTCGTTGAAAAATCGACTGCAAGATTTGACAACAGACAGAGATGTGAAGTTAAGTACCGGGTGGCCATAAACATCCGATATCACATTACCTTTGGAATCAATACCGCTTTATTAAAGTGATGAATCCAACTAAACTAAATGTCATTAATGTCATCACAACTAAAATTCCTATCTGTCAGAAATTATTACAGATTGCACTAAGTATTGAAGTTAGAACAGGAGATTTTTATAATCGAGTCGTAGGCTAAACTGCAGAATCTGGGACACATTCCCCTACTCTTATTTGCATTTCATTACATTTCATACCAATACTTATTATAATTGAAATATGTATAATGCTAACCAACATTTATAAGTAGCTAATTTCATGGCTACCGGGATCTCAGATGTTTATGGCCACCCGGTATAATCTTCAAATTTTTTGTTGGAATCAGACACCGTAAGTACTTTTTCTCTTCTTTGCTTGTTTGCTTTTAAAATCACGAAAATACATGCGAGTTATATAGTCCTTTCAAAGGATACTCAAAAGTAAGTCCTTCTCTTTCTTAAAAATTTTATTTTCACTGTGGTACCTACTTACTAAACTGCTAAGTTACCAAGTATTTTTTGCCACCATCAGAAACTACTGTTTTAATTTTGATGTTTTAAGAAGCGTAATTGAACGTTGGCAGCACACTGTTAAATTATATTTATTTTATACTTTTACCAAAGAATGAACTTTTTATTTGGTACTATTATTATCAGGACCTACAACAGGCACTTTGTGTCTCTCCTAATATCCATATCTTAAACTAAACTTTTAACTAAAACTAAGACGAAAAACACGTTTTATATCTGCCAAATTAAAACACAATTTTTAAATTATCAAAAGTACTCAAAAACAGCCGAATATAGAAAAAATCATCTAAAACACGAATATAAGCAAAACTCGGTCGCCTCGTTCTGACGTCACAGCGATGCAGTTCTTGATAAGGGGTTAGCGGGGGTCGGGTATGAGTTGGCGAATGCAGCGCGAGATCTGTGTTATTCTATCTAATTTACGGTCCTTGGCCTCATGCAGTGTTGCCAGTAAGATGAGGCCAACTCGCACTTCAGATGTAACGAGGCGATTAGTACCTATATGTGTTATCCGTATAAAACAACAGCGCCACCTGTGCGAAGTAACTCCAACTATGGTATATGTGTGTAGGTGTATGTAGGTTTTTTACACCTCCGAACAAAAATCTACCAAACGATAGAGGTAGCCAAAATTACAATTTTAGACGTGAAAACAACGCAAAACGCTTTCGCCTCCGAAATCGGAGGCGAACACTACCTAAGCACATACCGTTTGGAGGTGTATGAGTACTAAATGCATATATATATACAGGGTGTTTCATTAATAATTGGAAATATTTTAACTATAGAATTCTGGGCTTAAAATATTAATATTTAACCCAAATCACTTAGATAAAATGTGGCTTGTTACTGAGATATAGGGTGTTTTATTTAAAAATTTAAAAATGATTTTTCCCCATTACTTTAAAACTATTTGACGTATCCGTATCATATTTGGCAGGAAGTTTAGACACTGTAAACCATGCTAAATTATGTTAAATAAACGTTTCTGGCTACTACCAGAGGCGTACCACAGGGGCAAGTGAGTGGTTGACCCTTCCCAAATTCTACGCCACTGGCGGAATTGCCATTTTAACACAATTTTTCGATTCTCCAATACTTTCTATGTAAATAACATACTCTTCCTTCGTCACGATAACGTCATTATTTTTCGAGATATTTAAAGTTAAACATAAAGCTGAACAGTTATTTTGATTTTAATGTGTATTAATTATGTCGGTGTTTTTTGTCATAAGATTGCATTTATTACGCAAATGAAACTTTAATCCGTATTAACAAAAAAACATAATGTTATTTATTGAAATTTCTTGAAACTAATACATAGATGCATTCAACATAAAAAAAATGTATCCATGTATTCGTTTCAATAAATTTCAATAAATAACATTATATTTTTTTGTTAATACGGATTAAAGTTTCATTTGCATAATAAATGCAATCTTATGACATAAAACACCAACATAATTAATACACATTAAAATCAAAATAACTGTTCCGCTTTGTTTAAATTTAAATATCTCGAAAAATAATAACGTTATCGTGACGAAGAAAGAGTATGTTATTTACATAGAAAGTATTGGAGAGTCGAAAAATTGTGCTAAAATGGCAATTCCGCCAGTGGCGTAGAATTTGGGAAGGGTCAACCACTCACTTGCCCCTGTGGTACGCCTCTGGTAGTAGTCAGAAACGTTTATTTAACACAATTTAGCATGGTTTACAGTGTCTAAACTTCCTGCCAAATATGATACGGATGCGTCAAATAGTTTTAAAGTAATGGGGAAAAATCATTTTTAAATTTTTAAATGGAACACCCTATATCTCAGTAACGAGCCACATTTTATCTAAGTGATTTGGGTTAAATATTAATATTTTGAGCCCAGGATTCTACAGTTAAAATATTTCCAATTATTAATGAAACACCCTGTATATATATATACAGGGTGTCTCTGAAATGTGTGTACATCACTTAACCACAGATTCCTGGGCTCAAAATAAGACGATTTAACCCAACTTACCTATATCCAAAAGTGCTTCGTTTAGCCAGTATTATGATTCAAAGTTCAAAACAAATTTTTTTATTTTGCTTATAACAAAAGAACGATGTTGTCGATTTCGATGATATTTGGTATTGCACTCCTTACAGATGTAGGTCATCTTTTAAGGTGATATTAGTTATTATCAGTGGACCATTAGTGTACGAAACACAGGTAACCCGGCATAAACCAGTCAAAAACTTTTTAATGTTAAGGCCAATAACTTTCCAAAAAATAGTTTCAGAAAGAGACATTCAATAGTAATCTTTTTTGTTACTTGTTAATTGATGATATCTTTTAAGGTTTAGACACAAAAAAATAAAATCTGAGGGACCGCGCACTGCATTTCTTAAAACAGATATTATCTAGCAGTCTGGTATTCTAAGAAATAAATGACGATAAGGCATTTTGTTATGATATTTATTAGTGACAAGTATGTACTTTATTGGATCTACAGTAAATGCTCAATGTGACCACCATCTTCCTGGATGCAAAGGTTGATTCGACGCAAAAAATTGAACTGTACTCGTTGTAACATTTCTGCATCATTCTTAATGGACTGTGAAGTGTTCTGTATTCTGGCCCAAAGTTCGTCCTGTCTGTTTATAGGACGAGAATACACTTTGCTCTTTAGAGCTCCCCACACAAAAGAATCGCAAATATTCAAATCTGGAGAACGAGGTGCCCATTTTGCAGGAGCATCAGCTCCTCTGCCTATCCATTTGTTAGGAAACTGTACATGAAGATGATTCCGAACGTTCAATGTAAAATGAGGTGGTGCTCCATCGTGTAGAAACCACATGTCGCGTCTAAGATTTAACGGCAAGTGTTCCAATAAATCGGGTAAGGTATTTACAAGGAAGTGTAAATAATTTTCTCCATTTAAACGATTTGGTAAAATGACAGGGCCTAAGATGAAACTGCCGATTATTCCTATCCATACATTTATTCTAAACTCATGTTGAAAGTGGCGTTGCTTGATGACATGTGGATTTTCATCTGCATACACATGTTTGTTGTGCAAATTTGTCATACCCCTCCTTGTGAAACACGCCTCATCAGTAAAGAGAATTTTGCTATTAAAATTGACATCTTCAGCTTTTCTTTCTTGAATGAACCTACAAAACTCAAGACGTGCGATGGTATCAGCTGGCAAAAGCTCCTGGACGTTTTGTACATGGTAAGGATATAGCAATTGTTCTTTAAGAACTCTATGAGCAACATCCTTCGAAACGCCTGTTTGCCATGCTAAGCATCGACTACTTACTTCTGGATTTTATTCTACTATTTCCAGAATTTCTTCTTCTACCCTGGGTGTGCAAATTGTACGAGCACGTCCACGATCAGCTGTGATCGGTGCAAATTTTCCCGTTTCGCGAAGGCGTCTTTCAATGTTTGCAAAAGTTTGATGATTGGGCACGCGACGATTTGGAAACCTTTCGTTGTACACTCTAGCACTTCTGCGACAATTTCCTTCGCAATATCCTAAAACCATCACCATATCCGTTTGCTCAGCGTAAGTGTATTTTACAGCCATTACTACGTAAATAACAAAGAATATGTATTAACTGCTAAAAATCACTAGCTAACACCAACAGCAATTTGAGACGCTTCACAATTGATAAACAATAGCTACTGTCATTAAAAGTACACATACTTGTCACTAATAAATATCATAACAAAATGCCTTATCGTCATTTATTTCTTAGAATACCAGACTGCTAGATAATATCTGTTTTAAGAAATGCAGTGCGCGGTCCCTCAGATTTTATTTTTTTGTGTCTAAACCTTAAAAGATATCATCAATTAACAAGTAACAAAAAAGATTACTATTGAATGTCTCTTTCTGAAACTATTTTTTGGAAAGTTATTGGCCTTAACATTAAAAAGTTTTTGACTGGTTTATGCCGGGTTACCTGTGTTTCGTACACTAATGGTCCACTGATAATAACTAATATCACCTTAAAAGATGACCTACATCTGTAAGGAGTGCAATACCAAATATCATCGAAATCGACAACATCGTTCTTTTGTTATAAGCAAAATAAAAAAATTTGTTTTGAACTTTGAATCATAATACTGGCTAAACGAAGCACTTTTGGATATAGGTAAGTTAGGTTAAATCGTCTTATTTTGAGCCCAGGAATCTGTGGTTAAGTGATGTACACACATTTCAGAGACACCCTGTATATACAGTGTGGTCCATTAAGTGTGCAACAAATGGGAAATTTTTTTATTAGTTGTACAATCGAAATTTAAATATTGCCAAAAGTTAGTGCATGTTCGATAACCATATCAGATGCCCTTAGAATGGCTTCAAGTCGAACAATATACAGGGCAGGACAAAAAATATGAAATTCGTTCAAGAATAAAGTTACCTTATTTCAAAAAATATAGCAAAATTTTATTGAGAAAAGTTGTTTAGAATCAAAAGTTATGCTCAAATACAAAGTCATGGCCTCCTATTCGAATTTTGATTATTTTTTTGTAAAATTTTGTATTACCCCCGTATGATACATATTTTTATTATTTTTATTTTATATGTATTTAAAGCAGCCACAACCACATCCCTTTTAAATAACTTTTAGCAACTTGAAGCGTATTTGTAAAATTTACTTGGATTTATATTTTTTTAGGTAAGCGTCCACTTCATGTTTGTTGCAACGATATTTAACAGAACTTTAGAATTTCGCAAATATTCTTTTTAAGAAGGCAAATGCTTTACTAATCATAATTTACATATGAAAAACTCTTAATAAAATCAGAATAATAAAAATATGTATCATACGGGGATAATACAAAATTTTACAAGAAAAAGAATCAAAATTCGAATAGGAGGCCGTGACTTTGTATTTGAGCATAACTTTTGATTCTAAACAACTTTTCTCAATAAAATTTTGCTATATTTTTTGAAATAAGGTAACTTTATTCTTGAACGAATTACATATTTTTTGTCCTGCCCTGTATATTGTTTGACTTGAAGCCATTCTAAGGGCATCTGATATGGTTATCGAACATGCACTAACTTTTAGCGGTATTTAAATTTCGGTTTTATAACTAATAAAGAAATTCCATTTGTTGCACACTTAATGGACCACACTGTATATAAAGGAAAGTCACAACCCGGCCTAATCAATGCAGAGCCGAAACCACTGGTACTTGGAACTTGAAATTTAGGTGGAAGGTTCAATTTGTTACGTAAGGTCGTGCTAAGAAGGGATTTTTCGAAATTCGAACCCTAAGATGGTGAAAAGAGGTAAAATGTGTTTTTACGAATTCCTCAATATCTCTTAGGCCTGATGAGATATCGAGTTGGCGTGCAAAGATTGTCAATGCAAATGCCTAGAAACGTATTTTCCCCTAATCAACCCCTAAAGGTGTAAATCTGGATTACGGGTGAATTAAAAAACCCTTTACAGTGAAATTTCCCTTACCGGACACCTTTCTTACACGGACATTTTGTTGGGAACCTACTTGCTTGCATTAACTTTACTAATAAAATTTTCTCTATTTAACGGACACTCTCTTAAACGGACACGGACAACATTTTTCGACAATTTTGAGACTATGAATCTCTCTTGTACGGACACTTCAAAATGCAGGCCCAGCTAATGTCGTGAGGCGTCAAAACAATCCATAAATCCAACATTTAATGATCATGTTAAAATATAGAATTCTTTTGCAATACGAGCGGTATTAAGTCAACTCAAATCAGCGTTACAACTGAAGGAAATTCGACACTTTCATTACCCTATGCGCGATATTATTACAAAACAATCCATGTCGCTTGATTTTAGAGGCCTGCAATTCAAAACTACTTTGCCTTTTGCGTGGGCAGCCTATTATGATAAAAATAAAAATAGCAAGAATTTTTCCTGCTTGCTTTTATTGAATGAAAGAATAAGAAAACTAGTCTCAGGGCCCCCCTGCGGGTATCAAGTTACGCCAGTGTAATCAATTCGAATGAGAAGACGATTTACCCTTATCAGTAATGGCTGAACTGTATAGGAGTATCCCAGAAATCGAAGACGTCGACCGTGACGAATTTATAAACATTGGCAAAGAAATAATCGTGGAAGCTGATGTAACCGAAATTTCAGGTGAATCAGCTGCAGTTGATGTGCAGTTGGCAGAATTAGAAAACGATGGCGACTTAGAAATTTGTGAGAATGTAATCAAGACCCACACAGAAGCATTAACAGTGAAAATTTTTAAATGCTTTGCTAAAGAAAGTAATGACTTTAAAGTATTCAAACTGTCAAAATATTTGGAAATATATGCGGAAAGTATAATAAACAGTCAGAAAAACCCTGACGTCAAATGAGTACTTTAGATTTTGTAACAACTATTACATAACTTTGTTTCAATTATTTTATATTCTTGTCTGTATTGTTAGCGCGTATACCTTTGCATAATACAACTTTTTTAAACATAAAAATGGATTTTTTTCTTAAGCGGACGCCTCTAATAACCGGACAAAATCGTTGGCACCGTGCGTGTCCGCTTATGGGAGATTTCACTGTATATGTCCCATGTTTGTTGAGTTATAGCATTCTTTTTTGGCATATAGATGTATTTTTACAATATTTAGAAAGGGGTTTAAGGATTTTTTTAAATTTCACCCCTAAAATTGTAACAAGGGTATAATGAAAAGGGTAGGGGGTTAAAATTATTAATTTTTTTTTTAGGGTTTATTTCGGGATAAAATGGGCACGAATTCCTCAATATCTCTTAGACCAGATAAGATATAGACTTGGCGTTTGCTTGCATAGGTATCCAATAGAAACGTATTTCAGGATTTTGCCCTAATCAGCCCCTAAAGGTGCAAATCTGCATTCGGGGTGAATTATACAACCCATTGTATCTCTTGTGTTTGGTGAGTTAGGGCATTTTTTTTTAGCATATAGATGTATTTTTAAAATCCTATAAAAAGTGGTTTAAGGTTTTTTTTTTAATTTTACCCCTAAAAGGGTGAAATGGATAAATGGAAAGGGGTAGGGGGTTAAAATTAACAATGTTTTTCGCTTATTTCAGGATAAAATGAACTTTGGTAACAAGAATTTTTTAAATTCTAACCCCTAAGGGGGTGAAAAGCGGTAAACTGTGTTTTCACGAATTCCGCAATATCTCTTAAACCCAATATTGATATCGACTTGTTATTTTGCATGCAAAGGTTTCCCATACATATGTCTGAAAACGTATTTTAGGAATTTGCCCTAATCCACCTCTAAAGGTGCGAATTTTCATTTGTGGTAAATTATAGAACCCATTGTATCTTCTGTGTTCGTTGAGTTAGAACACTATTTTTGGCACTTAGACGTCTTTTTAAAATTTTTAGAAATAGGATTAAAAGCTTTTTTTAAAATATTATTCTGATACAAGGTATATGAATAAAAGATAAGGCACAACTCAACAACGCAGAGCCGTAGTAATCCTTGGTACCAGGAACTTGAAGTTTGGCAAGAAGAGTCCTTTCGTTACATAGAGAAGTGCTAGGAAAGGAGTTTTTGAATCTCCCCTCTAAAGGAAAGAAATAGTGTAAAATGTCTTCTCACAAATTCCTCAATATCTCTAAGGCCCGATAATATATCAATTTGGTTTTTACTTAGAAAGGTTAAAAACGTAATTTAGGATTGTGCATGAATCAACTTCTAAAGGTGTGAATTTGGGTTCATGGATGAACCTTTCATCTCTACTGTGCTTATTGAATCAGACCGTGGTTTTTGGGCATATGTGTTTTTTAGATCTTTAAAAAGTGGTTTAGAGTTTTTTTGAAATTACTTTCCTAAATGAATAAAAATGGAGTAAAAGTAAGGAATTAAATTTATTGCTTTTTTCGCCGTGAGTCTAATGTAGAATAAAATAGGAGGATTTCTCAAATTCCACCCCCAAGTGGTGGAAATGGGTATCATGCTATAATGTATGTATACAACATTTAATAAGGTACATATATTTTCAATTTTATTTAGCGCATTGAGTGAGGGGGGAGGGGGCCCTCTAGAATTCATTTAAGATTTAGAAGAAAGAACCAACTTTTGTAGTCCGTATGAAGAACTCTTTCAGCTGACTTCATAGAAAAAACTTTAGGGCTGTCAACCTCTGGTCTACTTGATACCCAGGAAATATCGCTGGAATACTCAAATGCAATTCTTACTCGTTCAATATTTTTTCATGTCTAACAGCTCTTCCACTACCGATTACTTTATTGTTATGAACACATCCATTTTCTTGCTATTTTCTGACCGATCTGCGAATGACCAGTGGAGGTGGTGCATCCCCTCTGCCACTGATGTCCCCAAAGTCCAACTGAAACGCACATTGTATGGCAGTGATTCACCTCAACCTTGCACATTGCTGGACCACCAAAATTCTGAAGAAGCCAGCGATCTATTTATATTGACATATCAAATCCAAAGGTTTGTAGTGTCTATTGCATGTTTGATCTTTAAGATCATTGCATCATGTCCAAACGTATAGTTTTAAAAATGGTAACATTATTCTGCCGAACCGTGTACTTTCATCACCATAAGTCAAATATAGGCAACACACATTACTGATCGTTCCACATTAGCAACTAATATACAGTAAGGGTATAAAGATAAAATAAAACATCATACACTTCACATTCATTTATTTTTATAAAAAATGTATAAATGTAGGTTTGAACGAATTACTGGTAACTCTAAACCCTCATATCATTATAAACTCCCTCGATGACTATTATTCTATCATAGGAAGCAGTAGCGGTATAACAGATTTAATATTAAACAATTACAAATAAAGCTATCGGTCAGAACAGAAGATTTATGTATTGTATATTTTTTCTTTAACCACTCTCTAAATAAGCCTTAACAGTTTGTACTGTGTAACATACATGCGAGTTTATCCAAAGCATTTATATGTGTAAGATCACATTTCCTTCTTTGAGGAACCCTGCTAACTTTTTACTAGCTGGAAAATCCCTCTGAGTAACAATACCTAATTAATCAGTTTTAGCTGTAGCACCACTCGCTTTCTTGTTTTGCCGGAAGTAATCCTCCCTAAAGGCTTTGTTGATCCTGCCACCTATTCTTATCCGAATCCACATTGGAGCCAGAGTTGTAAAGAAGTGCTAGAAAATTAGAACATGTGTAGTAGTGCATATATTACAATTATATTGTAAGTTATAGAAGTGTATTAATATTGCAAGGTCAATGGGTTTGTGGTAACCACCAACACGTTTAAAAAAAATTCAAGATAAGTTGATGAGTCCATGGAATTTCAAAAGTGCATCGCATAATGTATAGGAAAATTTTACAGTAAGTAACAAGATCATAAGGAAAGGTATACAATTGCCTAAAACAAAATGTTTATAAAAGCTTAATTCAAAATTTACACAAACAGTTAAGCTGACAGCATGTCTTGGTTATCATCATTATAATCTAACAAACTTGCAGCCAGTAACAATTTGAATTTCATAACCTTCATCACTAAGTTATAGTTACGTAAATTATAGATAAAAATTTGCATTTATTACCTACTGCTGTAAATGTAGATGTAAAATGGTTATTAATATAAAAGTATTTCTCATTTCATTTCTAGTTTTTGATGTGTAACCAATCGACGTATTAAAAACAAATTAAAAAATTGCGTATTTTTGAGAAAACACGTTTTGTGTCGGGTCACTGTAAGTTTCGTTAAATGTTAGTAGAAAGTGTAGGAGTAGCTATAAAATCATAACTAGGTTTATATCTACTATCTTTGTTATACAATAAAACCTATATGGTAAATTTACAATAATGACAAGTGTTATATTTGATAAAAGAGAGACCTTTCAACATTGCTTTTTCATTATTTTTCATGATTTAATGAAAATGTTGGATCCCTTTGTCTTGCTTGTAGATTCATTAAATAGTTTACGTCTCACAAAATATAGCAATTTGAAAAAAAAATAAAAAGTGAATGCATTTTTTGATAATTTATATCATGCTGAAATTCAAGAACGACGGTGTGTACTTGTATGTCATGGGCCCAGTATCCTGTGGAGTGGTCTACTTTTCCCAGAGTTCCGACAGCATATTTAGCAAAGGTAGGTGCATCCGGCACAAAGAGAGATGTTTCTTGCAGCCTGTCGCTGAACTGATTCATCTTTGTGTTGATGAAGAATGGAGAGAGGTGCTGTATCGTCAGTCCGTCTTTGGAGTACTCCTGCCGGAGAGCTTCAGTGAAGTACTTGACATAAACCTGGAAGTTAAATGAGCATGTTTAGTGTTCAAGATTTATGTAAATCTACAGTATACGGCTAAACTGCAGAATCCATGGCCAATTCCCTTTCTATTATTTGCTTCCCTTATAATTTTAGTTATGGTTATTACTAGAGAAATACAGTTAATAATAATTAATATTAACAGCAGGTGGGGAATTGGCCCTGGTTTCTGCAGTTTTGCCTAGTATATTTATTAAACTCAAGCCTATTGTGAGTGATTGTATTCAATCATGTGGTAACCAATCGCTTCAAAGTTCACCTTAAATAGTTAGTTGGTGTTTATGTCAACCTACTTTAGTTTAACTGATATTACGCTATTAAAAGAAACCATTAATTAGTAATCTCTGCTGAGCTATTTTCATCACAAAATGGGAATAAGAATATTTTGAACAGTTTTGGTTGGTAAAATAAAAGCCCAATTTGTTAACATTCATACACAAACTAAATAACATTATTGGTAATATATGAAATTATAGAAATATGGTAGTATATGAGTATACCAATTAAACTAAAGCTAAGGTGCAAGTGATCAAATATAAACAGAATAAGTAGGTACATACAAGAAGAAACTATAAGAGTAGAGAGAAGAAATACAGTGGAAAATCAGAAAAAGTAAGTATAATGTAAATCTGAGAAAATAAATCAGAGAGGTCAAACATTGCTCAAAGCAAAATATAGCTGAATATAGAAAAGAAGATAAAACAATTTTAATGACTAATAAATATAGTAAAATAATGCCATACAAACCGTACATACGAGAAGTTGAGCAACTAGTTCTAGGAACTATTGAAAAGCAAGAAAAAAATTCTTAAATAAAGAAATCTAAGTAAGAGAAGAGGAAATTAAAGTAAATGTAACCTATATAGGTAGGATTTTGACCATATGACCACAGCAGTCGGTGTCTAAGATACTTGGTACTCTGCATGCCTAGACCTTGCCCATTAGAATACAAGCAAACAAACGATATACATAACATACCTACTTGATGCAATACAGAAATATCGTCTACAATAGAAAAGAAAGCTAAGTAGTAATCACATTATTAGATAAAATAAAAGATCTTTTTAACCTCTGTCTATATAATAGCTCTGTATCAAAAAAATGTATCGAAATTAAAACAATTTTGATATATAGAAAAGGTGACACTAAGCGTAAAATTCCACAAAAAATTCTGAATTGAAAGAAGGATTATAGACAAGGAAACTCGATGTCTCCCAAACTATATACGACCATTATACTGTCAAAACTGTAAAATGGTATAACATGGGTACCTATCAACATGAACGGCGAACAACTAAACAAATCGAAGCTTTGCGGACAACGTAGTGCTCTATCAGACATCCTGGAAGAAGCGACGAAAATGCTAATGCAACTAAAGCAGGCAACATAAAACGTTGTTTTTTTATGAATAACCTAGTGATAGGAAGAGAGATAATAGTGGGAAAAAAGATCATAGAGAATGTTAGAAAATACAAACGAAATACCTGAGATTAGAGTACTAACTAGAAACAACCACACCAGAGGATGATGATCTTATGGAAAATTCAAATATGTTTTTAAGAATGACATACCAATCAAATCTTGTGATTTTTCAGTTTTTCTTGATTTTTTCAATAACGGTTTTAACGATTTTTTTAAACGTTACATTTTTAATGTGTATTAATGTGAAATAGGTGATTTTTCTAGTTAATTTTTTTTCTTTAGGTAACTAACTATTTTGTACATTAAAAAACAAATTTTTGACTAATTATAAAATCACTGTAAAAAAAGTTGTGTGCGTGTATCACACCCGATTTTTGAACATGAATGTGACCTGGTCATAGATGTCATCGTCGTCGACAGTCTAATCTCAGATACTTGTTGACTGTATTTTCGAGCTGGAGCTGTGTAGAGTTGTGGTTGATGACAAAGCGGATCGATCGGGCCGTTTATACTGTGTTTTAGCCCTGTGCTCATAAAATCAGGTACTTTTGTATATATTTGCTTCATGCTAAATAAATATCTTCGACCGGTAAGTTGTAGTTTTTATTTTGTATGCATCACTGTTCTTAAACAAATTACTGTGGAGGTTTTAGTGCGACCAGTCTTGTTTCACTCAAGAAACTCTTAGCTTGATCATATCTACCCTCTTAAGTCAGTTGAGCACCATCTTTGTAACACCAACACATTTGAAATCAGTAACCTAGCTTTTAGCTGTTTCATAACTTGGGGTAGCTGTTTTCAGCGGTGTCAACCTAGTGTCAGTAGGCTATGACAGTGAAAAAATTTTCACATGCATTTTTATGTTTAACTAGCTGACCCGGCAAACGTTGTTTTGGATTATGACATGATGGGGAAAACCCTTCAAACCATTAAGAACAGAATCATAAAAGTATGACTGCAAATAGAAAGTCGTACGGTGTATAGAAAATAGCTATTTATGCAACAAGTGCTAAAAGTCGACTTTTAGCACGCGTTGCATACAATATTTTATCTACGACCTTAATTTTACCGTTATTAATCCATAAATATCGATTTAAGAAAGGTTCGCATCTGCGACGCTGCGTCATAATGAATAGTAGCCTACGCCGCTGGCGATTGTTTGGCCACGCCCGTGCTGTCAAGGTGAGTTATGAAATGTAATTATTGATACTCCACATATGACTGTATTCATTACATAACGCTTTAATTATTTCAAAAACGCTTTACCTGTAACGCAAGAAGCAACTAGAATAGCTTTACAACTTCACTTGCAGTTCGAAATTGTAGTTTTGAACCTCGCTTCACTTTTAGCACATGTGCTAAAAGTAAACAGCTGATTTCTTTAAACACGGTAAACTATAAAACGTCACTTTTAGTGAAACAAGCTAGCGCTAAAAGGCCTACTTTTAGTAGTGGTCGTAGATAAACACACTTTCGATATTTTCCGGCTTTCCCTTTGGATTTTTCCGAATTTTCTTTTTTGCTAAACCATCTCGGGAGTAAGATGAACAAAACAAAAAAAAATCATCCAAATCGGTCAAGTCATTCTCGACTTTTTGCGTTACTAACACACGGCGAATGATTTTTATATACCGGGTGTCCGTTCTCAAAGGCGAACATAGGCGACTAACATTGTATTGAACGTCTTTGCCGATTCCTGCTCGCCAATTCAACGTACAGGGAAGGCAATGGTATCAATGGAAAGATACAATTATTCGGCATCAAATGATATCAATAATAATATTCAAGATGCTATTTTTACTATAAAATACTAATTTAAAACTTGGGAACTTTTAAATATGCCATGCCTTGCTTTTCAAGTTCGATAGCATTTGTCAAAAAAAATTGGTAATTAGTTGGCGTAAATCAGGTATTTTCTGTCAACGTCTGTTAAAATTATCTACAGAAATAGTATATTATGTTATTAGGAGCAAAAGTTATATTTTATGTGGCGAGGCTGGACGGGTTATCTGCCGAGCTTGCGAGGCAGATAAGTACAGCCGAGCCACATAAAGATACTTTTGCTCCGAATAACATATAGTATTTTTTCTTCAAACGTTTTTATAGCAAATTATTTACAACTTTGTGAACAAAATTCGAAGAAAATTACTTGATCTCGTCAGCGGCAGATAATATTATCTGCCGCTTGGCAATAAAGTGACAGTTTAGCATCATCAATCCAGCAGTATAATGCCATATTTTACTGCCGTTTGAAGAAAAAATGAATTATTTCATTGAAGAACGAGTGAATGCACTAATGTTAATTGCTTATGTTCGACTTTGAGAATGGACACCCGGTATATAGACTAGAAAAACGATGTCCACTAAAACAATTAAAAAATAGGAAAAGTGATAAGTTTTATGTATTTATAACAGAACTATCGAAATTGTCACCTAGTTTTTCTTGCAAAATAGACAGTAGGTATTGGAAATAATGAAGGATTACTGCTTGTGATATTCTTAAGAAAAACTTCCTGGGCAGGAAAAAATTATTTAAAAAGTGTCAAGTCTAAAGTTTGATTCCAACTATTTGAATGTGATTGAAAACATTACGTATTTAGCTAATTATACGAATATTAATACTTATAAATAATTTTGCCAAGTAACAAAAACAAACTTAAGAACTGTTAAAATTCAAAATTGAAAAAATGTGTTGAAAATATAAAAAATCAAGTCATTTTGAATCTCTTGGAAGCATCAGTTTTCGAGATAATTGAACCTAAACATCAAAATATTTTTTGGAATTTATAAAAATTAGGTTACGTAAACGAACGTCATTGTATGCATTTTTTAAATAAATGTTTGTCGTTTTGGGTAAAAGTATCCTTAGAAAAGAGACTAGTAATGCATTTTACACATGTTGGTGCCCACCTCATTTTATTCTAGATGATTTTACAAACTATATTTTTTGAAAAGTCTGTGGGTAAAATTTGTGGTGGTCCAAAACGTTTGTCAAAAGATTTCCTGACTTCAATCTCTTAGTAATTTCTATGTTTGCATAATGAAATAAAAATATTCCAGAAATACTAAAACAGTGAGTGATTCTCTGAGACCAAGAACAGAAAAGCACTAGAAAACACCCCTAAGCTTGCAGAAACCTCTCCTAACTTAAACTGAATAGTAACAAAATTTTCCCAACGTCACCTGACGTAACATGAAAAATCACGTAGATGTACTAATGGTTTTGTGATTTTATACCATTACCCAGCAAGTGTATACACAATCTTCGGCAAATTTGTAAGATATTTACATAAAATTCTTAGTAAGTTTGTAGCACACGTTAATCAAGCTTTTAGTAAAGTTTCGATAGACTTTTGTCACATTCTCAGCAATTTTGTAGAGAATTTTCGATAAATTTCTAACATATTTATAGAATATTCTTAAAACGTTTGTAGTAAACGCTTAGCAAGCGTTCATTAAATTTTCGATACATTTTTTGGCACATTTTCAGCAAGTTTCTAGAATATATTCGGTAAATTTGCAAGGCATTTACATACAATTCTTAGCAAGTTTATAATAAACGTTCGTCAAGCTTTCAGTAAATTTTGATTAACTTTTTGCCATATTTTCAGCAAGTTTGTAGAGAATTTTCTGAAATTTGAACCAAATTTACATAAAATTTTTAGTAAGTTTGAAGTAAAAGTTGAAAAGCTATCAGTAATTTTTTGATAATCTTTCTGGCTCACTTTCAGTCAGTTGTAGAGAATTTTTGGAAAATTTGAAGCAAATTTACATAAAATTATTAACAGTTTTGCAGTAAACCTCTTATCAGAAAATGTTGAATATATTTTTTGGCACATTCTCAGGTAGTTTGTAGAGAATTCTCGGTAAATTTGTAATAAATTTACACAAAATTCTTAATCAGTTTGTAGTAACGTTCATCAAGCTTTCAATACATTTTCGATAATCTTTTTGGCACATTTTCAACAAGTTTGTAAAGATTTTTCGGTAATTTTGTAGTAAATTTAAACAACATTTTTAGCAACTTTGTAGTAAACCATTATTGCCATTAATGCTATTACCTTTCTCAATGTTGTAGACGAAATTTCGCACCCATGTGCACAGGCATTTTTGTGAGTTTGTAAAATTATCTTTTACACTTTACACGTAAACAAATCCATCTCCCAACCAAACAAATTTACTTTGCAGCTCATTTTTACCCTTCAAACGAATGTCATTGTTGGATAATACTCGAGTTCAATAGCACGATTCGTTATAAAACACTTCGCACGATATATCCCAAAGCACTGCTCTCAGTTTCAATACCAAGAGCAGCAATCGTGGCAACCTCGATTGCTCTGTCCCAAAGAAAGTGGTTACGCAAGAACAACAAGGAAGTTCAGTATGCACTGCCGTGCTCCAAATATCAGAACAATTATATAATTTTCATAGCGCAAACATCGCTATAATCAACTCTTGCGCAATGCGCAAGGTGAATGCCAAGGCGAAGGTTACGGTTAATAAATGATACGGACATGCGGAATGAACATAGGCGTCTGCTACATCAGCTTTTCTTTATTACGCATTTGCCAGGGCGGTAGTCGGACTAAATACTAAAGAGAGGCTGATCACAACTTAGGGGAGACTTACTTTCGTTTTAATATAGAATCTGGGTTATTTTCTAAGTCGGTTTAGTATAGCCTCAGATGAGCAATACAAGGAGACACGTTATTGCCTATACTGCTTTACACGAGGGTAGCACCCACAATTTCTGCAAATTAATAGATCAAGTGCACCATAGAAATCAAATTTGCTATAAAACAAATGTTTGAAACAAGTGTTGTGCAACAAAATGAATTTAACGAGAGAAAATTTTAAAGCCATAACTTACTATGACTTTAAAAGTTTCCTATCTCGAAAGAAAGCTTTGGACGACTTCGTGCTGCATTTGGTTACCAAGCGCCTTCCCAGAGGACTGTTTATAGCTGGTTTAATGAATTCAGGAGGGCAGTGGAGTTACATATAGAATTATTAGGAGCACCTTGAGCGTTGGCATGACTGCAATTAGCAAGATTTTACATAATCATTTGGGTGCACGAAAAGTCTGTTGTGGGTTTAACAGAAGCACAAAACAACAGCGTGTGGAATCGTATACGAAAACTCAAAAATATAATGAAGGTATGTCCAAAGCAGTTTACAACATCATAACTGGTGCCGAAAGCTGGATATATGCATTTGAAACCGAATCTAAATGGCAGTTTGCACAATGGGTGTTTCCAACAGACCCTAGTTCAGTTACAGTGAAGCGATTTCGAAGTGTTGGTAAGAAAATGTTTGCTTGATTCTTTTCAAAATCAGGACCTATCACAACAGTATGTCTGTCAGACGCCTATCAAAAAGCTCGTTTACGGCGCCCAATAAGTGAGATCGTTCTGCACCATGACTATGCTTGAGGTAATACCACACAACGCACTCCGTGCGTGTCGACACCCTTCCCCCATACTTGTGGGAACAATATGGATAATGAAAAGTTTTGCTTTTTAACGTTGAATCGTAGATCATATGATTTGCAAAATTCGGACGTCTTGTTCGTTAACTGTTGTAAGCCATTTAACAGGTCTGGTTGTCACCATACCTTTTATTATTGAACCATTTTCCGTTTACAAGCATTTTTTGGTCGGAATTTTGCTGTTTTTTAAAATGTTTACTGAATAGAAGTTGAAAAGTATGTGGGAGAGAACGCATCCCTGTCTAACGCCGCATTACGGAGCAATTTTTCCTGAATTTACTCTTTCAATTGTTATGGCAGCGGCTTGGTTTCAATATAAGTTCTTAATAGTACGCACATCTTTGTCATCTAGTCGTGCTTCATATGGAATGTTTATTAGCTTTTTGTGCTATATTAGAAATTTTTTCTTCACCACGACTATAAATACGGCTCTGGGTAATGTGGAGCAAGGTTTTCATTAAGTGACTCATTAGCCTTATTGTTCTACAGCCTTTGCAGGTCTAAGCGGTGCGTTTCCTAGGAATGGACTTGAACGTTTTGTGATGATGTTTATAGCGTTGCCATCTAACAGTTATAAGTATAAGCAGGCCGTCAAAACTAGGTACCTTCTCTTCTTTTCCAATTTTTATTGGTTTTTCTATCTCTTCCTTTAGAATCCTTGAACCAGATTTTCAGTTACTGTATGTACTATATCCTTTATATATGAAAAGTGCTTCTACATGTTCCTTCCAGGCCTCTGCCCTTGTAATTCTTTGTATAATGATCTTTCCGTTCCCGTCCATTAGTCTTCCTGTGGTTTTGGATCGATATATTCCAGCCGTCTCTGATGTTTTTATACAGATTAAGACTGCTACGTCTGATATCTATTAATTCGATTTCCTCACATTTTGAGTTTAATAATTTCTCTTATGTTTTTATAATTTTCCTTTCCAATTTTACATCAATACCTGCGTAATCATGTCTACTTAAGATATATAAGCTCTCGGCGCTTTTCCATAAGCTTTATTATTTTCTCATCCATCCATTCCTTTTCCCTTATGTGTGTTTGATTTGAGGCAGTTTGTGATGTATACCATAGTTTCTTGTCAGTTTTCGTTTTAATTGTATTTGGGTGGGTATTAGCTCTACATTATTACTTATGATTTCGTTATTAAGTATGAAATAAATATGTAATTAATTAGAAAATCAACGTGAAATCATAAATGAGATACAATGTAATTGTATTTCTTGAAATTTTCGCGTAGAATATAGCAATAGAAATGAAATATTAACTGTCTAAATATTGGTTGATAATATTCTGTATGTCAGAAAAGATCTCCTCCAAATATTTTATTTTCTGGACCAACTATGAAGCGGGCATTGGTAGTCCTTGCCTCTGGTATGTATCTTCATGTTGAAAGATATAGCCAACTTGTATTTCTATATTTATTTTCTTGTTAATTAGTTTTAAAACGTAATCTCACATACTCAAAAAAGCAGAGAGCCGACCCTATACGTGCAATGGTAAGATTCGCGGAAAATTTGCAATCGCGGGGTTTTGAGAACTTAAATTCAGTAATTCAGTGCTTGCAACTCCAAAAGTGTTCGAGTTCGCCTTAACACGAAATATATAGCAGCGGCGAGAAGCCTGCAGCTAATAATTGCTGTCTACCAGTAAAAGTGCATCAAAACAGCGTTTGTGAATTCATCGAACGCATTTTTACCGTGTACAAGGTGAGCATACAAATTTACGAAACATCGACTGTTTCTGAGTTGTTCGTTTTGGATACACAACTTTAGCGGCCCTTGCAGTGTTTGCCAGCAACCGGGGATTCACATACAAGGTTTGGATGACGCAATCTAGGGCGACTTCCAGAATCGAAAGGTAACCAAATATCTACAGGAAATGTGAGCAAATAAGCGATAAGCAATCGCGACCGCTGTATGCACGCGAATTTGAACAGGGCCGAATTCAAATAAGTGGCGGATCCAGGAATTTTTAATGTTGCGCTTCTGAAGACCTTTATAACGATTTGGCTTTTGAAATACAGTTTTATTTTAGCATTCCGTTGTACGTTATTTAATGTACATGTTAAAATGTACCTGTCTCGCACGTAGGCTATTTGAGCATTTAATCCTATTTTCTTTTATGTTCTTGACGATTTTACATGTGTTTTAGGGTCAATATACTTGTGTAAGCAGATTGGCCTTCCTTGTGTATTTTTTGAAGTCAGTTTCAGCCGAGAACACTACAGGGCCGACTAGATTTATTTTTAGCAGATATTGACATTCCGTAACCACGAACTGGGGTATTAGAAGGGTTTCATGTTCACTGAGCTAGCAAATTGTACAAACAAGGACAGTGATTATTCAAATATTAAGGCAAATGAAATGTCTTGTTTCAATACGAATTGTAACGGTGGGTTCGAACCAAGGCAGTATTAAAGAAGTCTTGCTACAACTTCATCTAGTCTCCAATTACTACCTTGTACATTTTTTGCTGCAAAATTCGATTGATTGCATTTTGATCAATATCACGCTAGAAATTAGAATTACAGAAGCAATAACTCTGCAAGAAAGCTAAGTTAGCTATCGCTTCGACTAAATGAAGCGCTATATAACAACTATGATACCATAAGTAGACACACAACATGCTTTTAGAATGATGTACCAGGTTTCAACTGTGCGAAGGATAGCGGGCTGATTTATTGGCAGAAGAAAACAATTTTTTTTAATGCAAAAGGTCGTGCATTTTTTTTTGAAATATAAAGGTAGGTCTGCGATGACAATAATATATTTGGCATAACTTTATTTCCTTTAATCAAGCTTGTACCCCTTAAGGCTATCAAGATTGTCATAGTCCGAATAGTAATATGGGACACCCTGTATATTCACAAAAGATGACGAGAATTTTTTGGAGTTGAATAGAATAGGAATAGCTCGAATAATTTATGAAATACTGTAAGTACATTGTGATAGTATTTATCATCTAAACTCTACTACAGATCACAGCTGAGTCTTGGTTATGGGCCTGGAACTTACTTTACTTGCAGCGTAGACGTTCATTAGAGGAAGCGGTTGACACTCGGCGCCGGAAGAGACGTTGACAACTGCGCCACGGCCGCGTTCCCTCATCCCCTGGATCAGCATCCGGGTCATCATCGTCACGGCCCCCACGTTAATGTTGATGATGTCCCAGAGCTCCTGCTCAGGCACTTCCCCCAGGAACATGGGGTAGGCGTACTGCTTTCCCACGTTGTTCACTGAAACAACAAGCGGATAGACAAGCTCAGTGAGATTGGGGAAAGAATTACGAAAGCAGTCTCGGTCGCTAACGTTTGCTTTTGCTACCTAGGATTCCGATAGTCAGGTCGTCCAGTTCGTCCTTGATGATGTCGACGGCCTTCAGGCCCATTGAGAAGTCGGCGGCGATTATTTTCGTCTTGACCGCGTATTCGGATTCTGAAACGGAAGTGCCGTTATAAACGCCGGGCGATCGGTGGTCCCTCACCAATTTCCTTAGCTGTGGTCCTCAGCTTTGCTTCGGTTCGGCTCACTAGGACGAGGTTTATGCCGCGCCTAGCCAATTCCTTGGCGTAAGCTTTTCCGATACCATCGGTAGATCCCGTTATCACTGCAATTAAAAATAGAGTTGAACACGATAGATACAGATGCTTATAATATTGCCGATTTCAATTAGTTAAAATATTTCATGGGCAATATAAAGCAATTTTATAACATTTATTTGTGCATCCGGGCTATTTTCAGCGAATCCGTTTGGTTTACAGTATTCTGCAACATTATATCACCTTGCATTTTTCGGTTTTCTAGACTACACTTGGGTTTAGACACGGGGCGGTGAGCTCACTTCGCTAAATGGAGAAATAAAGATGAGATCACTGTATATTTCTAATCCGAATTATTTATTTATTTATCGTATGGCGATCTACAAATTCACTTATAAATATAGAGAAAGTGTGTACATATATATGTATAAAACTATCACTTCTACAGATCATACGTTGTTACGTGTTAAAAGCTTATTGTATGAACATTAGTAGTTTACGTTATACATGGCCGTGAATAGCCGATCAATTGGGAAAACGCAGTCGAAGCGTATAAAAATTAATATCCGAGTTGCAAGAGTTTTTAAGAAAGAAAAGAGGGTAGAAAGAGAATAACAGGTTTTAGTTATTAAATTGGTGACATAAGAAAAATTTAGCTGGAGAGCGGATCATCCTCTTGAACAGTGTTGCATGCTGATTAAACTCCTGAGAAGCTAGTAGATAAGTAAAGTAAAGTCAAACTTGTGATATTTCGCATAATTTCCAAAAGTAAGAACAGTTTATAACCCCTTAGTACACTAACTATTATATTTCTGTGAGTTAGTATTAATGTTAAATATAGTAATTAGAAAGCCAAATTGACGTAAGCTTAAGTGGGTTACCCCGTTTTATAATATCACCTAGGATTAGATAGGAATTTGAATTTGAAGTCGATAATTGTTCCTTTTTATGCAACGAGAAGAGACTAATCAAAACAAGAAGTATCACTAAATATATGTAAAGAATTGCTTCTTTCATTCAAACTTGAAAGTTTCAAGGGTTGTAATGTGTTGTATATATACAGGGTGCCCAACTTAAATGTACGCAGCTTTAAGCAGGTGAGTATGCAATACGCATTACATTTCAAAAGCTTAAAGCTGGGTACATTTAAGTTGGGCACCCTGTATATATGGCGAAGTTTTTAAGTTTTCTTTCACCTATATAATGTGTACTTGGAAGTAATTAAACTTGTCAGTGCTCAGGTAATTTGGACATTTCATTACTAAAGGGAACACGCCGTTTTCACTGCAGCTAGTGACGGGCTCCAAGCACACTTTTATAGCGAACAATTTTTGAAGTCAAATATAGAGGCTGACCTAACGGTAAGAGAAAAGCTAACAACGTAGCTACAGTGCTTTGGTCAAAATATAAAAAAAATCTGTCTAAACCTTTTAAAGTAGGAAAAGGAGTGAAGCAAGGCTCCATCTCTTTTCCGATGCCTTTAAGAATCTACGACGAATAACGTACTATAGAAGCTACATAATATTGGGAAAGGGGTTTCTGTGGGGGGATATCGAACCTAGAGCAAGCATTCTTGATGATAGTAGACAGAACCAAAATTTACCTCCTTTATATGCGCATGCCTATCGAACAAAGACGACTGTTGAGAAGAAACAAAAAGAAGACTAGCAATGGCCAAATCAGCAATGACGAGACTAACTAAAAGTTTGGCGTGGCCATGAAATTATCTAAACTAAATATTAATAAATGCATTAATATTTTCTACAGATTTGGTAACGTGTTAAAAAGAGACGGTATAGAAAAATTTGTAATCCAGGGGAAAGTCGACTCCAGCAGATCACCCAAGAGCTTTATAGATCGATGACATAACCAATATGACGAATCTAGAAATTATGAAGAAAATGCCTTAAACTTGTAGGCAATAGAGGTTACGGTGTTACGAATCGAACGACTGAAGAGAGAGAGAGAAAGAGAGAGATAGACTAATGATAATATCGGTCCAGCACATACAATATTGAAAAACCTAAGAACGGAAGAACGGATATGAACTACTATATATTAACAACTTCTAAATAAACATTTTCCTGCCAGACGATTTGTTAACAGATGAAAATTACTGCGATGGGAAACATTGACGAAAAATCTTAAAGAAAACTCTGATGTTAAAGCAAAGGTAAAAAAGTGAGAATTTGAGGGAACTTGGAGTTTCAGTTACTAATTGCAGGAACAAAACGAATATTGGAATACTTTCGACAAAACACAACTAAACATAAAATAAAAGAAATGACGTCAAGAATCGGTACAGAAAAAATAAAACCCTCTTGTGTTAGATACACCTACCTGGTGTAGATCACACGAATAAAAGTTCCTACTGTTTTATTTTTTAATATTAGTTTAATCACACTCGTTACAATTGGCTCTATTAGTTCATCTTCTCTGTCGAATTACTCTGCTTTGACTGTCAGCCACACACACTTCATCGCTTCCATGTATACAGTTTCACTATTCAGACTTTCACTTTTATGTTGTCTATCCTATTTAAATCTCTTTTTTTTATGCCAGTAATAGTTTTTCGTAGGTTAAAAGACTTGCTACTGGTTGAACTACCAAGTGTAGATCCACCCTTACGCCAGGTAGGCTACATACAAACCTTGCACTAACATTGACTAGAAAAGCGTCTGCAGAGAGACAAAGCAATGCATTTAGCATTGATAGACCTAAAACATATGGGAGTGAATAATAATTATGAAAGGAAACGGGAAATACCAACACAAATCCTGTATTTATTGATGCAACGTCTAAATACTGCCAAAATAAAAATAAGGTGTTTACTGGCCGAAACATGGCTAGTAATAACAAATATCCGCAAGGGTGTAGTTGTTATCCAACACCATTTAAAATGTATTCAAGCGACACAATTGTAAGAATAAATGTGCAAGACTAGATAAAGACATGCCCTATGCCTTTTAGTTCGGGGATGACGAAGTTGTGCTAGCGGAAAACACGGATGATACGAAATCTGCAAGAATCATATGAATGAAATGAAATGTGAATACCTGGCCATAAAGAACGCAGAAATTGAGTGCCTTCCATTATAAACAGAATACATAAAGAAGGTAGATAAGTGTAAATACTTAGTGAAATAGTGAAGAAGAAATAACCAATATAATTAGTAAAGAACGAAATATTATAAGATCTGTGCGCAAATGCGTAGGATGTCAATAAAAGGAGAAGAAATAAACTATAAGAGACAGAATACACTTCTCTAGAAGAAGCTTCCAAAAATAGATAGAGTATAGGGTACCCAACGAAAGTATTAGAGAGATAACGGAAATGGAAAAAGATATTATGAGTAAGATGAAGACACACCAACTATTATGGTTTGAACGTGCAAACATACAATGGCCAAGCAAAATACGAAAATCGGCTTTACCGAAAAACAAAAAAGGACGCCCAAGACGAAGCTAAGATGAGATAGCATGAATAAAGCTATGCTAGTAAAAAGCCTGAGAGAAGACCATATATGTACAGTCGTGTTCAAATAAATCTGGGACAATGTTTTTTTCATATGTAGGTTCAGTTAAGATTTGAAGAATATCTCCACGGATTTCCTCTTATCAGAAAGAGTTACATTAAACTTTAACAGGTAATGAAATCTGTAACCCCTTCTGATAAGAGGAAATCCATGGAGATACTCTTCAATTCTTAACTCAACCTGCATGTGAAAAAAACACTGTCCCAGATTTATTTGAACACGACTGTACATGGAGGCCGGGGGCATATTTACGTAGATATTCGAAACTGAAAATAATATTACATGTTTATATACCGATGGCGCCACAATTATATATAACAGCAATAAGATAACATGAACAAGAAGATAACACGTATTGCTTGAGTAAGAAAGAGATAAACGTAGTAGCAAATATTCGAGAAGGCTTGACGTTTAATTTAATTATGACATTTGTCAACTAAACATGCCTACTAAAATAATTTTTTCGTATGGCCATCTCTTTCTTACTCAAACATTCTATTTTGTTATTCATGTTATCTCATTGCTGTTATATATAATTATGGCCCCATCCGTATAGTATATGTATATATTTATTTATAAGTAAAAAAAACCGAATGAAGATTTCTACCTTGTTTAATTACATGGCTCATTGCTCAAAATGTTCATAGTTATTTATGTATAAGGGCATAGCCAATAGATTATAGTATGAGGGAATGTTTAAAGCGCGACGTGGAGCGGGGAGATTTAAATTTCCCGAGAGCTATAATCGTGATTAGGCATGTGGTACATACAACGTTTTATTTCATTTTGGTTCTCAAAATGAAAAAAAATACAAGAATTCAGTATTTTGGCTACAGACTACTGCTTTACCGTTGTGCTGGCACAATTTTTGGTATGCTATGGTTACTACGCACATTGTTGATGCTTGTTATACTGCTTAGTAACTTTATAGGCCCGAGGACCATAAAAGCCATTTTACGCCCGCTATCGGGGGCCAATAAATAAGATTATGGTTCCAAAATGAAATAAAAGGCCTTTATATGCAGCAGATCTTGAGTCTATACATTGTACTTATTTTGCTAATTAAAATACTTGTAGATACTAGTATAATAAATTATCAAGTCATATACCTCTAATGGATTAAATCATGATAATATTAAAATTACACGTTATTAGGCCTCGTAAATGAGGACAAGTCAAAGAAAATGTTGTAACAGTAACAATCTTGCACAAATATTGCGGTAATTCTATAGAAAGACGGATCACAGCAGCAATAACTACTCTAATAGGCCAATTTTTGTTCTGGTATACTTCCGTTTAAAAGTGGTGAAATATCCTATATGCAAATGCATCCTTACATAACACGATTATTTGGTTAGAAGCGCAGCGAGAAAGCTGGAGACATCTCAAAGGTTAGCTATAGTTTACTAAATACCATCGATATTGTTCTGCTGGTGCCGTCTTTACACAAACGATCACTTCAAAGTGAAAACTTAGAGATGATGGTGGGTTGCTGGTTAATGACCAGGTCATGTGAAAAGATGCTTCAAACGTGATTTATTCTGTAGATCAGGTTTTCCTCATTCTTTCTATCATTTGTTCGTTACGATAAGATGACCGAGCCTGTTTAAAATGTCACATTCGCGCTGATGTAAATGCACTCAGGTTAGACAAGATTTTGCCAAACTGTCACGAATTGCACAAGGTTTAAAACTGCACGGTTAGAAGGCGTTTTTGCAACTACTTTTAGTGTCGTGTTAAATAGAGCTTATACGTGGCTAGCCAGTGCTCCGTAATTATACCGTCGTAAATAATCGAGTTTTACAGCAATTGGCTAATTACGGCCGCTCAAGCGTTTTCGGATATTTCAAATAATTGTCGATTAGTACAGAACAGAGTGAAATTCTGTAATATTTGTTAAAAATATCGTAACTAATATCGGCCACTCACATACGATTTAATTGCCGTCTTAGTGAAGCTCTTTGCTTAGCTGCACGGTTTAAATGCTGCATTGACATTGTAATATATTATGTATGCTGTTAATCATCGACAATTAGTTACGGGCTAAGTATTAGCTTTGCATGGTTTTATGGTATAATAATTACAATCAGCTTTGTAATTGTTGTTAGTAATTAATAAACAAATTAACTAATTTCTCTATTGCATTTGTTACTCAATTTTCTTTACATTTTTAAATTAGAAAAATACTCCACTTTTATCGACATGCCACCTTCACCTATGTTTCTAGCCTTCATTCTCAGTTTTTGAAGCTTGTTTCAACTAGCATGTCCAGGGTGACTGACCTCTTGACAGTTTGTTACTTCCATGGGGCCATATAACGAAGGATTATGCCATACAGTATATCGAAAGAAGACTCACACCGACCGCTATCTGCATGCTTCGTCTCATCATCATTCCCAACAATAGCGATCATTGATCAAGACTCTTATCCATCGGGCCAACACTATCTGTGACGCGGACCGTAAACGACAAGAATTGAGTTATGTGGAAGAAGCCGTACTCAGGAATGGCTACAGTCGACGAGACATCAAGAAAGCGGGTCAATATACCATAAAACCGAAAGAATCTAAACCTAAACCTACTAATTACGCCTGCCTTCCTTTCATCGCCGGAGTAACCGACAGAATAAGAAAGGTATTAGATGAAAAGAACATTGGAGTCCGCTATGGTACAATAAGAAAGGTCGAACAATTGATCCCCTCCAACAAAGATTCTTTGCCCAGACTACAGACAGAAGGCGTTTACCAGCTCCAATGTACTTGTGGCAAATCTTACATCGGACAAACGGGAAGAAGCATCCAATGTCGAATAAAAGAACACCAGAACCACACACGACTTGTAAATATACAAAAATCAGCCATCGCGGAACACCTATTAGGACCAGGGGACCACAGAATAAATTACGACTCCGTAAACATACAAGCCAGAACTAAAAAATACTTCTCGTGTTCGGGAATCCCTAGAAATTATTAAAAATCCAAACAATTTCAATCGAGAAGACGGCTATCGCCTTAGTAACACATGGAAGGTAGCTCTCCAAAAGCAATCCATCCATAAACAAGTTTCACGTGAGCAACCAAGCGGAAAAACGACAAATCCGGATAATATACAAGATCTACATGAGCAGCCAACCGTAACGACTCCTCGGTATATAACCAGGAGCAAAAGGCACAAACATCAGTCTTTAGAAAACTTCTGAAGAAGCTGACAGTATAAGCAGCGAAACGTCAAGTTCAAATCGACGACCACGACATAACCCGGAAGAACCTACCATTATGGGCAACGACCGTGAAAGCCTGCATTCGACCAGGAAACTGGGCAAGTTACGGAAGAAGAAGAGTCAACTGCTTGCATCGTTGGCGTTCTTGAAACGCTGCCGTGACAAAGGAGTCAAACCTAAATTTGTCAAGGTTCAACACCACTTACAAACTGCTGCTGCTCGAAGGATTATCGATCGGACCGAAAGTGTTCTTACTAGGAAAAGAGTACGTCATACTTATTACTAACTCCAAGGAACATCTACCGAGCTCTACTACCTACATCTCGAGCTCACTAAAATTTTGGATGAAAACCTTTGGAATACAGTGGATCGTATCAGCTATGCTCACTCAGAACACCACATGAGCAATACGACCCAAAAGCCTATTAAGAAGTTCGAGAAGCTTCAAGCCAAAGTCACACCGGTACCAGGATTGGATATCAAGAAAATGGTAATGAATTTTTTGGACCAACCCCTCTCTAAGGACTGTACCTCGATTTTGGTAAAAGGATTGAATTTTGCCATCACTCCGTCCCACATACCTAATGAAGAAGTGATCGCTGAAATTGAGAGTGCTATTCGCAAACTCCCAGTTGAGGAAGCCGAGGAAGTAAGACACGAGACCTGCCGTATATTAAAACGTGCTAAACCACCAACAACGAACGTCAACAGAGCTGAAACACAAGCTCTGAAGGAAATCCGAAACAATCCAGACATTGTAGTTCTACGCGCTGACAAAGAAAATGCCACTGTAGTGATGAATAGAAAAGACTACCGTAACAAAATTCAATCACTACTGAACGATGAACAATACGTAACACTGAAGAAGGACCCCACATCGAGGATAGAACGCCAGGTTAGGGAGCCATTTCAAACCTAAATGCTGGTTCCGCTACGTCGACGACACTTTCGTTCACTTAAACAATCATCATGCCAAAATAAGATTCACTATGGAAACTGAAAAAAATGGACACCTACCTTTCCTGGACGTGTTAGTGAAACGAACCGCTAACAACAGATTAAGCCATACTGTATATCGAAAGAAGACTCACACCGACCGCTATCTGCATGCTTCGTCTCATCATCATTCCCAACAAAAGCCATCATTGATCAAGACTTTTATTCATCGGGCCAACGCTATCTGTGACGAGGACAGTAAACCACAAGAATTGAGTCATGTGGAAGAAGCCTTACTCAGGAATGGCTACAGCCGACGAGACATCAAGAAAGCGTACCAATATACCATAAAACCGAAAGAATCTAAACCTAAACCTATTAATTACGCCTGCCTTCCTTTCATCGCCGGAGTAACCGACAGAATAAGAAAGGTATTAGATAAAAAGAACATTGGAGTCCGCTATTGTACCATAAGAAAGGTCGCTGGGAGATGTAGAAGGCCGGGCGCGTCAGAAGCTTGCCTGTTTTTGGCGAGAACACTTCGTTCGTTCGCGGGCACAAGTGAGCGCCGAGGGAGTAGTATTGAAGCTGCACCTCGCGTCAGATAAAATCAAAGCTCTTACGAGTCCTGGAAAACTACAGGCAAAGAGAAGCGAGAAAACAGCAGCCAGTAAGCGACGTACAGCGATTTGAAGCGCTGCAGACAGCGTAATTTGGCAAACTGAAGCCAGTAAGGCAATAAAAGAAGTGACAGCAGCCTCAAGTGACGGAATTATAAATTATCAATGTGAAAAGTTACGCAAGCGCACAGTCCAGATGTTACACAACCGGCAGTCAGCAGAGACCACTATAAGTGGGTGATCTAATAATTAATTTGGAATCAGGTGAAAGCAAAGTTGTTGCGAGTCCTGGAAACTACAAGCGAAGAGAGGCGAAATAATAGCCGATAAGCGAAACCGAGAGAGTCCAAGCCCTGTAAACGGAGCAATTTGGAGAACTGAAGCTAGGAAGACAACAAAAAAAGCGGCAGCGATATCGAGTTACGCAATTATACAGGCATCGCCGTGGAGAGCTACGGCAGCTCACAATCAAGATGTTACACAACCGGTTTTCGCTAGAGATCACTGCAGGTGGGTGTCTGATACCTTACTTGTGGGGTGCTTTTGGGAACGTTTTTTTCGTGTTCTGTGCGCCCTGCGCCTAACCACATGCGCAGTGAGCTACCAGTCATTGAAATAGCTACCAGCGTGATGTAATATTATTGTTTGGTGTGTCAGCGCAGTTGCGTATGCGCCGAGGACTATTGGCATGAACAAATCATAGAAACAGCTATCAGTCCTTTGAGCTAACCACTTTTAATACAAATGCATAGTAGAAACAGCTATTCGCTTCGTGGGTTAGTATTTAAGTGTATTATTAGTTAGCGTTGTCTTTTATAGGAAAATATAACGGTTCGTTTTTGATTGGCGTGTAAACAAGTACAAGTCAATTTTTGATTTATTTTTCCCTAACCACTACTGGAGATAAGTGAAGTAAGAAAGATCTCGCTCCTGTGGAGCTGGTAATAAAAGAGAGCAAAATAAAAGACTTCATTTTAGTGCCCGAATCATTTTTTTATTCTACTTTGTCGAACGCCTACTCGAAGTCTATAAAGCACAGAAAGACATCGCAACTCCCATCCCGACATTGTTCAACCAATATTTGGAAGTTAAAAAGTGCAGCTCTGGTACCCAAACCTTCAAGGAATCCAAATTGACTGTCTCCGATGTGCTCCTTAGTTTTAGGGTAAATTCTTTTATCGTTTCAGACCCTGTCCATAGTCATTATGTGACCAAAGCCTTCCGAAATTGATTCCTGTCATTGTTGAGATACAAGAAGTCCATTCCTGGAATTCTTTGATTTACGACCCGTAAAACTATGTTTAAAATATGTCATATAGCATGACTCGTATTGACATTGAACAATCGTACTGATTTTAATCGCTACCTCCCGTAACTGTTTCATAATGTAAGTTGGAATTTCTTCAGAACCAGTTGCTTTTTATGTTCTTGGTAATTTCAATGGCTCTCTCAACTTCATCATTGGAATTGTATATTGGAACAGTTCCATAGTACGTATCAGGACAACTTTATAAAACATTCAAACATTGTTAAGTACATACGTAAAATTACACCCTTCACTATCGCATTACGTGAAAGAATTCAAAGACAATTTCGATAAAATTTGATATGATAAAATAATTGCCAGCGGTAGACTATAAATTTGCGAATAAAAAAATTATTAGAAAAAAAAACTATTGATAAAACTACATTTGACAAGGGGGAACGATATTTCTAACATAATTCTGAACGTTGAAGATATATTTCGATTATTTTTGAGCCTAATGGCAACAAACTGCTCAAGAGGTAACTCGTTTTCCAAACTAAAGAGCATTTTATGCATCGAAAGTGTTAACCTTCGAAGCTTATTCTTCAACAATATCGCATTAGACTTTGCTAAGTTACAGTGGCAAAAAGGGTTCTGAACGAAGTACGAGTTAATTTTTAGCTTATTAATTCTTATTGTTGTCTATTGTTCAAATTAATTGGTTGGTATTAACAAATTTTCACATTTGTTATTATTTAGGGAAGGAAAAATGCCTCTAACACGTTATAGATTATCTGCGTCTACTTCCTACAATTTTCAGTGGAATACAAAATTTAAGAACTGATATTACAACTGCCATCCAAGCCAATCAAAACATTGGTACAGTTGTGTATGTCGGAGCATGTGATTGACCGTTAGCAGCTCCTAGTAATTTTATTTGCGGGTGGCTAACCACTACTTAGACAGAGTGGCATTATTTTCCATTTTAAGGCCTAAGCGGTTAGAAAGTTGTCTAGCTGGAAAAAACTGAGGTCTACGCACGGAAATACGAAACCTGTACACATATGTCACAAGGAAAGGTATTATCCCTGCAGTTGCGCAATCTAAATTAATAGCAATAACTTAATTGCGCAAGGGTGGGATCGCTGTCGCATGAAATTCCGCCATACGCACGTCTACAGATTTCCGCAGTTTCTAGTTTTCTAATTTGTGCCTTAATTGGTCGACATTGCCGGTGCATTTCCTCCTCGGTGCAGTTGGGCCGGTGCATCGCAGGCGTTTACTTCTAATTGCAATAATTCAATATTGGTCAACGAGAAAGTTGCAATAAATCACTTGCAATTTCACAGTTGCTTAAGAGCTAGGAAAGCTTTTTGTTAGATGCACTTCTCGCACCTTATTGCATCCTCACCGGGATAACTTCTTGCATAAGCTGGTAATTCAGACAGCTTGACGGTGTCGCTTAATCATGACGCAGCACATTGAGAATCCAATTACATATTTTTCAGAAGCTGTTTTCATTAGGTTAACTGCCATGCTTTCGTTATTATTTTGCTGGAATTTTGATTAGTTGGACTGTGCTCCTTCTGTATTGATGAAAAGCAGCCATTTTTGTACTATCTGTGCGTCATATTTTCCCTTCATACTAATGTAGATTCTTTATCGAACTTTTAAGACTAACACCTGCATGGTGAAGTGTACATGATATTGAGCAATTGAACCAATAGATCACATGTGTTGTTGACCTTTAGTTGAATAACTTATCTACTGCATGTAAAGTATAGACATAAAAGTCGTGTTTGGACATTTATCTGCTTCTTCCGATACCTGCCAGATCCTCAGATGATCAGCTTTATTTGATTTTGTTTAGTGTTGCTCCCGGAAATTATTACAATCATGGGGTGACCAAAAATTGGATCTCAGATAACGAACATTGAAAATCAATCGTTGGTAAACATGGTCTTGGTGAATTAAATGACAGGACAACGATTACTTCAATTTTGTAGAGACAACCAGCTTTCCTATAGCAAATACTTTATTCTCACAACATTCTTCTTATTTGTGTACTTGGACATCCCCGGCTGGTACATTCTTATACGGAGGCGATGGCGATCATAAGTAAGAATATGCAAACTCTACCTGATAGTCTGAAACAATTTTTTGGCTTTGCCTAATTGTTTCGCCATTTATCCAATTATTTCAGGCTTAACCTGTATATTTTTATTTAAATTATAATTCCTTTTGCATTTCGAATTCGTAAATTTTCCAAACCAACGTATTTTCTACCTGCATCAAGCTCTTATCGTTTGCGCAATGCCCTCTCGACCCGCGCTATCTCTTATCAGAGTCCGAGCCTTCTTTCGGGCACGAAATTCTTCGTCCGGGCATTTTGCTGTCTTCGCTTGAGCCCGCCGATATCGGCGCGGCTAAGCCTTGTTTTTAATTATGTCGAATTACGTGCGCTCAACTAATTTCAATGAGCAGTTTGTGTTTTCTAAGGGCTGATTATTATCAGGTATGTTTACGCTACTTGGTTTGACATTCAATTGTAGTAATTTCCCGTTTTGTTATTAGCTCTTTTCTTGGAAATTCTAATTAACATTCGAACAAAAACGTTGTGGACCTGCTGCTTAATATTGAGAACGCTCCGAAATATCTTCCCGACCCCTATGATAACACTAGACGCTGAACGTAGGATGTCGTTTAGCCCGCTTTAAGCTGTTTCGAATCCCTGCCTGCCACAGTTTTTCTACCGATAAGGTTAGTTTCCAAGATTATTAATTACACCGACCGTCAACGAGTTTTGGGTTCGGGCAAATTACTTCGGCAGCCTGCAACGATTTGCGAATTTTTAATAACCATTATTACTTGAAATTATTATCGCCTGTTCATGGCAATGTTTAAATGCACTTTGTTATCTACAATGTCATTCCAAGGGCTTGATTTGTTTGCAGTCTTTGAACTTTAAATTGTTATCACGTGCTCAAAGCATTAATTAAATGTACTGTATCATTAACAGTGTAATTCAAATGCATTATTTGTTTGCAATTGGTAACTTTTAATCCATATTCATATGATCATTTTTACGTCTATTAATTACATGCTTTTGTAAAAAAGTGCTTTCACGCTACTTTGTGTCAACACCGAGATAACGGCTAAAACACATGATTGGAATAAGCTTAATCCTTCATTAAATTGTGATCACATGTAAATTAAGGACCCTAAAAGAGGTTCAATTTTTATTATATGCGTGCTGCATTTTTCATACATATTGGAAACGTTATATTTAAATATATTGAAATCATGACAATAATAAATTTATCAATGATCTTACATGACAGCCATTTATTATTATTAAATAAACTTTAGCTGGTTGTAATTATTTTGTTATTTACTTGAAATCTTTTGATTTCTGGCGCCCATTTCCATTTTCCTTTCTTTTTTTGAAGACATTCCAGGGTACATAGCTGATGATTTGAACCTACGATCTAAGGCCGCCGATATTTGAGCTAGTCGGCCATCGCGGTGAGTAAGAAACAGTTTTTCAGAGCTTCCGCGGTGTATAACGGAATAGGGGGGTTGATCTGCGATTGTACTACCATTATTATTAGTAACCAATCGCAGGGTGGCTTCTCTATTTTTGTTACAAGTCTAATGCTGATTGTGGTCCAGATTTTATTACTGCAGAGGCTTTGAGATTAATTGGTAATAAAGGGTTACTCACATGCACAAAATTTGCCAAAGTGCAGTTGGCCCGATCCTTCGTCGCAAGTAATATTATCGCGAACAAGGTTGTCGAACGTGTCCGCTACGCACGAGTTGAACGCGACCGTAGCCGCTGCTAACTTAACAATTGTACAATATACAGTAGTGCGGCAAATTTCCAGAGTTTCTTAACAATCTGCATGGAATCATGACCGCCAACCGCAGTAAAACACTTTACAATAAAATCCAGCATATTCATCGAAATCTCTTATAGTTCTGCGTTTCTACGTGCCACAAACGGCTCGACCACGAAGACAAACGCACGTAGGTACCTGAGGATGTCCAATTCTCAATGGTCGACGTGAAGTAGTTGATAAAATTGTTTGCTTTGGATTTTTGATAAAGAGTACTGGAAAGTGTGAGTCTGAAATACGGGGAGCGTTCAAATATAAATTATAATTTAATATTTATTCAAAAATAAACACAAGGACTCTAATGTATGCCATGTCATTTTTCTACCCAGTCTCCCTCCCTTTGAATAAACTCGTGTCATCTTTCCGGAAGTTTCTGTATTCCACTAGAAAAAACATTTTAGCTGCTGACACACCCATTTCCGAATAATTTCGATGACTTCTTCATTACAAAGATGTATTTTTATTCTAAAAACTCTTTTAAGGGTCCATACAAACACAAATTTGATGCAGCACGGTCCGAAATGTATAATAAATGGGGCAGCATGGTCCATTTAAATTTTTGAGTCGTGGTCAGCGTGTGAATAGCGAAATGTGGTCGAGCATTATCTTGTAAGAAGCAGTCATAGAACTAGCGTTTTTACCAAGCTACCCTTACTAATATTTAATGCAGAAGGATCACTCTAATTCGAAGATAGTTTCAAATAAGTGAATTTTACTCGGTCAGCATTCTCTTTCGTTGTCGATGTTTTTGGACGCCGAGAATGTGGTTCATTCTAGACACGTTTGCGGTCATCTTTAAACGCTTATGCTTGATCATGAGTGCGCACCAAACTGTCTTTTAACTCTTACACAAATTTCTTATGGTTTGATATCTTCATTGATAAGAAATTTACTAATAATGCGTTGTTCGACGCTTGAATGCACTCCCACTTCACTCATGATTGCCAATTGAACGAAAATGAATTGTGACGACTTAACGACTGAATGAAATTTGGACTTGTTCTAGAGCATTAATTAAAGTATACAACTTATGTGCATGTATTTGTCTTTTTGCGCGCAATTCAAATTATAATTATTATTTGAACGCTCCTCGTACGTTCCAAAAACGATGACTGCACATGCGTCTATACAAGAAATAAATTCTTAAAGGCTACTTTCCAATATCATATATTTACGAATAGTTATATAGAGACACTTATTGTTAAGGGCAATCCTGACAGAAATGACGTTGGCGATACTTCCCCAAACGGCGGGTAAACATAAAAAAGTGCTGAGCGATGCTTTCCACTAGTCGTTAAAGACGACGTGATACCTTTAATTAATAGTTTACTTCGCTGTATCAAACGATTAATTAAAGGGAAACAATTTTATTATTGGATCAAAAAACGTCTGCTAATGTATTGTGAAGGAGAAGAAGAGCTCTACAAATCGTCTGCACTTCAGGAATGTCTTCCCTCGTTTGGTCTTCCTTTTCGTGGTATCATTATTTGTAGGAGTTGATAGTTTGTAAGAGCATCGCTTTAATAAATGGGGTTTTAAATACAATATAAAAGTTATAATTATTAGCAAGGGATACTTCACTTTCTAAATTGTTAAGTTTCAACTGACAATCGCTTGTCAAACTCAGGAAAAAGAGTGTATAATTACCACAAATAAATGGTTTATTGCTCATTCCTTATTTTATCCATTTGTAATAAATTAGGGCTTAGCTCCGGTGAACATGAAACAAATTTTAACTCAGGATGTTGGTTCAAAAAATTAATAGGAAACGTTGCATGAAAAATAATTTGTTGTATGACAAAACCTCTCAATTATTAGGGCAAATGCACCACTTTCAACTGACGTTTAGATAACCTCTAAATTTAGTTCAGTAAACAAGATGATCTGTCAGTGCAAAATAACGTAAAATTGAATTTTAAAACACCAAAATGGCAAGGAAGCATCAGCTAAATACGATAAATTCTGTGACGTAGTAACTACTAACCTCGTTTTGTTTCTAGTGTGAAGTCAAAACCCACGCGCGATCGCTTTTTGTTCTGCATCCGGCAAAAATTGAAAAATTCCGCGTCATCTCGCACTTTCAGAGGACGCTATCTAAATTACTCGAAGCTGAACGAACCTGGACAACTGGAACCTGGTGCTACACCTCGTAGACAGTCTGAACTTGAAGAACCCCGCGAATTAAGGGGCTGCGGCAAGGGCTTCTTATGAAATCCTACCTTAATCGGAGACCTTTCGAACGCCGGATACACTTTCCAATGACGCCACGGGAGTTATGCACTTGGCAAAGGCTGGTTGGTTGAAAAATCTGCACCCACAGACTCCTGAAGGTCCTCTCTACCCATTGGACATACAATTCTTGCTGTCCGATGCTACGTACGGAAATGGGCCCCCGAAGTTACTCGCACTTGGGCGAATCTTGCTGCTTGCTAAACTGCTACACATGGAACTCTTAACACATGGAAAACTATTCCCAAAGATGCTTTGCACACTGGTGAATATCTTTACGCACAACTGGTATTACAAAAAACTTTTTATTTATAATTTTATTCAGTAAAATGTGGAGCTCAATCTGCCCCCAGCACAAATTTTACAAACTTGTTTGATAATCTTAACAAAAGACTGTCTCGTCACTTAGCAACTAGATTTTCAATTTTTATAAAAGAAATTAGGATTGATAGCATGTTTGACCTTCTGGACTACAGTATTGATGTTATTTCTTTGCCTAACTACTAAAATTGTCTTTTTCTTGGAATAAATGTCACTACACTTTGCTTTGCTTTTAAATCACTTTTGTTTAGAATGCACTGATACATTTTTCATTGCTCTATTGCAATTATTATTTTGCTCGCACTGTTTCGTTTACCTTTCATCTAATTTGCCCTTTGCTGGCGTATACACTGTTAATACATAACCCTCATATACTTTCTGTACTTAACAAATTATTCTGTAGCATTTTATTCACATTATGTTTGACTTAACTAAGCTCAAATCAGTCAGTTACAAATTAAATTGTATTGGCCCTTCCGAACATTTATCATATCTGAAACTGAATGTAACCTTTCTGAAACCTGCCTTATCTCATGCTACCTTTTATCCCTCAAATTATCAGTTATGGCTGCTCACATCAAGTGCATTTATTACTGTAAAGTACTGATTATCTTCAAAAATATTCTCAGAGCATGTCCAAAGTTTTTCATATTCCTCACCTTAACCGGTTTGATCATTTCTTGGTTTTTATGCACTCTTTGAAGAACTGCGTAGTTTGTAACAAGATGGAGCCAAGCTACGAGTATCTGTAGCATTTGTTTGTAGCATCAAAATTGAAATGCGTTCGGTTGTCTTTTCGTTTCTTATGTAAGTGTCAACGCTTCAGTCTCGTATATAATGAAAATATATGACACCTTAATACTTTGGCTCAGAAATATATGTATGTGTAAATGCGTATTTCGTAATACATTTCTTACGTTATTGAATGAATGTTTTGATTTTTTTATTTTGATTTTTACTGGGCTCCCAGTTTTCATTCAGTACCCATTCTGCATATTCTATTTCCTTTGCTTTGTCGACTTCCTCATTATTTGTATGTAGTTTTACGTCTATATTGTTCGTTTGCCTAGCTATATGAACATGGTATTATTACCATTGATCTTAATACCATATTCTCCACCACTTCCAATTAATTGGTTTACTTTATTTCTAAACCTTCTTTCTTCTTAATTAATAACAACGTCGCATCTGCACATTTCATGGGTTTTTCCATCTTTATGTTTTTTATGGTATTATTAAAAAGGTCTTTCCAGTATATATTGATGTATCTATTGGTGAAAGTACACACCCTTGGTGCACACTTAGGATCACCTCTATGAAAAGTTGGTGTTTTATACGTATTTTCGCTGTTTGATGACGTATGATTTTCATTTGTAATGATCAGTGCAGCAGATCCGCGTATTTTGGAGTTAAGTGTGCAATATCATACATTTGCTGCTGAAATAGTACGAAAGACACTAATAAAAAGTAAAACTTCGCTATACGAACGTTGTCCAGAAGAGAGTACAAGATGAAACTAGGGGAATTGCGAGTTGTTACAGCGGATGTGGGTTCAACTCTTTCCGAATAGCAAAGACTTGATAAACCATGCTCAATTACGCCATCGCCAAGACGCAATTCGGCTGTAAAAGCATACAGCTGCAGAACTCCTTTGCGGAACAATCGAGCCAAAGTGTCACTATTGGCCTGCCTTCAGAAGTGACCACCCGCCGGTTGAAGAGTCCTATAAAAGTTCGATGCAACCGGCCAGGAAGCAATAAATCTGCATTTCCGATCCTCGCACTTTCTTGTTAGTGAACAATGAGATTTTGTGAGCCCGAATAGTAGGAGGCATTCTTTCAGCACGAGATGTGTATAATAAACCAACCCCTTCTACTTGCGTGAGCAAAACTATAAAACGAGACAAGAACACGCCAGCAGGGATTGCGTATCCAATCTGCTAATTTTAAGCGTTCTGAAGGACTCTGGTTAGACCCCAGGTTATCGAGTCAGTTAAGAATCTTTTACGACAGAGATTTTGGCTTTCGTTTATCTACAGTTCACGCAGTGTTGGAATTGAGCATTTTACTAGTAATCGTTGTATGGACGAACCTTATATAAATTACCATTGCTGAGATCTGTGCATGTATGTTTATTTTATGCGTGTTCTCAAATAAAAAGATAGGTGTTATTTTTGTATACAGTGGTTATTATTTAACCTAACCTGCGCGTTCCAGCAGAAGCAACACCGAGAAAACAACGCAACAAGCACCTCTTCACAGGTAAGCATTTGCAGAGATCATGAAACAAGGTAATGTCCAAATCTCTTTTTTTATCGCCGACGAGATGAGAACACTAACTCCATTACAGGCATCCAGAACGCCAGGTTGGCGTATCTTTCAAGGTATACTTATTTTGAATATCACGAGCGAGCCCTCTCTTCTTTCAGTCTACTAAGCATCCTTTAAGCTTGTTACATGTCGTAAACGAAGATTTTGCCCTCTAACATGTCTAATGCCCTTCCATGTTTTTGATATTTCTTGGCTTATGTTTTATTTAGTAGGGTTATATGCGTAGAAGTCGACATCAGCTGGAGTCCTGCTAATTGCATATATCTGCAATAATTTCTATGTGTTGTTCTGCAATCCTGATGGGCATTTCTCCTGGTGTTTCGTCCTGTCCTAACGATTTTCTGTTCTTTATTTGTCTTTTCGTCTATGTAACTTTATCCTTACATCGTTTTCTAAGGTTTCTATAGTTTCTATGTCTTTTTCGACTTTTATTTACAGAGCTGTTTGCATATTCGTACTATATTTTCAGTTTATCCTATCTTCTGTGTCTGTTTTTAATTTTCTGTGGTTGTCACTTAATACATCCCATTCTATCGTTTTGAGCATTCCTGAAATTTCGTTTTTTACCAAATTACTGTATATAGCTGTTGTTCGAAGCGATGGTGTTCCCATTTTAGAAGCTGGAAGCGGATTATTTCGAGTGCTATATTTTTTAATTACTTTTAAAAAGTAAAGTTCTGTCAAGAGTTAGCAGATCTAGTCAATATTGCAAATAGTCCCCTGAACTGCAACTTCAAAGTTTTGTAATTATATCCCAAAAAGGAAGACACTTAAATGATTATCCCTGCACTGATAGACAACATATCTAAAATATTGGCTTAAGTTAGATAATTCTGTAACGTACAATCAATCGGGATTCTTCCATAAGTAGATTAAAGGATGTTGAAGAAAGGATAAATTGCAATACTATGAGAATGTGTAAGGAAGCATAGAACCATTCAAATACTATCCAATCTTAAAGCTTCTTACACAAGGTCAGGTTATTTACAAGCAGCTTTAAGCTAACATTTTGGACTGTTAACTAACCATAACCTTATTAATAATTAAATATATCAACTTTTGGGTTTGCAGATATAATTTCAAAGTTTCATAATGGTGTACAGATGTACTTTTAATTTAGAAAACGTATAAGAACTTAAAATGTCACCTGGTAAAGTTATTAATGTTTAACTGAGCTCTATAATACAAGGATATTATTATAATCGACACCATTGTAACAAGAAAACTGATAAAGTTGTCTCCATTAATATGCTACTAAGAGGTGGAATAGACCTTATACAAGTATTAAAAACGAATCTGTTGAAATATTAGCAAGTTTGGAAGTTATTCAGTTTTTATTTGCTGCGAAATTTATATTAGTTTGAAGTGTTAGTAAAGTAGAATAGAGAACTAGTATGTGCTGTAGTTAGTAACAATATTTTAAACAAAGATCCAATTTCTCAAAATTTCAAAATCTTGAAGCCCAGGCCCTGTTCAATGGTTTTTAAATAGTTTGTGGTTACAGCTGCAGGTTTGAGAAACGGATATATGAAAAAGTATGGCTTTTACCAGCATTTTGTAAGTAATGATACACATGACGTGTGTGAAAGTTACGCGTTTCTAAATAGCTTTCTTACTTTTTGCGTTCATCTTCACTATAGATATTAAGTATCATCATCTCATCGTTGGGAAGCAAAGGGAGATAACATCTTCCTGAATTTTACATATTTTTCTATTACAAGCCGTGGAATTGACATTATCTGCAAAACATAATAGCAGAAACAGCAATAAAATGATCCCTTTATAAATGAGCGTATTTGCTTCTCAAAATCCTTACAATCTGTAGTTGAGTCTTTTCCAGTAAATAGGTAAATAGACAATGAAATGTATTTTTTATTTGAAAAAGTATTTTAAAATAAAAAAATTGCGATTAGACTTAGTTTTTTTCCATACAACGTGAATTACCGTTGTTGCTAAGGTTAATTATTTGGGGAAATAATTATCAGTACCGCTACTAGGAAATATAAATATTTTTTTCTACTCCTTTATTAGTAAATTGCTCATTAAGCACTGTTTACTTGATTAGTAAATTCGTTGTTACAAACAGTGTTACGTAATGACTAACACGTAATTTTTTTTATTACGTTACAGTTAGCTTCTGTTGTTTGTACGAAGCGGTGTAGGGATGTGACTGCAGCCGCCTAATTTTTAAGATGGTGTGACAGATAGTTTGACAGTTAATAAAATATTTCTTTTTCGTTTAACGAAATGAGTGTGATCGTAGAAAAAGTATAGTACGCAACTCGAGCTATAGAGCAATTACACGCTCGTGGAATTACACACGCGCCGCTACGCGGCTTGTGCGTAACTTTTCCAACTCGCGTGTAATATGCTTCCTACAGCTCTCGTTGTGTAATATACTATTTTCACACTAATATGTCGTTATTTATACTTGATTAGTAGGTTGCTAGTTTCACTATTTACAAGCACTTTTCTCGGGGCGAGAAATACTTTCAAATATATGTGTATAAAATAAATTATGTTTGTCCAACATCTCCTAGTTATAAGCCTATTACTACACGTAGATCGATTTCAGACCTCTAAAGTGGCCCTTTATCCATTAGGGAGATAAAATCCATAATCCACTGCATTGTTGATGCAGCACTGTTAAGCTATTCGAAATTTACAAGTTAAGTTTTGCGTCAGTCTGTGTCAAATAACAAACAAAACCTAACATACTAACCTCAAATTTGACATAGACTGACAATACACTTCAGTACTGCTCTAATTATACATTTATTTGATCTCTCGGTACCTTCCAAATTGTCACTATGACTTTTCACGGCTGTAAATATAAAATATATGTTTCTTTTAAATATGTATTGAGTTGTTGGATAAAACATTATATTGTATACGTGTTTTAGTTGCTCTTTACCTACTCAAAAAAACTAAATGCTCGAACATCGTTCTCGCATTTAAGCATTCTTTCGTGGGTAAAACACCTTTTAAAACACTTATGCAATAAATACTATTATTTAATATTCAGTAGTAATATGGTGTTTTACTACTTCGTTTTAAACTTGGCTATTAGTTACTAGCTTATTTACACCATAAGCCACGTTGCCCTTGACACCGTGGGTTATAATAACTCACCCGCATGTAACTTATAAGTACCTACTTTGACTCGCTCCCGTATTTTATGAATACTTTATCTCACTTCCAATTCGGTGTTTTCCATTTTTCTGAAAAATATGCAGGAAGACAGGTCGACAGCCAATTACACGAAAAACAAAAAAAAATAAAAATAAAAAATGTTTGTATCAGGTATTCCACCCTCAAATTCAAATTCAGAAATTTGCCGCGTAAACGACCAGCGCCAACATGGCGGGTGGCATACGTCACTACTCATATCGGAGTCACTGGACGCGCCATTATTCTATTGTAACAATGTTCCTGTGAGGTTGTGGGAAGTTTTATATTCATTTTTATTCATCAGTTTTCATTATTTTCGATCGATTTTCATAAAAATAAGTTAGTAAGAAATTTTTAAATGCAGAAAGCACAAAATAAGTGGTGTTTTATACCGGGATGTACGAGTACTTCTGTAATTACATCAGGAAAGATATTTCTGTGTGCCTCAGGATTTTTCTCGAAAAAAGAAATGGTTCAAAGCTGCTAGAAGAGATATGCCGAAGTCGAAATCAATGTTTTACTGCTGTGAAGATCATTTCAAGGTGAGTCTATCTACCACGAGCAACTTTTCGAATTTATAGAGCAGTATGATAAGTTTTTTAATCTTGCAGTTGGAAGAAGATATGGAGAATTTCATGAGGCACAAATTGATGGGAGGAAATATTATTCTGAACCCAGGGGTGGTACCACATGTATTTGACTGTCAACCTGATAGTAAAAGAGCCAGTACTGTCCCTGATAGATCATTGCCTGTGAAACGACAGCGAAAACAACTTATCAGTGAAGTAATTGCAGAAACTGATGGGAAGCAGCAAAATATGCCAATAATAACTGATGAAGATGAACCATGTGCCAGTACCAGCTATCAGCCACCAGTGGTGGGTGAATCTCATCTTCAGTATACCTCAGAAGACCTTTTGGTATCTACAGTTGTGGACCTATCAGAAGAACCACCAAAAACAAAAAATGTAGGGGTAGGTACAAGCAAAACCTACATATCGTAGGAAGCAGATATTGTGTAACATGGGGAAAGTCATGCAAAATACTGCTACTTCACCAATGGAATCTTTTTATTCGAAAGATGCCAGTACTTCACCAATCAAGATTGCCCCTAATGTTAGAAAAATATTATTTTCCCAAATGGCTAGTAGTAGCAGTGATACAGAGGTGGAATCGATGAGTACAAGTTCTTTCATTGGAAGCACTGATAGTGATTTTCCTAATTATGATGTGAAGTTAACATAACCTCTATATGAGATAATATAAAAACTGTTCTTTAAATGATATGAAAACTATCGGAAATTGACTTATTTTTGGAGAAATATTTGGAGTAATTTCAACATAGAAACCGAAGTGTTTAAGTACTTACGGTGTTGCTTTTACATTTCGAAATTCAGCTGCATTGAAACGATCGTCGTTCTTTATGAATTCCATCACCATGAAAATGTCTAAGGATGGTAAATTGTTTGATGAAGCTTTCACAAACCCGTCTGACGGCATTTTATGATTGCAAAACACAAATGAAGACAATAATTCTCGCTGAAATCGAAAATACAAGTCCAATTATATCACAATAACCACGCTGCAAATGTAAAGAAACTGTCATCGATATGAGTTCTAACGTCACGACTCTCACGACCAATCAGGGTGGTTTCGACTTCTATTTGAATTTATCGATTTTAACTTACTTTCAATTTCATATTATTTAAAAAATAAACAGAATTGTTGCTTTGCAATGAGTTCAGACTTAATTGTTTATATTTTACTATATGATTACAAAGAAATCTCATTGATTTATTCCTAATGAAAACACCGAATTAGTTGTCCACTTTCACTTTCTACAACTGTCAATACAAATTTATATTTTTTTGTATTTATTTAGTTGTTGGATCTGGTACCATAAATAACTATTATTTGTTTCTTTGGAAAAGTACACTCACACGTCTTTGCAATGAACTTGGTAGACGGGTCTTTAGTATTACAGGTTTTGACGGCCATCAAACTGCTTTACTGATATTGGCAATAGTTATTTCCTTGCCTTACATCAATTATAAATACATATGTAGTTTTATACCCATCATTTATATTTATGCAGCATTTTTTTGAATAGCCATTTTCCTTGTTTTAAAATGACTAACACATGATAACAGTTTCTTCTCTAAGAAAAGGAAAACACACGCTTAATTTATTGTAATGTTTTTTGGAATATTATTATAAATATTGATGCGTTGTTAATTAAAGAAATGTTGACAAGATATTTCCACTCATATAAAATAAACATCATGTAAAACAATTAATTTAGTCTCATTAGAAATTGTTCTGTCGACTAGGACACCTTATGCAGTTGGAACCGCCACATTATTTTAATGAAGCGGTACGACTATAATTCTAACCACTCCACTAATCAAAGGTCTTACGAAGAGAACGTTTACTCTAAAGAAGAAAATGGGGCTAGAAATTCGATGATAATCTTTGGTATAAACATGAAACAGGGTTGGGTACACATCACAAACTAGTAAAGATGAAAACAAAAGTGAGCAAATATACAAGGAAAAAAAAGTAGACCTTGAAAAAACTAAAAAGGGAAGAAATAAAATTAATATGCCAGAAACTGTTAGAGAGAGAACTAAGTGAAGCAAAACACACATCACAGACCTGGTGTTTACCAGAAATGTGGAATAATTTAAAAACGATTATAGAGAACGCAGCGGAAGAGATTATGGAGAGAAAGAAATAAAATATAGAATGGAGAAATGAGAGAAGTACGGATTAATGTTTCAAAACGAAAAATAGACAAGATAGAGAGGAGTAGGTCAAAAACAAGAAGTAAAAAACTGGAAATAAATTGTCAAATAAATGGAAGACGATATGAATTTAGTAGCAATGACTCTGAAATACAGTCACAAGAATAAGAGAAAAGTCAATAAAAACAGATAGATATGTAAAAAATTTATAATTAGAAACAAATGTAGAATACACTAAAAAATAAGAGATGAACATAAAGAAAATATCAGCGATGAAGAAAGCCAGGAAAAGAAAATAAAATGAAGAAGATAACATAGTTGCAGCAATGATAAAATGACGGGGCGATAAGTTTTGCGAAAAAGCACGATACTAAAAAGAGATAGCGAAAGGCTGGCAGAATAACCTTATAGTTCCAATTTATTAAAGGAGAGGAAAATTGATTATGATTGTTATAGACCCATACGTGTATCTGAATTATGTTTCAACATATATACAAGAACAACAGCGAGAGGATTAAAGGCAGAAGTTGAAGAAAAAATTAAAAATTAGCAGACAGTTTGCCTATCCTAAAGACAAACAATTATAATATTAGCATATTAAGAAATATAATAAAAATGGCAATCGAAACAGGTAACAACCACATCCAATTCTAATAGATTTAAGAGCAGCTTTTGATAGCATAGAGAACTATGGAAGTACCCGCTACGGCCTTTTGGGAAGAAGTATAATAGAAGACGGGATAGGAAATACACAAACAATAAACCCTATTAAAAGAGGGAACTTTGATGATTACAGCTTTGCTATATGCGAGTGACAGCTGGCATATTCAAAAGAAAAAAGAAGATAAACAGTATCAGAGTTGAAGCACCCAAGACGAATAACAAGAAAAAAAGCTGGACAAAATGATGGCAACCTTGTAAATAGAAAATGTGTTTATTTATGGCTTAAGAAATTACTGAATGAGAATTATTGTTAAAGGGTAAAACTAAACTAAAGAAAGTGTAGTAAGAGAAGTAGAACATCTTAAATTCAGAATCTAGATAGAAACTTAAACCAATAATAAAACATAGCAGTGAATCTCCAAAACTCGAATAATTAAGTGAGGTTAGAACTCTGTTCGATATATTCACAATCAAGAAAATTAACGTTATCAAATTTAAGAAAGATAAGAATTTAGAGGGATAAACCCAAATCAGCAAAAAGCAATAAGCCCATTAAATAGGCACAAGAGAAAAATAAACGAGTGAGGAAGAAATGGATGAAGTACTAAATAATCATGCAGGAATGTGAAAGAAAATGCAGAAGGGTTTCAAGGTAAACAAAATTTGAATACAAAAATTAAAAGAAGAGATGAAACGAAAAGATTAAGAATGGAAATATGAATAACAACTATGAAATAGAATCGATAAGCTGTAGTTGTTGTGTGGTATAGACAAGGTCTAGGCATTCGAAGTAGTAAAAAAATAAAATAGTAATAAAAGCACTGGTTATAAACAATGAAATAAATGTAAGAGAGACGGTAGAATATGTCTTGGCAAAGAAATTAGGAGTTCCAGTGGCATTCAAAATTGTAAGAAACGAGATGCAAAGCTGCAACCAGAAGATGGAAATCATGGAAAACGATAAGAACCTTCAAGTGTAGCCAAGAGAAGTAGAGTTTAGCGAAGCTATTAAAAGAATAAAAAGAGACAAAGGCATAGAGAAAATTACAGGCGAAATGACGAAGAGACAGATTATGCATCTGATAATGGCTATTTTTGTATCTAGAATGCGAAATGCTACTTTTGCGTTCGAGAATGGAAGTTATTTTGCCGAGCTTTAGCGAGGCAAAATACCCATTCGAGAACGCAAAAGCATTTCGCATTCGAGATGCAAACAATGATTTTTCGAAAACTGCAATAAAACTAAGTAGTATGAGAATAAAAAAAAATTAAATAAGGTAACTGTCAACGTTAATTGACAATTTTATATTTCATAAACAATTAATTTTTGAACCACGGCCTGCTGAATTGTTTAACAAACGTCAAAGTGACGTATAAATGTAACTCACTGCAATATCGGCACCTTCAATTTACATGTAGTACAACATAAATTAGTCATGTTTATAATAGCTTATAATCGTTATTAGTATCTATTGAAATTTTAAATTACTTAATATAAAACTAATGTGGGTTACTTAATTAATAAAATCACAAATAAGTTCCTAAAATTTACAAATTTTTTGACATTTCTTTTATGTTCTAGAACGCAAAAGAGTTTTGCGTTCTAGAACATAAAAGTATTTCGCTGTTAAGTGACAAAAAAGAATCACTTTGCTTACTGAGAATTTAACGAAAATGTCAACATTTGATGACAGATTTCGAAAATGGCTATTTTTGTATCTAGAATGCGAAATGCTATGCAAACAATGATTTTTCGAAAACTGCAATAAAACTAAGTAGTATGAGAATAAAAAAAAATTAAATAAGGTAACTGTCAACGTTAATTGACAATTTTATATTTCATAAACAATTAATTTTTGAACCACGGCCTGCTGAAATGTTTAACAAACGTCAAAGTGACGTATAAATTTAACTCACTGCAATATCGGCACCTTCAATTTACATGTAGTACAACATAAATTAGTCATGTTTATAATAGCTTATAATCGTTATTAGTATCTATTGAAATTTTAAATTACTTAATATAAAACTAATGTGGGTTACTTAATTAATAAAATCACAAATAAGTTCCTAAAAAAATTACAAATTTTTTGACATTTCTTTTATGTTCTAGAACGCAAAAGAGTTTTGCGTTCTAGAACATAAAAGTATTTCGCTGTTAAGTGACAAAAAAGAATCACTTTGCTTACTCAGAATTTATCGAAAATGTCAACATTTGATGACAGTTTTCGAAAAAGGTTATTTGTAACATAGATAGAATTCCATAGGAATCGGAAAGTGAATTTGTGGTTCCAATATTAAAATTATAGTAGTGAATATTACCGTTAGTACGGCTGAGTGGTGTTGCACATCTCAAGGCACTTGTAAAAGTTAATCTCCAGTCTGCTTGGTCAGTACTTGGATGTATGAACAACTGGAGAACGGGTGTAGGGCTCTAGCTTAGATAGGCTCCACTACCTCAAGTACCCCCGCCGAATTTAAAAATGCGCATACCCTCAGCGGCTCGGTGAGCAAGGCACCCCGACACTGTGTAAACTAAACGGTATAAAAGGTTACAAATTATGTATGCATGTAGTGAATATAATCTATAATATAATTTTCCTTAATGTGTGTCTGTGTGTCTGTGGCACAAAATAAAATCTCACGTTCCGGCTTCACAGATGTTTATATTTGTTTAGGTTTTGTTTTTCTTATCTTAGCGCTCGGATCGGAGCTTGACCTTTCGCGTATCCTATTTCAAGTGCGCGTAGCGCGCAATTTGCTTGTATGTATATAAAATACTAACTACTCTTATATAATCACGGTTCATGGTGTACATCAAAATGAACACGGGCGACTACTAATATGGATTTCCGCCTGGGTGATCTACAGCGGACGCTATACATGTTTTGCAGCAAATTATCGATACATGTTATGTATATAAAAGAACATGTAGATATCAACAAAGCTGATAAAACTAGCCCAAACTTAGAGGAATCGACTGCAATGATAAGAACAACATCAGGGATAATCGATAGTTTTTTAATATTATCTGAGTACACCAAGGGGATACTATGACAGCATCACTATTTAAAATAGTATGTATTAGAAAACATAATGAGGTAAGCAAGATTCAATACTAACTAAATAGCTCCAAACTATTTCTTATGCTGATAATAGAACAATTCGCCCGCGCCGTCGCTATCTGGCCGTCGCCGATTCGCCGTCGCCGATTCATCGTAGGTCAAATTCGCTCTCTACCTAATTTGCTGTCGCGAAAAGCAGCTGTATTTCTTAAATGCTTACATTTAAAATAAATAATCTGTAATATTATCTCTGCTGAATTTGAATGACTTTAGTTATCTCTGCGTTGAGTGTTAATCCCTTAAAATACTTTTGTATTTCAAAACAAGGTAATTACAGTTGGACCATCGTAAAAGAATCAGCCGCAACGAGCACATTAATGATAACACCTTTTGCGAATCGGTGACGGTAAATTGTCCTAGACCCATGCTGAAGGGGTTTTAGTATTTACGACATATCTAACGGCACATATGAAATATTTACACGCTTGGTGAAAGTGGTGGAAGAAAAAAGACAAAAGTAAATTAAAGCAACAGAAAGTATACAAGATCTCCGAATAAGAAAATAGACGTTCGCAAACCTTTAAATACCTAAGAATACGGTAGAAGAGAAAATTGAGCATACTACAGCAACAGATAATTGTTAAAAGATAAGAACATTAGTAATGAAAAAAACTACGAATATACAACGGAGTAATAAGACCAGTCGTGATGTATGCATTTGAAAGATTATTTACAACAAGAGAGAAATAACAGTTAAGAATATGAGAGATTATACAAATATAAACAAAAAAACATTGATAAGCCGTTTTACCATCACACTAGAAGAAAATATTATTAGAAGACTTAACCATATAAAGAAATTCCTAATCGATTTTGCTATCATTTACGGCGGTAACACGAGAAATTCGCGAAATAGGCTAGTGTTTTTTGTATGATTAACTTGAAAAGAGGCTTCCACAAATGGGGCCCCCAGTTAATCCGCTGCGAATTCCGGTTCAATGGGATTGCCGGGAACTGCCACTTAATAACCCTTGACTTGGGTTCACTTATTTGTTGGAGTGAAACAAGACTTAACAAACACGAGTATTTTGAGTAACAACGATTACAAACGTCACTGATGGACCGATGGTTTTTTACAATAGCTTCAACTGTTGTGACACGCTTGGATTGGCCACGCGAAAATAGCGAATTGCGCGTAACCGTAACACAAAACAACCTGGAAACGTCTTTACCAGGGAGCTAGACCGACCGCAACCCAGCACAAAGCATAGCTGAACTTGCTTACTCGAAATTCTGAATCTAACTGAAGCTGAGTTGACAAGGAGCTGAACTCGCAAATTCAACAAGGAGGGGAAGGCTCAAACACTATTGGCTGAGGCGATCCTGCGTAGCCAATCGGCGCGTCGCACGTTGTTTAGGAATAAATACTTATTTTAAGAAATCTTAATAAACACATGAGACCCAAATACGCTAAGTCGGCTTAAGTCCTATTAGAAAGAGTATCCATCCGCTTAAAAGCCATTAAGGGAAGCTTACAAATTCCTTTCCAATATTAACAGAGGCAAACAAATACGGCAAGATGCAAATTTGACTTTACCACGACCTTTGAATGAGATAGAACAGTTATGACTTGAATTACATGAATAATTATAAGCAAAAATGTTTTGATGCACGCAACTGTGTGAATCAAACAGCTAGGTAATACAGCAAAACCCAACAGAAGACGTCTGATCAACCAAGACAATACGATATGTCACACGCAAATTCGACTAAACATACCAAGAGCTGTATTAGTGAGAATGGATTGTTAATAAATTCACACAAGTGGAATAAGAGATATTGACTATTGCAATATACTGCACAAAAAATCACTGACGGCATTAACTTCCAAAGCGTGAAAATATACACTTCAACGACAACACACAAGTATGCAAATTACCAGAACCAACCAAACGGAAGAACTCTTTTAGAGGGGCTTAACACGATCAGGAAAGATCCCATTGCTCGTGAAGGTAAGATGCGAGAAATCCTAACTAAACGTATGATTGCATTTACAACACAACGTTAAAGGTGTCAGTCAAAATCACCTATATCCTTTTAATTTGCATAGCCATTAAGTAGCTTTTGAGAGAAACTAAGGCGAGTTAGATCGCTAGAACCAACGTTATAGCAAATACCTCCTTACACAAGAAGGGATAGAAAGTTCACTTTCTGACCGCCAACAACATGAAGCCGTAACCTACAGCTACATTATACCAGAAAAGGCAAAGTAATTATATTAACGATAATTCTTGCGAGCCCACGAATGCTTTTGTAAACAGCATGAGTGATTAGCGCCAATATTTATTTTAGAAATAATAGCAAATTGCTTAAGTTATATTTGAAAAGATTATTTACATCTTTTAGGGGTGTCAAATTCAACATCTCAAAAAATTATCAAAATATATGTAGGTACTGCATGATACAACAATCAGTGACGATAAAATGCAAATTTAATGCAATGACTGACTTTATATTTTGATTGGCCAAAATTGGAAATAGCCTATCAGAGCGAACATATGCGTTGGCTAAATTTATTGAATTAACTGAAATTATTGCATGTTAAATGACATTACTGTTGTAACTATAATAAATTTAGTATAAAATTAAACGCATTCCTTTAGAGTTAGACACATTTAATGTTTTGAAATATAATTTTACTGCAATTAGACAAAAAGTTGTAGTATTTGCCCTTACGTCTACAACGGGTTCAGAATTGTTTTTTTTACTTTTGCCAATTAATAGATCAATTATACGTACATGGCTACTAAACCAAATCACTTTAAACATTTTATTGGCCCATAATGTCGATGCAAAAACTGACCTGGATAATTCCGACTGGTTGATCGAACCGGACAGATTGGATGTATAAAATTAAAAAATCTGTTTGCAAATGGAAGTTGCAACAACCAACCGGAGAAAGGGACGCATAAACACATTTAATTTAATATGCTTGTGCAAGTTTGCAAAACAATGTAGCTATATCTTTTGTCATTTCAGCATGAATATATAATTTCTAAATTTTTTCTAATTGGAAGAGTAACCCCTTAATGTGTCGTTTTTTACAAGCCCGCAAAAGTTGCATTATGCAGAACGAAAATTTGCCTGTTCCCTTCTCAATATAGTTCAGCACGTCCATTATTCGCGATTAAGTGCATTTTAATAACGTGCTCTAGAAATGTATCTCAAGGTTGTCGACGAGCATTGGCCAACAGCGCAAACATAAACATTCACTATTACAGAATAGGTTAAATAATCCACGTGCTTTCATGTGTAATCGCCGGTAATGAGATCGCGGCAGTTCAAGTCACCATGAAAAAATTAATCACAATCGCTTTAGCTGCACGCAAACGGAAAGACGAGTCGTACCAACTGTAATGACGATTGCTCAATGACATACTCTGAATACTTCGCATGAGGGCGGAGAGTTTACGAGCCATGCGAATTTCCACACCTACACTAATTGCTTTTTAAACTAGCAGCTGTCCTCTATTGCTTTATTATTGTTTTAACCAGTAGGTAGCATGAACTACAGCCTAAACGATTTTTCTTGAATTGTTCTCTTAATAGGTGTCCTGGTAAAGGTTTCAGATAGAATCTGCATCAATTATAGTCTAGCCACTACTGATGTAGCGTTGTGATTTCACTGCGGATGGCCGCACCCAACGTCTTAGATAAAGGGCGATTCGTGGTCCTCCCAGGGCACCCACCGCTCACTTATGGCTCCACGTACCACACCCTGGGCAATGCATTGACCAGCAAGCTGAACTATGTGAAGGTAACCAGATATTGTGAAAAAAGGCAGAGACTGACCCTAAATGAGCGGATGGCAACAGCATCTGACCCACAATAGGCGTCTGAAATATAGGTAACATCTTAGAAAGGAAAACTACCACTTCATCACGACTCTCAGTCCCGGGAACCCATTAAGTGGGGAGAGGGCGCTAAAAATCCCCCAGGTAGTCTCAGTTCTAAAACCTAAAGTATCAAGGACGAGAAGCGACTAGAAGTTAAGAACTGCTTTAAAGAACATGACGTAGTAAGAAAATATGATCTAGAATACGCAACGAAAGGGGAGATATGCTATAGTCGAATACATTCTTTAAACTTTCCCCTAGACATGGACGTCTTCTGCTAACAACGAACAGAATATCGCAAGAAACTAGTTTGACTATATTGCCCTCAATGCGTACTATTGAAATGCCACAACCGAAAAACCAAAGGCCAAAGAACAATTTAAGAAATCTTCAATTAAAAATTGGCAAAGTTGAAAACACAAATATATTAAAGTTATAAGGAAATTTGGTAAAGCATTAAGAATGCTATAAATTCCACAGCTAATGAGCAGTTACCTTTAGCAGGAAGAAGAAAAAATAATCCGTAGATGTCCAATGTAATTTTGAACTTGTGGGGGAGCGACGAAAGTACAAAACCAAAACTCAGTCGGAATACAGACAAATACGAAGACTTACATTACATAAAATTAAGAAAGCGAAGGAAACCTTGAAACGTGCTTTGGTATCCCGTGTCTGTAGATTTTATTTTCACATTAAAAGGTATAGCCAACTTGTATTTTACGTTTTTCCACTATAAATTAGATCAGGGCTGTCCAACATGTGGCCCGCGGGCCGCATGCGTCCCGCCAGGATATTTTTGCGGCCCGCGGATCGAATTCCCCTTGAGTCCACCAATCCTGATCCTATCCTCTCCTTTTCTACCTGGGCCCTCCGGTCTGACACGCTGAACTGTCTAACGGAGTAGGCCTCCAACCTTTACCAGACCAGGCTTCAAGGGATATGACGTGTTGTACTGTCAGCCCGAGAAGTTCAAATTTTCCGCAAGAGCAAGACCGCTAGAGTTCGATTTTACCTTGATTGTTAAACTTTCTTGGAAAATCGAATCCCCGAGGCTTTAACTGTGTCTTAATACGCTGTACTGTCTTGCAGGGCTAACTGCTTAAAAGCCATTTCCGACCGCTTAATTTTTAAACGCAAATCCCGGAGCCCTGAGAGGTGAAATACTCCTCATAACCTCATTTTACTAATATTTAAACCTGTAACCTGTAGCAATCGCAGCCTCTACCCCGCTTGTGAGCGGCTAGAGTTCTGTAGCCGCCCTTCATAAACTCACCTGCAGGGCCCTTCTTTGGTCATTAAAAGGCGAATTTCTGGACTTCGACGTTCGATTCCGCAGCCCGCAAATTCCCTACCGGGGGAATGTCAACATCATTTTTCCGGCTCAAGGCGAAAAAATTCCATCTGCAGGATTTGACTCCGCGTTCGCTCCAAGAACGACGCCTAGCCGTCGTAAGGTACCAACAACCACCAGGATTTAGGCACTAACGCCCGCACCAGTTAACCATTAAAATCGCTAAATTCACCGGAAAATTGCAGCTTAAAATCACTGATGAGTGGAAGGTCAAGTTTGCAGAAACAAAAGACCTACTCAGCCCATTTCCCGAAGAGTCGGCGTGCGTACCGGCGGACTACCAATAGAGACCCGCAACACTCGCCGGTGCATTGGGTTGCAGCTCGACCCACGAAACCAGATACCGTTCCAGAAGAACATGTTAATTTTAAATAATGTGCAACTCAGAGTTATTTTTAATTAATCATTGTAACTAGCTAAAAACATTATATTTGTTTTGGTAATTATCTGGTGTCTTACCTAATCGAATATACATTTGAGTGAACGTATTTCTCCGATTTGAACTTAACCCGAGGGGTAAATCTTTGACGCCCTAAGTAAGGGGGTGAAACGTCACATCTCTATACGTAAATTTACATTAATTGATGTATTTTTTTTCCTTTGTCGGTATCTTAAGAACGGAAAGGAATTAACCTAAAGTGAATATGGAAGTTTTGTTTAAAATCACTTCTAGAACATACGGTATAAGTTTGTCGGTTACCTCAGGGAACACCCTGTATATCTCTTTTATGTTTCAATGCTTTTTGTAATGTAACCTAAACTTCTTGAATAAATTAAAATTAATATTGAAATATGTATACACGTTTTATATTTATTTCAAATTACTCACAAAGTCGCATACGACACATTTTATGATGCTGCCCTCACAACCTTCAAATTTTTTACAGTGGCCCTTGGGCCCCTTGAAGTTGGACAGCCCTGAATTAGATTTAGCTTTGTATTTTAGTATAATCAAATGCGCGCAAAGGAACCAACCAAGTGCTGCACATGAGCTTTTGTTTCCTTTTTAATTTCTCTTTCACATATACAGGGTGAGTCAATATTCACTTCTCAGCGGTTGGATATATCGGGTGATCAAATAAATTGCTACTCTAGCGTGCTGTGACTCCATATAAACATCACAGTGACACAGCACACTAGAGTAGCAATTTATATGATCACCCGATCTATTCTATGGGAAAATAAAAAGAAAACTGAGAATACCAGAATCCCAAAAAACAACAGCGTGTGGAATGGTGTAAGAAAACTCTTAAGAAATATGATGAAGGTAGGTCTAAAGCAGTTTACAGCATCATAACTGGTGACGAAAACTGGATATATTAAGCATTTGAACCCGAATCTAAGCGGCAGACTGCACAATGGGTGTTTCTAACCGGTCTAGGACGTTTAGGCATGATTCTTTAGGAGCGTATCTTTTGGCGCGCATTTGTAGGTGCGAACGCTTTAGACGCAGACGCTATTTTAGGCACTTGTACGTATAGGCGCTAGAACTTTAGGCGCGACATGAATGCAGTTCATATTAGTCTTGAAATGTATCTTAATAGCTAGCCGAAATAAGTTGTGTAGCTACACCTCTTTCCTAAATAGACGTAGAGCAATCATTTCAAAGATCGACTCGCCATTCAAAAGTTATAGATCTATAAAAATTAAAAATTTGTTTGGTGACTAGGTTTTTACCGCTGGGTGTAGATTTGACGACAAACTAATAACATTAATAATTCAAACATAATATACAGAATTTCAGGTTTTACAGAAAAAATTGCAATAAGTGCAAAATGGATCTCCTTTACTCGTCGGAATCATTCCGACTTAAAAAAACCGCTCACATTTTGCAAGTAAATTAGTTAATCTAAATAACTAATTTCTACGTTTGTTATGAAAGAATCCGGCTTGCAAAAGATCCTAATCTAGTTACACTGAATCGATCTCGAAGTGTTGGTAAGAAAATGACTGCTTGCTTCTTTTCAAAATCAGAACCTATCGGAACTGTCGTGCTTGAAAATAAATGTACGGTTATCGCAGAATGGTACATAATATGGGCGTGTGACATGAACACAGTCGAGTCACACCGGGTCACGGCGGGTCCCGTCGTGAACGTGAGTAATATTTGAAAATCGGGCCGTGAACATTAGTGAAAATATCCAAGGCGTGATTAACGTTTCACGTTAATTTCACGTTAAATATTTAGTAATGAATAAAAGACTGCAGGGTGCCCCGCTTCACCGCTGCCCTCCCATATGGAAGATCTAGAGCTGGAGGTAATTGTACTTCTGTGTGGCAGCCTGCAGCGACGGAGCTTTGCACTAGTGTTGTGAATGTTGTGTCTACAGTCAATTGCCTGTCTGCGTCTATAGGCGACCAAGTAGAACTTACTTTTAATTCAGCGAACGTAAAAGTACTTTTAAACGTAGGAATTAAAAGTGTTGTCTAGCAACATTTACTTTCTTGTACTCGTATCAGTAAAAGAAACGTCAATTCCAATGACAGCTTTTGGTATTAAAAGTAAAGTCTTTGAAGATGGTTGCAAGAAACGTTTTTACGAGAAATCAGTATTTATCCCTTGTTTTAAGTTATTGTAGTCAATTTTTATTTATTTCTTTTTGTGTCTACTATTATACATATTACATTTTAGAGTTCGGTTCTACCTGAATTTGAATTTTCAAATAAAAGCTGCGGGTCACGTCATGAGTGGAGGGTTACGCCGTGAACGTGAGCGTGAGCGTGCGTGAACGTAAGTGTGTAAAGCAAGCGTGAAACGTGCATGACGTGAGTGAATACTCACTCACGCGCCCATCTCTACATAACAGTATGCCTGCCAGACGTTATTCAAAAAGCCCGTTTAGGGCGCCCAAGGAGTGAGATCGTTCTGTAGCATGACAATGCTTCAAATACCGCACCTCAAACAAAATAATTTTGACAGGCTTCCGGGTTAAAAATGCTAAGTGTTCGCCCATACAGTCCAAACATTGCACCTTCCGATTACTTTATATTTCCTCGATTAAAGGATAAAAATCTGGTGTGATACACTCACACAACTTCCTTTTACAGTGATCTTATAATTAGTCAAAAATTAAATTTTTAATTTTTAAGCATTTGTCAAAAATTTTCAAAAATTACAAATTCTATAAAACGGTACAAAATAGAGCGTTAGTTCAAAAGACAAATTTTCTCTAAAATAGTAAGCTAAATTCAAAAATGTAATAATATACCGGGTGTTCTATTTAAAATAGGAGTTAATAAAAAAAATTTAAAAAAAACAAGAGAAGCCCACTTTAGAAGTATTCAACTGGAAGATCACCTAACTCACATCAATACACATTAAAAATGTAATAAAAATGTAAAATTTGAAAAAATCGTCAGAGCCGTTTTTGAAAAAATCGAAAAAAACTAAAAAATCACAAGAGTAAACACCTACTTCCGGTTATGCGATTTTCTTCAAAAGCTTGCTGTCTCATCTACATAGTACACAAAACTTATATGTGAAGTTTCGACGCCATACCTCTTTTCATTTTTGAGATATTCTGTTCACAGGCATACAGACAGACAGACAGACACACAGACAGACCAATGAAAAAAAATGTTTTTTGGGACCAGGGGACTCTAAAACGTGAAGATATGTTGAAAACTCAATTTCGAATTTTTGGGGTGAATCCAATACTTCCTTTATCGTAAAAGGAAGTAAAAAGCGTGGTGTGTCATTTGGAACTTCTGAAGATGCTGTGGAAAGTTTTTCAAAAACCCTGTTTTTTAAATGATTCAAGAAGAGCGAAATTTATATTTTGAAGATTGGTTTTATCGAATGCGTAAAAATATAGTTTAAGGACGAATATTTTGAAAAACAATAATAATAGTAGATTATGTTATTAGGAGTAAAAGTGATACTTTTTGTGGTGAAGCTGAAGTTTATTTAGCCGAACGTTAGTGAGGCAAATAATTCAGCTAAGCCACATAAAGTCACTTTTACTCCGAATAACATATACTATTTTATCCGCAAACGTATTCAGGTAAATTTCATTAATATAAATTTAAAAAAAAGGATGCATCGGCCGGGAATCGAACCCAGGCCACCCGCGTGACAGGCGAGCACTGTACCCCTGCGCCAACCTCTGTTGTTCAAATAACGCGCTACTGTAATAATATATGAACATACTGAATCACCCGAGCTAATAGCACACGGCCACAGCAGCTGTCACACCCTAACCCACGGCGCGGCGACAGATGCTCCGATCCGCTGCTTAAAGGTTTATTTAAATTAAAATTTTTTCGTACTCTTTTTGAAAATAAAAACCGGCCTACGATCTAAGTCTAAAAATTAGCAAAATTTTAAGCCATCATACAATTTAATCGATCCAGTATCTTCGGAGGAGATAGCAAAAAAACATAGAAAGAAAGAAAGAGAGCAACGATTTTGTGTGCTTAGGCAGATAAAGTGACACTTTTACCTTGTCAATAAAGACACATGAGTTGTCACTTTTGTGACGTTTGCGGATAAAAGTAATTTTTGGCTACAAAACTTTGTTTATTGTGTTTGTATTTATTCCTTCTGTTATCGTGTTTCCAAATAGTACCAGAGTACTTGCTCTATTATATTTCATTTGCATGTTATGCTTCGTGCTTCATTACTTCCATAATTGTATTCTTTCCACTTCTTGATCTTTATTATTTTTGCTTTACTGGTATGTATTTTCATTTTAAGCTTCTTAATATCTTCCGTACATACGGCCAATTATTAATGCGCCTTGTTGTGGGTATCAGCTCGTAAAGGAGGTTCTCTATATTTACTAGGTTTAAGTTTTTATATTCCATTATACTTTTAGATGTTTTTTCCTCAACATCACTAGACTTAAGTTGCTTCTTTGATTTATTCCTAGTAGCTGTCATTTTTCTGTATTTCCATAGCATTTGTGTATCAGTATTGTCAATAGCTGCACTTCGAACGATAAAAATTAGATTTAGTTGTTTACCTGTTTCCAGTGTTCCTTCTGTTAAATTTCTTGCTTTGCTAATATTACAACTTGTTTGTCTTTGAGGTTGATAGGCTTCTTGAGCATCTCCAATTTTTTCTTCAACTTCTGCTCTAATCTTTTCTCTGCTATCTTTGTGTAGATTTTGTAACAAAATGTAGATAAGTACATGCGTCTATAATTATTATAAACGTCAAACTGGTTCCCTTCTGTATAAATTTTAACTACAAAGTTAATCCGCTAGTTTTTGGCATCTCTTATCCATGCATGTAACTTTATCATTCCTCTATACGCTTCTCTTGCTTTTAATCTGTTTACTATTGTTTTTGTGAGTAATTTATTTTTTTCCACTGGGTTTTCGTCATATTTTATACTTCCGTCTTGTTTATCACTCGTTTGTTCTTCATTCTATTAAATATTTCGCCCATGCTTCCAAAGCATCTTCAAAAATTTGTCATTAATTGTATATTTTTATTTTTGATATTTCTGTCTGTTTTTTCAATTTTTGCCCTCTTATTCTTATAACTGTAGTCCAGATGCATAATCATTTTCTATTTCTTTGCCACAGTCGTCCCAGCTTTTAAATTCAGCCTCCTTTACTACCTTTTTATTTCGTTTTTTTTTTATTTTTAACTATCTTTCCATGGTAACTTTGCCCTTTCATAGTTCGTATTGATTTCTTTCTTTTCACATTTCTGAACTACAGCTTCCTTTTTCAAGGTTTTTCCGGTCATGTTCTTTGTATTTTCCGCATTGTCTATTTTTCTAATTTTTGTTTTCATCATGACTAGTTTGTAATCTTTACCCAACTTTGATTCCCCTATTAATTAGATATCATTGTATAAATAGTTAATATATAAAAGTTTGAACGTTTCTAATTCTAAAACGAGTAAGCTTATTGTCATAAGAGTTAGATAGATTAAAATAACAACGCTGTAGATAAAAAGGAAATAAACATAAATTTATCGCTTATTTAGATATAAATCGGACAATCCTATTATTACTATACGTTAAGCAAACCTACTAAGTGGGAGAAACACTCTCGCAGTGGCGATTATCGCATTTTCATAATTCGCAAATTCGCAGTAATTTTGTTTTTTTGTAGGCCAGGTTTGAAAATAGCTATTCATAATGGTGGGGCAGCGAGTGGGACAATCTACGGGCTACAGACATTTCGAAATATCACTCCAGCGCTAGAGAGCTTACAATTTAAAATTTCAAATACCTACCGCCAAAGATGAAAACGAGTCATAGAAGCACTGTTAACAGAATTAACTTTAAATTTTATCATTATAAATGGTGAAAATGAAATTAAAGTAATATAATAAAGCGGTACTATTACCTAATGGTTACGTGCAGCTGCAATTGATAATAACTTTCCAAGTACGGTTTCAAATAGTAAAATAAAAGCAGCCTTACACGTGGTGCTCATACGAAACAAGTGATAAACTTCTAAAGGTTTCATCTCAATAGCACTCTTAATGAATGCAATTTCAGCTTCAACGTAACTCATGCTCTTCGTTTAAATTGACTTCAACACCAGGTACACGCAATTACTCCATAAATTAAGAACGTAACAATTTAACATGGTATTTATGGAAATTGCATACTTTAACTTATCCACGTTCCAATAGGAAATATCTTTTGTATTGAAACATTACACAGGATAAAGATACGAGGATAGTTGCGATAAATCAAACTATGGGAGTTTACAATGCTGAACTTATTTAATTTAGAAATTAGATGTCCACTGAGTTTTGTTACTTGTGACGAGTTTTTAATTATTACACGATGCCTCATGGAAGAGTTTAAAAGAATAATAGATTGTGCTCTCTAGCTGAAAGTATACGAGCATCAATAATTATGATCGGCATTGGCGCCTGCAAAAAATTCTCAAAAATGCCACTTCTATTGTTGTGGCTTGAAGAATATTATTAAACAGAACATTACTTAAAAATACTAAGTGTTGCAAATATGATAGAAACATAGTTAGCCGTTATGTACATGCAATAGTTTATTGTGGTTACAGTGTTGTATCTTAGTAGAAAAGTTGTTAGGTTAGTTCCTATTCTTAACGCCGCTTGTTGAAATTAGTTACTTTTCATTCAATTAGGGAAATTATAGAATTCTACCCTTGAAGTTTTTGTGCAGCATATATTATGATTGCACCGTCTCTGTCTATCAAACAGTCAATTTTACTATGTTCCCCACTCCAGCAACATTATCTCGTTTTTTTTCTGTAAGTGAAACATATCATCTCTACTAGGGATGTTCCCAATACTCGTATTAGTATTCGTATTCGCGAGTATTCGCTATATTTTCAATATTTGTATTCGTAATCGTATTCGTCAAAATTAACAAGAATATTATACGAGTATTTGACATTAAAATTATAGAAATATAGATAAGAATTTTAATAAAAATATAAAACAGTTATTCATACATTAAATAAAACATTTTTTTTTAAATATTAACCATTCTATAACATTAAATAAAAAAACAAAACTATTTTCCATACTATTTCTAAAATTTGCAGCGCGTACAAAAACGATGTTGATGTTGATATTATTCACTCAAGGTCATGTATTCGTATTCGCGAATATTCATAAGAGTATTTGTATTCGGTATTCGTATTCGCGAATACGAATGTTTGTATATTCGGAACATCCCTAATCTCTACACATGCTTTGGTATGTCATTCCACCTTTGCCTTCCTTATATGTCTTTTCATTTGTGTATTTATCTGTTTATACTTCGTCACATTTCGATGTTTGAATGTCCTTCATTATTTCATTTCATACTATTCATTATATCATCAGTCATCTATTTTGATTTCATTTTTGATCGTTCTCTTTGAAGATATTTTTGTTTGTATTTCTATAATGTGATTCATTATTTGGTTCAATGCACTGTTACTTCTTGACGAATTGTGCTATCTTGCAATTTTGTAACCTCTATTTTGGTTCTGTATTTCATTTTTTTTAAGTAAATCTACTTCTGTCGAAAGCAGATCCAAATACAAATCGGTACCCGTATAAGTTTTGATATGTCTAACAGAATTCAAGCTCTTCTTTTTCAAAATTGTTATGCAATCAATATGAGTACATACTATGTTCTTCGGGAAGTTAGGGGTTGAGCTATAGAGGTGTCGTTTTGTTAGTTTATAAAACATGTTAGTTATTACTAGTTGTTTATCAAAAACTGTGAAAACCTTTCTTCTTTCGTTTCTCAAGCCAAATCCGTGTTCTTCAGCAATGTTCTAGGGTTTACTCTGTGCAATTTTGGCAGTTATATCTTTCATTTCCATTTTCCTTTGTTTGCTGCGACGCGTTATGACGCTTTTGGGCTTCTGATCCTGCCGCAATCGAGCTATTTTGAGGTTCCTATATCGGTCACTTCGTACAGAGGCCGCGACGCAATTCCCGTTAGGTGCTTAATCTCGTAGTTTTAAGTCAAGTTGGTGCTTAAGGCGGCTTTACACATGTATAGTAGCTAAAGCAAGTAGCTTAATTTAGTTACTTGCATCATGTAAACATTTACGTTTAGTGCGATTTAGTACTTGAGCAAGTAAAGAATTTAGTAAACTACCTTGTCAAGTGAATAGAAATCAGTTCTATTTACTTGAGCAAGTGGCGTACCCCCACCATGATTTTCGTTAACTAAACGCAAACTAAGCAAGTGTAGACAGGTAAGTTTAGTAAAGTGTAGTCAGACCAGTCGTTAGCTAGATAATTTGTTGAAACAAGGCGTCCCGTTGGAATGAAGAATACAACTTTAAAATGTGTGCAAGAATATCAAGAGACAGAATGTTTGTAGAATACCAGAGCTAGCATTTACAGGAATAAACAAGCCCAAGACAACCATTTCCTGTTCCACATACGCTTTTTTTATTATAGCTATACTTGCAATTATATCCCCCAATTTACAACATAAGTGAAAAATACATTTCTTTAATGACGAATGTTGTGCCATTCTAAAAAATCAACGTCAACTAAATAATTATGCTAAGATGTGTGTAATAGACACTGTTGGATTATCAAAACGTGTCTAATGAGCACATTCTCGAAAAGTCGTTGACTTACCTCGTCTCTTGAGCCAACTCCGTGGCGAATTTTTTTGCAACTTTGGTAGGATTTGTTTGGCAGTATTTACGCACTTGCTGGGATCGAGGCATGGGATGGAGACGTATATATCCATATATATTTTTTGTTGCTTTTACTTTACATATGCGTAGTATAGAAGGTATTGGAATAAACGAAAAAAATAAAATTGTAAATAACTACACACTAAAAAGGGTTTTTTAATTGCCTACCTGTGAGTACTTGGGGAGAGTGGTATTTTAGATCGCGGAAACTGTTGGTCCGATTTGAATAAAATTCGATATATAGGAGTTTACAAAATGAGAGCAGAAGTTAGAAAGTATTTTCACCGGTTTTTCCCAATAAAACATATTCCAATTTTTACAGGAGAAATTAATAATAGATTTCTAAACAAACTGAATCATTTTTTGATGAAAATTATTTAATTTCGTTTATAAAAAAAACATGTGCAGCTATCCGTATTTAGCAAATGCTAAATTTGAAAATTCAAAAAATGTTTAAACTAGTAGACCTACAAATTTTTTATTTGATTCAAAAACATTTAAAATTTGGAAAATTTTAATTTTTATATTTTGTTTTTAAAAAGTGGCGACTACTAATTTAAAAAATGTACTTTATTGCGAACCTAAAATAAAGTTCATAATTTTTTTTTCTTATTTTGTTTCGGAATAATAACCAATGGATCTTATTTAATTTTGTATTTTTATAATGTTAATTTATAGCTCCAAATCAAACAAATATTTTTTGGAACCCTGTACTAAAGTGTCGACTTTTTGGCTGGCACTATTAATATTTAAATTACATAATTTTTTTACTACTCCAAAAAACATGGATGTTAGACCACGAAGGTCACTCATCTTGTATCTGGTTTAGCTACACCTGCCTCTTCAAGGTTATCACGCATTCCTTTGAGTTTGCTTTAAATTTTAAATATTAATTTAATCTACAATATACCGTTTCCGGATTTTAAATGCCTGATGATGACTTAATTGTCGAAAGATGTCGCTTGTCAACTACTCTTTTACTAATTAAATGTTATACATGGGGAAGGTTTGAGTTTTACTATTCCACCTGTGATATTCACCTCATTTCGAGATGAATTTGGATCCTTGAACTGTGTAACTTTCTATGTCAACATAACCTAGAATATCTAAAATGTTGTGTCTATTACAGGGTGAATTTTTCACGAATCGTAAATGTTGCTGTCTATTAAACAACGCCATAAATATTCAAAAGTTAATAATTTTAATATATCAGTTATCTTTTATATAGGTGAAAGAATACAATTTGAAGTTCCATCATTTCATGATGTTTTATTCAGCACAATTAAAAAATTAACATCGCTTTCGTAAAAGACAAATTTGCATCAGGAGCTTTGCAACGAGCAAAAATTAATCTAAAAATATTAAAAAAATATTTTTTCATTTAAAATGTATTACTATTTTTAATGGCTACTTAACATCTTGTATATTACGAAGTTTTTATCTGCAAATAAAGCACAAGTTACGTGGGACAGATAAGGCTTGAATAATTTTACGATGTGACATTTTCTTATCTTATCAACTTGCTTGTTTGTAGACAGATTGCAATTAGTTGTTATGTAGCATTCTTTATCTAAGGACGTATGTATAATTGCTCAGTGTTTTTCTAATTTAAATTTTGGTACTTTAAAATAAAACTGGCGCAGTCGGTAGGATTGCAATAAGGAAAATCCTAAATCGATTTGTCGTTCGTGTCAACGATGTAATTCGCAATCGAAAAACTTTGTTCGGAGTGCAACTTCCGGCAACACAAACAACAAACGTCAAGAGGAGGACATCCATCGCCGAATCTTGAATCGAGGGGACCCGACCGCTGGACCTATTGGACCACCTAGGTTAAGGACATCGCATTCAAAAGGGGACTTCCAAAGACACCATTACGCAGAGAAGAATCAAAGTGAGTTCATACGCTTCTTCATTGGTTCGTTATTAGTATGTGCCTTCCATAATTATTATTATTACCCCTAATATCAATTGAAACCGTTGTCGACCAAATATCTAATTTAAATATAAATCAAGAGAATCCCCAAACTTTAAATTCTACGAATAATACCACGCAAAATATGATTCCATTCCACGTCGAATATTTGCGTACTATACCGGAATTTGACGGCAATCCTGCACTTCTATCCGAATTTATTAGGGCTGGCGAATTGATAATAAATCAATTCACCACGTCAGATACACCGGATCTTTTTATTAACCACTTTATTCTCTCGTCGATTAGAAGTAAATTAATTGACGACGCAGACATAGTTACAAATGGTAGAGATGTCAATTCTTGGAACAATTTAAAGGACATACTTCAAAAATTATTTTCGGACCAAATAGACAAAAATTCTTTGCTGCGTGACCTCATGCTGCTTAGACAATGAAACGTAAATCCGCAACAATATTATAACCGCTGTCAAAATATTCGTGGATTACTGTTTTCGCAATTACGAATCACTGCTAAGGACGCCGCAACTAGAAAATCAAAGGTGATTTTTATGATCAACATACTTTAAAAGCCTACTTAACTGGGCTACGTGAACCACTTCGATCGCTAATAGGAGCGCAACGACCTGACACAGTAGAAAAGGCATTAACTTATGTACTAGCCGAAGAAAACATAAATTATGCGAAAAATTCTACACAGCAGAAATTTCCATCAACTTTAGGAACTCAGAAAAAGGACAGCAAACTCATAAAAATTTTTATAAGCCACAATTTACTTTAAACATGCCAGCTCCAGCAGCGATATCAATTGCCACAATTTGGATATTCAAGATTGCCACCACCAAACGCACGCTTTACTGGATTTGGTATCCAACAACCAAATTTTCTATCTCTACCACAGCAAATGCACAAACATCTTTTCAGCAATTTCGAAACTAACAAAGGCAAAATACAAATGTATTCAAACTCCGAAATTTACCGCAACCAAAACCAACACCAATGGACATAAGTTCTGGAAATACTAGGCACCATTTGCGAGTTAGTTATTCCCAGCTGAGACCAACTTTTACAGCAGAAGAATTATTTTACTATGACACACCGGAAGAAGAGACAAACTTCGGAAATCCATTCGAAATCGACGCTCAAGTAACCCAAACTTGTCAACCAGAATATGAAGGCTATGAATAGTACCAACAGGAAGTTCATTATTTAGATGCAGAAGAAACATCGAATAATAATTACCATCAGGATTTTTGGATGAACCCTGCGAGAACACCACCGACATAATATCGTTAAATGTAAAACACAATGTACGCCTTCCCTACATTATTATACCGGAACTTTAAACTAAATTGATGATTGATACTGGATCAGCCAGAACTTTAATAAATCCAAATTCCAAATTCGTAAAAACTACACAGCAAGGAATTTTGCAACATAAAAATTTTGGACCTGACATAGAAATGCCAACAGCGTTTACAAGTTTAAAATCAGCAAGCATTCACAACAACATTGAATAAAAGCGAAAAGCCAAAAATTTTAAAAGTATCGAAACCGCTAAATTTTATACAAATGGAACTAATCAAGAAACCTAAACCAATTCGTGGTATTCTATTCGGACTTCCAGTATTTATTTTATATCTGATATTGTTTGGCTTTGGAGTTGCTCTTTAATGCATGTACGAAGACTGAATTTTTATGTAAATATTTTTCTAAATATGATGAAAAATTGATCTTAACAAATACAAATACTTTTGTTGAATACATAAAAGTATTAATAACAGAAACCATGTTCAAAGTGATTTCTTCCATTTTCCATAAGCAGCACCACTTTGGGTTCAGTATTAAACATTCTGTAAAAGTTAAGTTAAATTGGTTACATGTCATCAATTGTGACACCCTTAAACGAAAGGTGACCACCATCCTGGCTAGCTTAAACTCTCGGGAGTGGATGGCGTGGATAAGGACTAGGCGGCGGTTCTTCAGGTTAAAAAATGCATATAATGGTTTAGAAAAAAACGCGCGCCAGTTGTTCACAACCACAGAAAACAGATATAGCTTAAGCTCCTCGCTTAACAATCCTAAAAGTGCGGGTTTGTTGGAGAGTGAATAAAGCATAAAATACCAGTAGTAGGGGTAGACGAGACTTTAATTATCTTCTTCCTGTTAGTATAGTCTGAGAGCCTGTTATTACCACACTGAGTGCGGTTCCATAAGCCATCTTCACCCGCATACTGGGCAGGTGGATTAGATTAGATTAGATTAGATTTATGTTCCACGACTGCATTTTGCTGGCATGCGCACGTCAGCCCTTTGGGCTTTTTGTACTGTCGGGAGTTTTCAAGTTAGCAGGCCAACATCCATATCTTTTACTAGGCTTGCAATGTCCCCTACTAGTTTGCGGTTGTCAATAGAGTTAAGGTTCCAATCGAGTTGACGTCTTTTACGCTCTAATGCTGGGCATTCAAAGAGGATATGATAGGCTGCTTCATCATCCTCTTGGCATAGTCTGAAAACAGGTTCATCTCTATAGATATTGATCCTGTGCATAAATTCTCTGAATGCTCCAGTGCCTGTTAGTAGACTGTACTTACTCGATTTGAATTCTGTTCAGTCTCAACAGGGTTTTGGTGGTATGTGCATTCGGAGTTTTTAGCAATCTTTTGCAGTGTGTTGCTTGATTGTAGTTTCTCCACCTTAGTTGGTGTGCGGTATTGACCCATTCATTAATGGCTGAGCGGGCTTGGTTTTTCTGAATGCTTAGACCAGGTTCTGTATCGGTCATTGCATTACGGGCTGCTTCTTTTGCGAGCTTGTCCGCCTTTTCGTTTCTTTCAATACCTTAGTGACCTGGAATCCAGCATAATTTTACTGTATTTCCCTGGCTCAAGGTTTGAAGTTTGGATTTGCATTCCTTGCCCAGTCTCGCTGAAGTACTGAAAGCGTTTAGCGCTTTCATTGCTGCCTGACTGTCTGGGAGAATGCGTATGTTTCGATTGAGCAGTTTCTTTTCTATGCTGATGTTTGCGCATACGTTAATAGCTTCTACTTCAGTCTGAAAGATGTTACAAAACTTTCCTAGACTGACTTTTTCGTTGGTTCTAGGATTGGTACTGTACACACCGGAGCCTGTACCCCCTTCAAACTTAGATCCATCAGTGTAAAAAATGATGTTCTTATTTGTTGGGGTTGGTAGTTGGTCCGGATTCCAACTTGTGCGTACAGTAAAGTTCTTTTCAAAGTCATAGGCTTTGATTATAAGATCAGAACCCATTTCTAATATTGGGTTGTTGATGTGTGACATGATCTTGCCATGTCCTAGATTATTATCTGTGGTCATCCAGTGACCGGTACTTTGTAATCTGTAAGCTGCCATTCTGGCTTTACCTTCCAAGAAGATGTGCAGAGGTGGCAGATTTAAGATAGCATTCAATGCTTGTCCTGAGGTGCCTTTAAAGGCTCCAGTGATGTACCGATTAGCTAGATATTGTATTCTGCTGATTTTGTGGATCGCAGTTGTTTGTTTTATTTTGGGCCACCAGACGATTATTCCATATGAAATTATTGATCGGAACATGGTTTTGTACAGCCAGAGGGTCAGTTCCGGTTTGAACCACCACGTACTACCTATAGCTCTTTCCCCAATAACTAATGTTTGTATGCACCTGGTGATTGCTTTGTCTAAGTGGGAGTTCCAAGTTAGTTTGGAGTCGATGGTTAGACATAAGTACTTAACCTCATTCTCCCAGTTGACATTTGTCTCAAACAGTTTTATGTTGATTCTGTTTGTGATGTTCTTTCTACGAGTGAAAGCGACGAGGGTGGCTTTGCTGAGATTAATTCTAAGATTATTCTCTAGACACCACTCTTCGGTTATCTTTAGTGCTGATTTCATTACATTGTCTACGGTTCTTTGGTATTTACCTTGAATCAGTATGACAATGTCATCAGCGTATCCTTGAGTGTAGTAGCCTTTGTTATTGAGTTGGATCAGCAGGCCATCAACCGTGAGGCACCACAGGAGTGGAGAAAGAACTCCTCCCTGTGGACACTTCCTTGTCGCCTGCACTGTATTTTCCTTGTCAAATAACTTGACTTTTACAACTCTAGTGTTGAGCATTGCCATACTCCATCTTATCGTGGTGTTATCGATCTGATGGTTTGTCATTGCTCTTTCAATAGAGTGGTAGGAGGTGTTGTCGAAAGGACCTTCTATGTCTAGAAATGCTCCGACTGCGTACTCCTTGTACTCCAAGGTTCTCCCAATTTTCCCCACTAGTTGGTGTAGTGCGGTTTCACATGACTTTCCTGTTTGGTAAGCATGGCACGTGGATAGCCTTGACCCATTGATAGGAAGAATACCCTTATGAAGGGGCCACGGCCACCAAAGGTGTTAGTATGATAGCTGGAGAACATGAGATGTAACCGATGTCCGGGTGTGAGACTCGTCTCACTATCTGCCGACTGCAAGCGCAAACACTTTACCAGCCGTCTACACGATCTTTAATTATCGTCCAAAATAAAATCTATTCATTCGAGAACAATTGCGCAGTTACACTTGGAGTTATAAACACATAGGAAATAAACCGGGCTCGAATTTATTAAGTCAGAGCAGGAATACTAGAAGGTTATGTTGTGTTTACCCCAATAAATATATAACTGGGTCGGAATCCAAACGCCCAGCGAGATACATTAATCAAGCAAAAAAAAACTACGTTGGATATGACTAGGTTGCAAGCTAAATTTGGAAAAAATGCATAATTATTGAAACTTTTATTTTATACCGAGCGCGATAAATCCCAAACGCCTTTGTACTTAAACGTCTCATTATAGCGCACGCAAAATAAGCCTAATACAAATTTCACAAATTCCGCTGTTATGTAAACTAGAAGGAGGCATGGGGTAGTACTCACAAAGTAATGGTCTAATCCAGCGCAACACTCTGCGTAAATGGGACGCTCTTGAAGTAATCGCCGGTGGATATCGGATCCCTGCCACGGGCCTGTGGCATTGGAAATGCGGCAACTTGCAGGAATGCAAAACCGAGAGTTTTGGGCTTACGTTTGGGGGAGAACATTTACCTCCAAACATCAGAGGGGACGGCCACAGAGCATAATTTCCGGCGGAGGACTCGGACATTGAGCACGCCGGGAATGAAAAGGCGTACAGGGAGAGCTTTTGTACCAGTATGTGGAGAGCGCTCCTAATTTAAGAATTAATTAAGACCAAAACCCTAAGCAAAACATGTGCTTACGTCACGTTAGGTAACGGCCTAAAGAACACGTGCAGTTTGAATTTTATAGCTATTACACTAGCCCGGAGGGCGTAGATAATGTTTCCATTGCTTTTTAGAAAGCTGGAGCTGTTTCCAACATCGATGTTCTTAAAATTAATCGTGGTCGTCACAGTTCAAAGGCTACCAACATAATTTAACACACCTCGTGCCTCGAGGTGCCAGGCGGAAATCCGTCAAACTGGAAATCAGCGTGAAGTTAGCTCTACTCCAACCAAAATTACGTAGGGCTAATAAAATTAATCCGAGAAGGGGAGCAGGCTTACTCGCCTCACAATAAAAAATTAGGATTCTAACGCTGAGACTGAAAAGGGCCGTTAAACAACATATAAAGAAAACTAGAAACAAATGTGAAAACTATAGGGACGTCACTGTTACATTTGCTTTCAGTCGGTTGTATGGAAAATTGCTAAGAATGTAATAGAAACAGAATATCAGGATGGAGAGGGAGACGAACAAAGTGGGTTCAAAGCTGAACGTTCTTGCGTCGACAACCTGTTTTATTTGAAACAAATAATCGAGATGAGAACAATGGTCGGACGTGATTTACACTTGCTTTTTATTGATCTAAGGAAGGCATATGACAATGTGTCTTTAAATAAGTTGAGGTAAGTCTGGCATGAAACAAATACAAACAGCGAGGTAGTTCAGGAGATATAAGACTTATACGACAAATCAGTGGTAAAAATCACAACAGCTAAGGATTGTTTTCTACAAAATACATGTTGAGCACGCATTCAAAATCTGGAAGATGTAAAGAAATGGAAATGAAAACAAACGGTAAAGTAATAGATAGATTGCAATTCGCGGACGACCAGGTCCTCAAGATAAGGAAGATTGACAATAAGCAATGAGAACGACACTAACGAGATCAGAGAAAGACTTAATTTCGCAAAGAAAGCTCTTCGAAGGCTTAACGAAATATGGTGGCATAAAGATATCTCAAGAAAAAGGAACTACGAAATATATAACGCAGTCGTCAAAAGCATAATGCTGTGTGGGGAAGAAATATGGAGAATGACAGAAGCGGATAAAAGAAAGATTTCTGCCGTAGAAATGGGCGTGCTGAATGTAGGGTATCTAGGAGAGAACGACAAATAAATAAATACATTTTAAAATGCTTGGGCTCCAATACACTGTTATCGACGAAATAGGAAAACGACAATTAGTTTGGTATGTCCATATGAGGAGAATGAGAAATGAACGAGTAACGGAAGTTGCCATGAATGGATGCCAAAAGAAAGATGGAAGAGACCAAGAAGATCGCAAAAAGAGCCAATAAGAATGGCCTTCAGCAGTCCGATCATATATCTTTTCTATATGGCATTACAAAAGTTGTAGAAGTGAGTTACGGTCTCACTGGAAGTACTTATTTTTTATATTAAATGTAATTAAAGCTCAATTAATACCAGAATGAAAGCACCGGCAAGCAATACTGCTTCGTACATAATATTTAGATGCAAATTCACGAATATCTTAAACTGATTGGTCCAAGAACAACAAGGGGCGTGGTTGAAGGATTCCGACGCACAATACACGCTGAAACATGTTGTTTAAACATGTCGGATAAAATTTCTTTAAATATTTTTCATTAATGTGCAAATAGAAAATTCTTACCTGCAATTACTGTAAAAATTGACATATCTTAAAAAAACAGATAAAACGGGTGTTGATATCTCTCGCTTGTGATTAAAGATAGAGCCAACTTATATTTTCTATGTTTTATTATTGTAAATTAAATTTAAGCAGTATATTCCAGAATAAAAAATTGCGTAGAACCGTTCCCGTGCATGCATCGGTTTCATAGAAGAGCCTGCAACCGTGGGGTGCTAAGAACTTCAATTTTTCGACAGTTGTACATCAGAATCAACGGGCAGCGCCGGTGCTGCTACTCCAAAACTGTATTGTGCGAATTTGTCCCAACGCAAGCTAAGTTAACTGGAAAATTTTTAAAATGACGTTCATAGTACACAAGGTAAGTGCGCCAATTTTGACACTTAAATGTGTATTTGCATTCGTTACGACGTCGTCAGCCAGTCATAGTTGAGACGACAAATGCAACGATAAAATAAGACGGAATTTTTCCGAAGAGCATGGAGTGTGTTAATTTCCCACGCAGTACGCCATTCGAGGTATGGATGGTGCAACTTAAGGCGAATCTAATTTAAGGGCACGCAAAAGTACCATGGGTCCACTTCAAGGTAATTTGATACCGGAAGATGTTTTTCAGTTAACGCGAAGTAACTGGCGTCGAGCTGCGTTGGAATGCACTTATCTCTGTGAATTGCGTTCGGCTTTCATACGCGAGTATGAACAGGGCTGGATATAGTCAGGACCGTCTTTAAATATTTATGACTTGTGCGCTTTTAAGAACAGTTATTTTGGCGCTGTTTCAATAATGCTTTACTGATGTTTTACGTGTGTTTGATGTGTATTTGAATGTACATTCGAGTAGATCCAGCTTTCTCGCATGTCGGATTTTCTAGAAGTTATTTGATTTGCTTTCTGTTTTTATGTTTTTGACTCAATACATTGGCGTTTTTTGTGCATTGTTTGAAGTCAGTCTCAGCCTGAGAATATTACAGATGGACCAGCTTTCCAAATACTGCCCTTTCATAGCAACGCACTGGGGTATTAGGGGAGTCTTATGTTTACTGAGCTAGCAAGGTAAACACAAAGGGCAATGGAAATGTTAAGGTGTACGAGACATCTTATTAAAATTGAAAGTTACTACCCGATGGGCTAAACTTTACGTACAGTTGCACAGGTTACTTAAGATTTCTCATAAACTTGACGCGATCTATGGTAGTCAGTGTTTTAGATGTGGATTCATATGAAACATATATGTTTTGTTACGAAAAAACGTTAATATCTTTGCAAACTAAGACTAAGCATAAGAAATTTGAATAGGAAACCACGATTAGGCATATTGATGTTCCCCATTTAATTGTAAAGACGTATTAATGGCATCAATCGAACGAGAAAATGATTGTATATTACACTAAAAATATTGCATCTCAATAGTTTTAAATAACAATTAATGATTTATGAAAGTAGGGCTGCTATTGAAAATATATAGTCTTGATTTTCAGGCCGTTTCTTAATGTTTTTCAGACTATCGCAATGCATAACTGAAAGTTACTTTTTGTACTCTTTGTGGCCGCATAAAATACTACAACATTTGCTAAAAAAGTAAAGATCACAGAAAATAATAAAAGCTTGTATATTGAATCGTAATAATAACTGTAGATATAGATGAAAACAATTGATAACACCGGATTACATTGTGGTATTGCGCCTAATTGTATTCAATAGCTTAATCCGTAGGTCATAAGAAGGACCTTCGGTCTTTCTTATTCTATCACCTTTAGCCTTTCTTCTTCTGCCACCTTACGAATTTCTTCTAGACTGGGTGGTGCACCTACTTTTTAGGTGTTCTTCAGCTTTCCTCTCACCACCCATCCTAGACAAATACATACTGACGGATATTTTCAATAGTGTGCCGAAACACCATTTCTAATCATAACGATGGCTTTAAATTAGCCTTTAGAATCAATATTTAAGTAGTGATTCTGAGCAATGACTAATAATTACATACGTTTCCATTATTAGTGTCTGAATTGTATCCACGAATTACTTCAGCCTACATACTTCGTAAGCGTCCGATAGTTTTAAAAATAGTATTTATCTTGGGCAAATTGTCTCTAACATGCAATCTAGTATTTTATCAAAATCGACTTACATGCCCACGATCCAAACCTCTCGCCCAGCGTCTGCGGCTCCTGGGGCTGAAAGTAGGGCGCTAGAATAGCTCGAAGCGTTTGGATGAAGTTGCAGAATATGTCCAGAAATAAGAGTATCAAACAAATCACACCGACTGCTGCCAAAGAGATCGTGTAGGAACTGCATACGTCTAGGAGCGCCATGTTTATCTGAAATGAAGGCAAATTAATTCACATCTTTCGAACTTTTAATTACCAACCTGCGTGCAAGACTACAGGACATTGATAGAAAGCGAAATGTCGCCTACCACTGGGCTGTGTCTTATCATTTTAAAAAGTGTTTGTGTTTCTTATCTTGAATTGACTAATACATGATTAATAATAATATCTGAACTGAGTTGGAGGAAGTGCAATGAAACACAAACAATAATATTATTGCATAGAAGTATCTTTGAAGGTGAATTTCATAGCTGTCGTAAGCATTGTAGCAAGTGAACGTTAAATAGAGAACAATTAAATCGCGTCCGAATTGTTTTTTGCAATCGTTCGTTAAAAGAAAACATTAAACTTTTCTCTACGTATTTAATTAAGAGCTAGCGCCATTGTTAAATAGAACTCGGTAACAATTAATTAGGAATTCTCACAGTTAGGAATTAAAATGCACATTTATATGAGAGGCATATTTAGTGGGAAGAGAAATCGAAAGGAAGTTATCATTCTTTTCAGTGATTTGATTGATTGCAAATTAGTTATACATTTGTTATACACCCACTTATGCACAAGTAAAAATTAAACATTAGTTGTGACGAAGGGCAATTGCAAGTAAATTTGCTCTTCTTCTTGAGTATTATAATCAAATGAGCTTACGTCATTTTGGTGTCATGTGTATTACATTATACAACAATAAAGTAGCTGTGACACTGACAATTGCTTAATTTTATAGTCATTAGCGTTGTTATAACTAGAGTTGTAAAATTAAAAAAAATACATTTGTTATTATGCCAGAAATGTAGAACAGTTTAAAGAAACGTTTGGTTTTATTTAAACTGTGAGAAGGGCATTGGTATCCCTTGCCTGTAGTGTTTATTTTGTTATTCAAAGATATAGCCAACTTGTATTTTATATGTTTCTTTATTACAAAAGTTCGTCGAGCCGGCTCTGTATTGTGTACGAATTGTGAGGTTATTACGTGAGGGGTTAACAAAAGCCTTATTTCAACGGGTACGCGAATTTTTAAGTAATACCAACATGTCAGTATTTGAATAGATTGCATCTTTCTGAAAATTAAAAGAGCTGAAGGATATTGAAACAACGTTCTGCAGTTATACATCAACCAATTTTACGGTAACGAATTGCAACAAGAATACTTTAGTAAGATAATGCACGAACCCGTAAGTAGAACAGGGACAGCTTTCCCTCACTCCTTTTAATTGATTCTCGGATTCGCGGTTTAATTCGCGGATTTATTCGTGGATTTCGTGGTTTAATTTTAATTGACCTAATTAAATTGATCTAATTAAATGACCCAATTAATTTCGCGGTTTGATCTAATTAATTTTTATATGTGCTACTGATTAAATTACGCATTAGCTTCTGATTAAATTACGCGGCGGCCATTTTCAATTTTCGCGCGAATATTTGAATTTGAAATTTGCAGATTTTTTGAATTTAAACTTCCCGGGTGTCGGCCATCTTGGTTTTCTGCGTGCACACTTCTCGCAGCTGTCGTTTTAATTTCAATTTTCGCGCAAATATTTGAATTTCAAACTAGTAAATCTCCCTCTCTTGTACTCCTTGTCTCTCTCTTGCATTCACAGAAGGGCTGTTTATATTTAAAAAAATCTCTGGCCGACCGGGATTTGAACGCTCTACGTTCGTGTTCACAAATTAGGTGCAACCGTCAATGACTCAGCACTACCGAGACGTTGCAAATTTTAATGTGTATAGCGGAAAGCTACTTCACTGTTCTGACTCCAGTTTTTTAAACAAAATATTTTTTCAAAAATATAAATTATAAGAATGGAATTGTTAGCCTATTGTGTTTAAAGGTTGATACAATTTTTTAAAAATGGGCTTTGTAACTGGTTTTCATGGAAATAATTCTTTTATTTTATAATTTTAGTAACGCGCATGAATGGATTATCGAGCTTTTCATTGTCCCTGCCTACTATATAGCTGGAAATTTCTTCTCGACCTTCGCAAATTTGAAAGCTATATGAATATCGGTGCACCTAATTTGTTTAGTTCTTGTTTTTAGACACACTCTAAATTCATGGCTGTAGTTTTTTACAGATTTTGCGGAAACCCATTTCACTGTTCTGACTCCAGACTTTAAAACTAAATATTTTTTGAAAATTTTAAATTATGACAGTGGAATTACACTGTGTGGAATATTATAAGGTTGAAATGAATTAAAAAAAAATCATTTCATAAGGGGTTTTGCTAGAAATGATTACTTTATTTTTATAATTTGTCCCAACAGATCGTATGCTATCTCACACAATCCTCATTGGTTTCTATAGCTTTCTCTTTTACTCGTAGTCCCGATAGAATATGCTTAAATTTATGTTGCTAGGCGTAATTACAAAAGACGTTATAGCCCCGAGGGCCGGCTTTCTATTTGTCATCCTCTGTGAAGTTTAGTTACGTCACAAGTCATCCTATCTCACTCGCTCTTATTGACTGCTGTAACTTTATCTCTTGCACTCATTCAAAATGTCTGCAATTTTAATATGATTAAAGGTATTTCGTCATTCCTTCCTTTAATTTAGCGCCCGTTTTGAATTTCAAATTGATGAATCTGTCTATCTCTCTTGTACTCATTGGGTTTGGCTGTCTCGCCGTCGTCGTCCTATCTCACTTGCTCTTATTGAGTGCTGTAACTTTATCTCTTGCACTCGTTCAAAATGTCTGTAGTTTTAATATGATTGAAGGTATTTCGTCATTCCCTCCAAGTATTTAAAAATATATATTAGACGTGTTTTAAAAAATATATGTATAAGCGTTTTGCCATTTTCTAACGATTTGGTTCATATGATTTTTGTCGCTTTTAAAATAAATAGACATTATTTTATTTCGTACTTGAGTTCTATAATTACGTTGTGCCATTTTTGGATTTGATTACGTCACGCCCAAGTCTTCCGTCTCACTCATCACAGCTGTTCTCTCTCGCTGGCATTTATTTAATTAAAAAAAAACAGCTTTTCGCGCCGGTCCCAAGTCGAATTTGAATCCTAGTTGTCACGAGATTGTCATGTTTGGCTTTTATTTTATAAGTAAAGCGTCTGTGAAAAGAAAATATATGTATGTTTACCACAAATTAACATAAATTTGAATAAAAAATACGCAATTTCGTTGAAAAATGTTCTGTTCCACATCATCTTACTTAAAAATTTATAAAAATCGGCATCTTGTCACATTAAATTCTGCAAAAACGAAAAAACAATATTTTTATACAACTTTCATTGAAAAGTCTTCTGCACCATCATTTCTAGAAGCAAAATTGCAGTAACGTAGACTCGCTGTGCATTTTATTACAAAAGCTCTTATACTTTTGATGAAAATATATGCATGTTGACCACAAATTAACATAAATTTAAAATAAAAACACGCACTTTCGTTGAAAAATGTTCTGTTCCACATCATCTCACTTACATTTTTACAAAAATCGACATCATGTCACATAAATTATACAAAAAATGACATTTTAATTCAACACATGATGAAAATTTAATAAAAATCACGCAATTACACATCATCTCACATAAATTTTTACAAAAATCGAAATCATGTCACATAAACTAAGCATAATTTTGCAAATGTTTTACACGTTTTTATAAAATGCATCGCTCACAATTAAAAGAAATCGCAATTTCGTTGAAAAAGTCTTCTGCGACAATCATTTCGATAAACAAAATTTCAGTTACGTAGGCTCGTTGTTCATTTTTATTACGAAGTTCTTGTATCACAAATTCACAAACCAGGAACGGCAGCCAATCAAAATACCTATTGAAACAAGCAGTAACAGCCTATCAAATGCCCTTATTTTATCTACACTTCCCAAAACATTTAAGAAAAAAGCTGAAGTTTTCCTACGCATTTTGAGTGCCTCAAACGATGTGAGCTGGGATCACAAGAGTACCGTTACTATAAAGGGTACAAATTTACCGGCGTCTAACATAGTCGATTTAGTTCACTACACTCTGAGGCCTCGAAAAACTATTAATCAACCCGGACGCCTACAGTTTGCTGATTACATCAAAGGCCTTAACGTTGCTCATGTGCTGCTAGCTAAACCTAAACAGCAAAAGAAGTCAACCCCGACTGGTACTACAGGAAAAACCGAAATGGAAACTGATAACTGCGAGTCCGATTTAGAATATAAATTAAAAACACCAGCTACTCATCCAAGTCCACATCAAACAGGTGCAGTCAGAAAAACGTCGATTAGGAAGCACTTCCAAAAAAGGGCCGTTAGAAAAATACGTCTAAGGCAGAGGTCCTCAACATCAAATACGAATGGAATTCTGGATTGGGAGCGCCTTAAACTTTAAAATGCCACAATGAAATTTGTTCTACGATCGCATGTAAACGAATTCTGATTTTATTACTTGCAGCTTTTTAATTTGAAATGTTGTACACCTCAAACTACAGTTTTGTAAATTGCTAGCGGATTTTTAGAAAATAAGACATTCAGCTGTACATTTATTTTTATATTATTAAGTATTATACGAAATAAGAACAATATATTTGTTTATTACAAAGTGTTTGTGTTTTTTATTTCTACTCTGCTTTGGTTTTTCACGAATCTGCAATAATTACAAAATCTAAAGCTAAAATATTAGTATTTGAAGTTATTTTACAGTTACAAAGTGTAAAATTTCAAAAAAATCAATCTTTGAATTCATAATGGCGTGATATAATTTAAAAAATTGTGATTTCTTTTAATTTTGTTCGATACATTTTATAAAAAAGTGTAAAACATTTGCAAAATTACTCTTAGAAATAACTCTAAAACTGCGAGATGATGCGTAATTGCGTGATTTTTATTAAATTTTCATCGTGTGTTAAATTAAAATGTCATTTTTTGCATAATTTATGTGACATGATATCGATTTTGTAAAAATTTATGTGAGATGATGTGTAATTGCGTGATTTTTGTTCAATTTGGAGTTAATTTTCGTAATAAAAATGAACAATAAGCCTACGTAACTGAAATTTTGTTTATAGAAATGCTTGTGGCAGAAGATTTTTCAATGAAATTGCGTGTTTTTATTCAATTTTATGTTAATTTGGGGGGTCAACATACATTTTTGAGCGATGCAGTTTATAAGAAGTGTAAAACATTTGCAAAATTATGCTTATAAATAGCTCTAAAACTGCTTTTACATCATTTTCGTTATTATTAATCGTTTTGTAAAACGAATTGTGATAATTTTTTAAGTGAAATGAAGTGGGATGGCGTATTTTTTATCGCTTATTGAATAAAAATGTTGCTTTTTGTATAATTTATGTGACATGATGTCGATTTTTGTAAAAATTTATGTGATATGATGTGTAATTGCGTGATTTTTATTAAATTTTCATCGTGTATAGAATTAAAATGTAATTTTTTGTATAATTTATGTGACATGATGTCGATTTTTGTAAAAATTTATGTGAGATGATGTGTAATTGCGTGATTTTTGTTCAATTTTCATCGTGTGTTGAATAAAAATGTCGTTTTTTGTATAATTTCAAGTGACATGATGTCAGGTTTTGTATAATTTATGTGACATGATGTCGATTTTTGTAAAAATTTATGTGTGATGATGTGTAATTGCGTGATTTTTGTTCAATTTTGAGTTAGTTTTCGTAATAAAAATGAACAATAAGCCTACGTAACTGAAATTTTGTTTATCGAAATGCTTGCGGCAAAAGATTTTTCAATGGAAGTGCTGTTTTTATTCAAAGCTTACTAAAATTGCAACAAGTTAGAGTAATGTACTTTGAAAATTATTATTAAATTGTCAGTTCGATGCCGACCCTCGCCAAAACCTAGTGATTTATTTTAAATTTGACTGGTGCGTTTTATAAAAGGTGTGCTTCAAAGTAACTAAGACGGTTTACTTATAAAATAAAAACCAAACATGACAAACTCGTGACCACTAGGGTTCAAACCCGACTTGGGGCCGGCGCAAAAAGCTTTTTAAAATTAAATAAATTCAAGCGAGAGAGAACAGCTGCGATGAGTGAGGCGGAAGACTTCGGCGTGACGTAATCAAATCCAAAAATGGACGCCGCGGACGGAAGACTTCTGCCTGACGTAATCAAATCCAAAAATGGCACAGCGTAATTATAAAACTCAAGTACGAAATAAAATAATGTCTATTTATTTTAAAAGCGACAAAAATCATATGAACCAAATCGTTAGAAAATCGCAAAACGCTTATGCATATATTTTTTAAAATACGTCTAATATATACTTTTAAATACTTGGAATGACGAAATACCTTCAATCATATTAAAACTGCAGACATTTTGAGCGAGTGCAAGAGATAAAGTTACAGCAGTCAATGAGTACGAATGAGATAGAACGACGACGACGAGACAATCAAAACCCAATGAGTACAAGAGAGATAGACAGATACATCAATTTGAAATTCAAAACGGGCTCTAAATTAAAGGAAGGAATGACGAAATACCTTCAATCATATTAAAATTGCAGACATTTTGAACGAGTGCAGTAGATAAAGTTACATCAGTCAATAAGAGCGAGTGAGATAGGAAATTTCCACTTTACGTAAAGTATGAGCGCAGACAAGCTGACCCCCTGAAGAATCGGTGATATCATAGCAAATTCCTTTGTCTGTGCTAACAATCAAGTTAAAGCCTGCATTTCAAGGTTTCAAATTGTACAAAAACAAATTAGGCGCACCGATATTCATATAGCTTTCAAACTTTCGTCGGTTTTTATAAATAATTTAATAAAATATAAAATTAAACAAGCACATAGATTGTAATTTCTTTAGACAAAATTTAAGCTGACATTACAAGTGAACCAATGTCATGCTTTTTAGGTTAAGCGAAGTTTCCATTTGTTTCATAACCTCAAACAGTTATTCAAGTTCTTCTTTCCCCGCTAATTTGGCAGTGGTTTCGCTATATAGTAGGCAGGGACAATGGGAATCTCGATAATCCATTCATGCGCGTCACTCAAAATACGCGTATTTATATACGGGCTAAAATGATTAATTCTAGCAAAAGCACTTATGGAATCATTTTTTTTAAATTCGTTTCAACCTTTTAAGTCCATAGACGATATAATTCCATTCTTATAAATTATATTTTTCAAAAAATATTTAGTTTTAAAGTCTGGAGTCAGAACAGTTAAATGGCGTTCTGTTCAAACCCTTTAAATCCCGTAGCGCTCCGTGGTGTAGCGGCATAGGTCTATGTAAGCCCAATGTGGATGCGAACGTAGAGGGTTCAAATCCATGTCCTCCAGAGATTTTTTAAAATTAAACATCCATCCTGTGAATGCAAGAGAGATAACCAACGCCCCATGAGTACCTGAGAGAGACAGATTTATCAATTTAAAAAAACGGTCGCTAAATTGAAATTAAAAGGTCAGCCGCGAGAAGTGCGCAAGCAGAAAACTAAGATGGCCGACACCCGGGAAGTTTAAATTAAAAAAATAGAACTTAGAAAAAATCTGAAAAATTTAAAATTCAAACTGGCAGCTGAGAGAAGTGCGGTCGCAGAAAACCAAGATGGCCGACCCCGAGAAGTTTAAATTCAAAAATTAAACTTGGAAAAAATCTGAAAAATTTCAAATTCAAACTGGCAGCCGAGAGAAGTGCGCGGGCAGAAAACCAAGATGGCCGAACCCCGGCAAGTTTAAATTAAAAAAAAATGGAACTTAGAAAAAATCTGAAAAATTTCAAATTCAAATATTCGCGCGAAAATTGAAAATGGCCGCCGCGTAATTTAACAGTAGCACATATGAAAATTAAATATCAAACTTCATATGTGATTAATTAGATCAAAACGCGAAAATTAATTAGATCAAACCGCGAAAATTAATTTAATCAATCCGCGGTTTAATTCGCGGAATTAGATCAAATCGCGGATTTAATTCGCGGTTTAATTGGATCAATCATATGTGGATTAATTTAATTGAACACATAATCCAATTAGTGGTGTCCTCATACTACTGACGACTGAATTATTTTAGGACCTTGTAGTATGACAATATTATTTTATATAGTTAAACAAGGAAGAAGAACTGGAATTTCGGTTCAAAGTAAGTTTTGATTAGATACAGCAATCAGTTAATATGAAAAATAAAAGCGAGCATTGGTGGTGATATGCAGGAATCATCGAGGAAGATGCAAGAGTAACAGACTGAATAATGCCTAAATTTCTTCAAACATTGACGTTAGCTTAAATGATCACTTAAAGAAAGAGATCAAAGAATAGGAGATTGGAATGGATAATTTCTGATCAGATAGTGAAAGATGATTCACAAAAAACTCGAAATGTAATTCTTTTACAGCATGAAACGTTACAAATTAAAGAAAATCCCATCACAGAACATGTAGTGGTAACAGAATTATAGAAAAATAATAAATAAATAAAAATACGGCTTGATTTTATTAGATAATCAGTTAACAAATAAAAAGGCAATGCGGGGAACGACTGACATAAAACATGAAATACGGTTTATACGGGCCATTAACACTGCTACAAAGTAAAAAGAGCCCATGAACAAAGATATAATAGTTAACTGAATAACTGCGAAACTGCAAGTAATTTTTCCAAAAATTTGTATAGCTACGACCAACTTAAATTATCAATTCTAAGGAAAAAATGTGGAACAGCAGCTTGCAGCAAATCTTGATAACTAAGACATTAGTAAGAGAAATGAGGGTCTAGGACATCTCGGTGCCGCCATCTCGGCGCGGGGCCAGCTCGGCGCCGGGACAACTCGGCGCGGAGCCATCTCGGCGCCAGCCAACTCGGCGCTAGGCCATCTCGGCGCCAAATTCAAATTCACAAACTACAGTGTGCACTACGTAAGAAAATGATTATAAACAAATAATCAATAAAGTGATCGCCAACAAGCTGGCATCAAATGAAAAAAAATTATTTAGAATTTCTTGGAAAATCAAACACTGACGACCAGAGGTGGACACATTTTTCGAAAAAAAGTTTCCTGGATTGTTCAGTAAGCTAAAACTAACACACTAAAAATCTCATGGAAATCTTGCTTAATTTCCGAAAAATAGCACTTTTTGGAGTTACACAATTTCGAAAAACGCCATTTTCTAACTAAATAAAGTGCCTTTTATGTGACAAATATTTCTTTAAAGTTTATTTCCCAAATCAAAGAATTTTCCATAGCAGTTTTTGTTAAAAGTAAAATTCTTTTTGTCGTATTTGCTGCATAAAAGGCACGCTACTCTACAGTAATAGTAGTTTGCATACCAAGGCCCTGAAGTTTAACTTTGGAAAATAAGCCACAACCAACTTTTGTAGGTTATGTTGACGTCGGTTGACGTTTATCTGTCGCCTCGCCACCTACAAAAAAGTCGTAAAACAATGGATTACTTTAATGCCGATTTCAAATAAAATAGGTTTTTTTAAAACTTCCAAGGCATACTTAATTTTTCAAAACTGAAATGCTGTTAGAAATTCGCCTTTAACTAAGCAGGGCTGAACCCCAAAAAATGAAAATTTAAATCGAGAATTTTTTACCTTTTACAAAAGTCGTTTCACCTATCCGGAGATACACTGTATACAGGGTGTTCGGAAAATACATGTACAACGAAAAACCACAAGTTCCTTGGCCCAAAATATGATGATTTAACTCAACTTACTTATATACAAAGTTGCTAAGTTTAGCCGCTAGAGGTCTTCAAAAATTATTAGTTTTTCAAGTAAGTCGAAAAATCTTTGATAGATTTTATTCATTTTTGTTGTGGAATAAACCTTAATTTCTAAAATTATAGGGTGTTTAAAAACATTGTCACAATAAATTATCCATCCATATTTTTTTAACCCCCTGTATAATCACTACCAATGTTTTTTGTGAATAGCTACTTTATTTTAGAAGCTATAACCCTCTTACAAAATTTTAGTTGGGTAAACGGTTTAGCCACAAAAAAAAAATTTCTACAAGCCTGAATCAGTAGGTAATTGTAACTCACCACTAGGCTTGTTGGGATTTAGAAAATATTTCTTTGTGGCTAAACCGTTCACCCAACTAGAATATTGTAAGAGAGAAAATAGCTTATAAATTAAAGTAACTATTTAGAAAAAAAAATTGTAGTGATTATAAAGGGGGTTGAAACATTTAAAAAAGTTAATTATTTTAAATCATCATATTTTGGGCAAAGGAACTTGTGGTCTGACGTTGTACACGTATTTTCCGGGCACCCTGTATACAGGGTTATTTTTAAGTTGATTCTTTTCTTTTACCAGGATATAAAGCTAAAAAAGTAAGCTATTTTTTCATTTACCACTTTTGCGAAATATCAAAACTAACGGAGGTACAGGGTGTTAAAGTTTCAAATTAAGAACTAAAATTACTTAACAAAAATTAAACTAAACTTAATCTAGCTTAAATGATATGTTCAAAATTATCAGCATTCGCTTCTACAAAAACGTTCCGCGTATCAGAGCGATGCGGCAGCGGCATTTTGATGACACTCCCAGTAAATAATAAGCATATTCACTCCTTCATTATTTTCATAAACATAAGCCATTATTGTAGCAAAAACATTAAGAAAATTACAATGGGAAACTAGTTGAGAGGTCATTGCTTGACAACAGAGATAAACAAAAATAAAATTGTCCAGCCGCCTTTGCGCCAAAGTTTAGTTTTTATTGAAACTTTAACACCCTGTACCTCCTTTAGTTTTGATATTGCAGAAAAGTGGCAAATAAGAAAAAAAGCTTATTTTTTTAGCTTTATATCCTGGTAAAAGGAAAGAATCAACTTAAAAATCACCCTGTATATACAGTGTGTCCCCGGATAGGTGAAACGACTCTTTTAAAGGTAAAACATTCTCGATTTAAATTTTCATTTTTTGGGGCTCAGCCCTGCTTGTTTAAAGGCGAATTTCTAACAGCATTTCAGTTTTGAAAAATCAAGTATGTCTTAGAAGTTTTCAAAAAACCTATTTTACTGTAGGGTAGCGTGCCTTTTATGTAGCAAATACGACAAAAAGTTATTAAGAAAAGTTGTTTAGAATCAACATCTAGGCTGCTACACCAAATTTCAAAATCCTCGACCAACTTTGATCTCTTACATTTTCTTTTATATTTACGTATCAAAGAATTTTACTTTTAACAAAGACTGCTATGGTCAACAAATATTTTTTACAAAGTTTTTTATTTCATGATAAAAAAACTTTGTTCAAAATCAAATTCTTTGATTTGGGAAATAAACATTAAAGAAATACTTGTCACATAAAAGGCACTTTACTTAGTTAGAAGATGGCGTTTTTCGAAATTGTCTAAATGAAAAAAGTGCTATTTTTCGAAAATAAGCAAGATTTCAATGGGATTTTTTATTGTGTGTTAGTTTTAGCTGACTTGTTAGAACAATTCAATTCAAGCAGTTACTTTTGGCACTTTAGCCTCAAATCCTAGTATTTTCACGAGTCACGCAAGCAAAAATTCGTAGTTCCGTGGTAATGTTATTAAAATTCATTTCCATAAACATTATTTCCGCGTTGTTTATTTCAAAAATTAACGCATGACAGTTCTTGCATATTCACCGAGACTTAATTTTCCGTTGCTAACGTGTTATCAAACCTTGACCCTGCTGTAGTTTCTTTATTCTTTTAAATTCTTAGTAAGCCGCTTATCAAAGCAGTTTTGTTCTGCCCTTGCCTTCTGCATGGATGATGTCATCTTGCCACTATCACGTCTTAAGTGGTTCTTGACGCCGAACCGGCGGTTGTAATTTTACGTGTGAATCCCCTGGTTAAGTAAAGTTGTTTCAGTATTTCGATGCGTCTTATTCTTAAACGTAACGAGTGGAACAAGGACGTAGATAAGCCGCGTCTGCGCTATGTCATTCTTCACGCTTGCCGCTTGGCAGGAGCTTCACTTCGCTACCGGCTGTTGAACTAGAACAAAAGTGTTTGGCTTCTTCAGCCCCCGGCTCGCATCGCTTTGCAGCCGGGGGACGCTGCTCGAACTTTCGTAATTTTCGTTGTGAATAGCTGTGTGTTTTGGGTGCATCGTGTTGTTTGCTGTACCAATTTAGCGTTTCGTTTGGCAAGAAATCTCCGGCGTTGGTGGTGGTGAGCTTTCCGTTTGAAGTGCATGTGAAGCATTAATTAGTGGGGTCAAGAGTTCTTATCGTCGAGGGTTGCGAGGCCCTTGAATATATCGTTTATTCGGATCCTAACGAACTCTTTCTATTGAACCCAAGGCTAATTTGAAACGTCGTGTTATCGAAACTCGCACGTCGAGGGGTGTACCCCGTGTTATCGTTACGTCGTTCTTTCCGGCAGTTTGTTTGGGAAGCAACGCTACATACAGTATCGCCCGTAATTATGCAGCCAGATGATGTTCTCCAGGTAAAGTTCTTGTAAATTAGTTTTATTGTGTATAATTAAAAGTGAACGCCTCGTTGAGTGTTGAACGATCAGCGCATTTGTTATTAACGTTTTGCTTTGCTGTTTGCGAAATTTAATGGTTTACCGATGCATTCTTTTGTTGTTTAACGTAACTGGTGGCAGTTTCTTTTGCCTTGACCCACATTATTGTTGTTTACAGTCAAGCTTACCACTTGTAATTAAGTTAACGTATTGCGCTATCTAACCTGACTAACCTTTTTGAGTACTTTTAAATTCTAACTAGTCAATTTTTATGTTTATTGTCACCTATATATATATTTATATATTCTAATAGAGTTCATGGTCAAGTACTTCTGTTTTTCATTTGTGTTCGTGATTCTTGTATGCGTTTTATGTGTACTGTTTCAGTTGTAAGGAGTTGAACAGCTGCTCATTGAGTAAGTTTTGTTGTAAGGTAAGTTGATACTGTACGTCTTCGCCAACCATTACGGCCAAGGCAGAAGTAGCAAGGTGAAGTTGCCCACTTCCATTTTCAAGCAATCTCACCTGTGTTGTTATTGTTGTTTCCCGATTTAGTCAAGAAAATGGTGGCGTTCCGTTATTTAACATCTTTAACCCCCTTTATGTCAGAGCACAGCCCTAACTTTCAGATAGTAAGGAACCACGACCTTTCTCCACTGACCATCTAATAGTCGGCGCATTTTGTTACAGCACATCTTGTAACGAAGGCTAGGGTTGAGAGTTTGGCAAGATTCCCGATTTTGTCTTAGTCATTTTGTAGGAAACAGGTTTGGATCTCAGCCGTATGAGTTATGCTTTGCACGCTTGAGGGGCTGATCATTAATGCCGTTATAGCGGCTTTCGTCGTGTAACTAATTGGCTAATTGTTAGTGTCGTAATAACGTTTTCGTGCTGTAACAGACTGAACAATCTCAAAGCCAGAAAACTTTTTTTCGTAAAATGTGTCTCTATCTTGACTAGTAAATGCATGTTTCGTAATAATTTAAAAAAAATTAAAATTTTACTCATGACGGAAGTCACGTGACAACTTTTGTTTGGCCCCTTTGTAATCACTTTGCAACCACCTCTGGTCGGCAGTGTTTGATTTTCCAAGACATTCTAAAGATTTTTTTTCATTTGATGCCAGTTTGTTGACGATCACTTTATTGATTATTTGTTTATAATAATTTTCTTACGTAGTGCACACTGTAGTTTGCGAATTTGAATTCGGCGCCGAATAGTCCCGGCGCCCAGCTGGCTGCGCGCCGAGATGGCGGGGCCGAAGTGGCGGCGCCGAGATGGCGGCGCCGAGTTGTCCGGCTTCGGAGAAATGAGAAGTACTGGGTACGATTCGAAAGAAATAGGAAATGCAATTTATTAATTACAGAAAGTAGTAGAGATCCTCCAATTATCGAGGGATTACAGCACTGAGTTCCACTCAGTATTGAAAATGTACACAGCAGGAATGAGGAACGGCATTATTAAAAAAGAAATCAACAACAAACATAACTTTAAATAGGTTCGCCATTACATTTAATTTCATTTGTGTCCGGCTCTTACAGTGCGAAGTTGCAAACTTCTTCTGCGGTGGGCCGTCGGTGGTTTTAAATGGGCATTTTTGAAATCCTTATTAATGAGGCACATCCATGTATGTCCAGGTCTTCCTCGCCATTTCACTCCGGTTTTCATCTCTAGTTCTTTCATGGTCATATAATTGTCCGGTCTTCTCATGACAAGGCTATACCACCTTAGCCGACTCTTCGTAAACTTCGTGGATGGTAATACTGGCAATGTCCTTTCACACAATATTTCAGAAAGCTCCCCCCACTTCATCTACCCGGTGTCTATAAGATGGTTGACATCTGTGTCAATTGTCCCATCTTTGGAAAAAAATTGAGCCAGGATATTTTAAGCTTACGACTTCCGTATATTGTAATTTGGTTCGTGGTGTTCATGGAATTACAACACATTCACTAGTTCAGCATCTGTTGTAGGTTCTCACTGTCATCTCTTGTCAGAACTATGTCATCCATGTATAAACTGTTCCCCGAAGAAAGTCGCTGCAGGTCAGCTATTAGGTAGTTCATAAAATAAGGGGTCTCAATGCCGAGTTATGTGCTTTCTGCACTTCATCCACCTGGTGTTTATATAGTGGTCGACCTCTCATCAATAGTTCCATCTTTGGAAAGAAGTGAGACGAGGTATTTGACGCTTTAACTATTCTGCGCGGAGATTCTAGCTCTTACTTTAGTTGGTGTTGTTCATAAAGTTGCAGCACCTACATTCTGTCTCGTTTCTGCTGATTATGAGCCCAGCTGATTCCAGAGCTCTCATCCACTGATCCAGCATCCGCTGTAGGTTGGACGATCGATGCTTGCGAAAACGATGTCATCCGCGTATAAACTGTTTCGTATAGGAGGTCGCTGCAGGTCAGCTGTTAGGTAGTTTATGATGAGATTAAAAAGAAGGGATCTCAGTGACATCTGCTCTCTCCGCTTGACCCACCCGGTGTTTTTATGGTTGTCGACGTCTGCATTAATGACGCCAGCTCTACAAAGAATTGAACCAATGTATTTGAAGATTTCGACGTTTCTGCGCTGAGACTCTTGCTCTCAATTTCATGTCTTGCCTCTGCTAATTCTTAGCCCAGTTGATTCCAGGTCTGTCATCAACTAGACCAGCATCCTTCGTACGTCCTCACACTTATGAAAACGATGTTATTGGCATATAAAATGTTTCATGTTGGAGGTCGCTGCATTACTGTTGATTAATTTGTGATGACATTAATTAAAAAGAGGGGGGGGGGGCTCCGTGCCAAGTCCTGGAGAACTACTATTTTGAATTCATTGCTTGTGTCTGCTGCACCTCGTACTTTAACTGACGAAAGCAATTTTGAAACGCACACACGGACATAATAACGATCCTGTAACGTCAAAAATGACTGAATATAGTAACCTATACCTACGTGGCCCATATGAAAACCTTCTAAAGGGTGAGCTGACCATCGCTTTCAAGCAAAGATGACTATCATAATATCCTTGTAAAAGCGCCAAAAGCTTAATAGAAAGAAAAACAATTACGTTGTCGTAAAATAAACTCCTAATTTCGACATGAAGCTGTAGAGAGGTAAGTCATAAGGTTTTATTGCCCCTCGAAACCTCATTAGTTTATTAGCTTAAACCAATAGGTTAAATTGCGGGCACTTAGTAATTACAGTCACCTTCTGTGTTGTACATGCACTGCAATCTGGAAAGGTTCGCTTAACTGCTACAAGGGGCTAATTTAAAATCTACTTTCGATATTTAATTGCCCACAACATTCAACAAATTGCAACACCTGTAGCTGTCACATGTATTGTTAACAGTCAAGTATCTTTTATTGTTAATTATTACGTATCGTTAAGCAAATTTTTATTATAGTTTTATAATACCTGGTGGAGGGGAAATTGTTTAAAGCTGAATTCTGACAGCTTCATATTTATATTACTCGAATTATTTTTATTCGTTGTATAGCTATTTATATAATTGTTTAACATAAATTTGGACTCTTAATTTTGAAATTTTGCAGGTCTTCCTGCTATAAATTCTATTTTTTTAATAAAAGAGACATTCCGATATTATACATTTTTAAAATCTTGAATTTAAATGTAGCTAAGTTATCTAATTAGCCTGTCCATAATTTTAAATATGTAACATTTTTAACCTTGCAAAGGACTATATATTCGTAGTTATATTATCTTACACCAGATTCACAATGTCTGAGAAAGTAGTAAACAACCAAAGTTAGTTGCACTCACGACAGTGAACCAAGAGTATTAGAATGATTTGCAGCAGGATAAATATTAGCAGGACGCTTTGTACAAAGGCGACCCTGTGTTGATTTGGTTACCCTTCATTCGTGTTTGATCTGTACGTTACACATTATTTTTATGATGTCTTTAAATTTGTTCGGAATAGTCGGAAATGCACATTTGATCTTTATCGTGTGTTCAAAAACGTTTTATCTATGGCGGTGGTTGAAAACTCATAAGAAACTTTATTATAGTTGGCTAGACAGGTTCCTAAATTTCTATACCTAAAGTATTCTGCAAGAGTTTGAACAAGATTTTGTATTACGGTGGATAATATTATTTCATTCTAGTTTTTACGCCGTATAGAATGTTTTCTTAGCCAATAAATAAAGTTATTTATGGAACCCAAGTTTTTATTAATTTTGTCTCAAAATTTGGGTTTGGATCGCTGTTTACTAAGAATAGCTATTAACGCGATTAGAGTAATAAACCATTATTTTTGCAGTTTTTCTTCCCCCATTTTTTAGACCGTCAATATCCATTACCACTTACAATTACAACCTTCCATCGACTTTACTTCAGTAATACATATAAACATTCTTATCTAATTTACGAAGGACCTTCTTGTACTACCGATTTAGATGCTACATTATTTTTCTATTTCGAGAGCATGTTTGTGTTGATAACTCTTCCAAAATTACTTCATCATGCTATGATAAAGTCAAATAAATTCTTTAAGTTGAATTTGATCTTAAAGATCCACATGGATAATCTCTAGTCATCGTGGTTATATTAAGAACAAAATATTCCGCGTTGTGAATTTCTGGGCAGATTTCCGGAGTTGGCGGGGGGAAACCTCTCCTCCGCAACGATGTCGTGGATATAAAAATATGCAAAAGAATTGTGAAAATAATAATGTTCTCGTTTCAACTTCGATAGCTCAGTTCAATCCAAAACTTACAAAGGCGTTTTTCGAACGCTTGCCGCTATTGCCTTTCGCACCCGGCTCAGGCATTTAGCAATCGAAAAGACCCCAAAAAACTCACTAACTAGATTATTATAAAACTGCGAACTTTAAATATCAAATTCATGACCATAATCATTGTTCTCTTAGGTCATATTTACATATGATACAAGCTGGAAAAATTAACAACGCTATCCAAATCATGGAAGGAGAACAATCGAGATCATGGAAATTAGTGAAATGCGCTGTCCATGATCAAATCATTATAATATCCAATGGATAGCATCAACACAGGGAGCAGAATTATAATATGTAAATCAGTTGCAATATATATTTTACAAACTTGATAGCAATTTAGAAGAATCATGTTGTCCAAATAAATGCTAGTCGTGTCCAAATGAACATTATCCAAGTGTATGCTGCAACAGCAGAACACAGTGATACATAAATGAAAGAGTTTTACCTCCAGGTTGTTCCAAGATCTAAAATTTAAAGATTTCCCGACTAATTTCGCGCAATGATAGATGTTTTAGTTTCGATTGCGGTCGCTGCTTGTAAATGCGCAACACCGACGGTGTCCGCAGTGGAGCATAAGATCTTCAGGCGACAGGATGCTTGTCAGCCCGGCTCTGCCGTGAGGCGTTGTTTTCGACCACTTGAATGATCCCGGTAGGGAAGCCAACACGGAGGAGAGGGCTTTTTATGTGGGTGGTGTTAAACAAGAGTCGCTAAATTACCGGATTAAAACATCCTCGAGCTGCACCAGTTTTTCGTTGAAGAGTATGACACGGTTAGATTAGCCCAGTTGAGTAAAATATCGTAGTCGTACTCTGATTAAATCTCACCGTCGCTCCGCTAAAACTATTTCAATTTCGCCATTGGTCGCATATTAGCTGTCCGTGTACCCCCCCCCCCCAAAACTAGTTCAACTTTGACGGCGATCGACCCACTAGCCCCGGCTAATATATCGCTCAACTCTCGAAACCTCTGACTCCTCATCATTTTCGCGTCTTATCGACGCCTATCCCCATTAGCAGTGCAACAACATCTTCAGCGCTCTGCGCCAAGTTTATCGACATTGCCTTCACTTCTGGGACTTATTTTACCGACAAACATCTGTTAGCATTTTGCTTATCGTACAACATCACCTCACGGTCAGGTATACATTATCCAGGGATTGTTTTAAAACCCTTCTTTGTCTGGGCCACAGCTGCAAGGCTGACCCGCATGAATTTACTTTTACTAATGTTATCTCAATAGAATTGCTAACTTTACTTTATGATTTTCATTTGTAAAGCGCAGTGCAGTTTCACGTATTAAGTCAAATAAGCTACTTCACAAATCTCGCAAGGTAAGTAGTTACTAGAAGTGAGCACCATTTTGTGATGTTAACCCCCACGTCCATTACTAGCATCTAACCAACAAGGTGGTGACCTAAAATAACAAAAGTTGATCCCCGCATCTTTCAAGATACAATTATTTTGACCATCGCAAGCGAGTCCCCTTTCATTTTACCCTTCTCACAGAGCAGGTCGACCCATTTAAGCTTTCATACCATAGACGTTAATTTAACAGTGACATGGAGTAGAACCCAATAAACGAGCGAATACTCACAGTCAGGTTCAAAACTAAAATAAGCAACATCCTTATAATAAAAATAAAATACGCAACATCCTTATAATAGAGTGTTCTGCCCTCGTGGAGAGAAGTATTCTACAGCAACTGGTACACGAAATGAAGAAAGTTAGAAAGACATGACATTGTTTATGGGAACGAAATAATGAAGGAATTAAGATAATAATGGGGAAACAAGGAATTCAGACTTCTAATGGAAATGGGGAGAGCTCTGTTTCAGCGAGCATATAATGTTTATATGTTTATAATATTTCAGCGTGTCGAGTTATTTCGATTGCCGCAGGTGGTACCGCTGTTGTGATTTGTAGCTGTGTTAATTTGCAAGTATAACATTACCGGCCGCAAAGCAACTCCATTTAATTAGCATTTATGAAGTTGTGATATACATATTAACAATTGCAGTTTCCGCATTTTACCGACTCGTTTATGGTCGGTCCACAAACGTTCATTTTGTTTCCGATTAGAATACCATACGTTTGGGAAGCTCCTCCATCTAATTGACTACATTTCAATCCGGTAGCCCATTTCCTGTTGCACCTTACTCTCCAGCTACGCTCTCACCGATTTGAGCATGACGCATTTTTCTCGATTTTTCTACATGTATCGTACATTGGGTGAGAAAACTACTGAACACTGCCTTTTTCCTCCATATTTTTGAGGTATCGTAACGAATTTTGCATTTCCGCTATATTAAAATGCAGTTGAGTAACTTTTGGGTGCTGTGTAAATTTTGTGTTTTGTATCGCTAGTTTACTGTCCCTTTTTGAAGTGGTTGCATGCTTAGGTTTCGGTTTATATTCGAAGTGTTATCGTCTAAATTTGTATATTACTGTATTTCCGATTTAGTAGCCTCTTCACGAATTTTAAATGCCTTTTTGGCTGTCGTTTGCGTATTGGAAGTCAATCTTTCCATTGCTTGTATTCTCGTGACGTTAGACAACGAAATAAATATTTGAAATTAGTTTTAAGATTACTGCACCAGAATGTCGTTCAATTTAGTGTGTTCATTACAGCATTTTAAAATATTATTTTTGCATTTTTATTATACTGCTCTAAGACAGACTTGCAGCTCACCATTTTTTTCTGCGACTCAGTTGATGTTGAGCGTAGAGATGACATAAACCCCTGGAGTTTGATTTTAACCTTGTGGCGCTCTCCCTCTATTTAATTTTCGACGTACCCTTATTTAGCTAATAAACCCATTTAAGGTATCTAAACCATCCTCACCTCATCTAAAAGCTAGCTGGAGCAAATCATTGTTACTAGTTGTTTTTGTTTTCTTTTATGTACTGTTTTGGCTTGCAACAAATGACGCTCCCTCATAGGGCTTTGATTTTAAGGAACGATTTTTTCTGTAACAAGTAGATGTCAGAAGATATAGATATAAAAAGGAAGAAAGTGAAATGCCAGCTATTAAATTTAAAAAAGATACCCCGAGTAACACGAATTACAGAGAAGTCGTGACAGGGATATAAGAGGACGAGAAAATGAAAACAACATATGACAGGGAAAAAAGTATACCAAATTACTAGAACACTTGCTAGAAGACAATATAATAGTAACAAGCCTAGCGGAGATACAAGTGGAAAACTCCTTTAGTCGAAGAAGAACTACAAGGCAGAAAAAACATTTCATGAATATCTTTACAGTGAGAATGAAGAAATAAATTAGAGAGATGAAATTATTGAAGGAATTTGTCACCCTGCAAGAATAAACATGTAACCTTGTAACTGAACATGAAATAGATAAAGCTATTACTGCATTAAGAAATGGAAAATCGTCAGGAGTTGATAATATCCGCGGCGAGCTATTGAAAGCAAATGCAAAAACTACACCAAGAATGTGCAAGCCTATTTTGAATAAAATATGGGAAATCAATATCAAACCAGATAAAGGGAGAAAAAGGCTGTTAATAAAGTCTCTAAGAAAGGAAATATAAAAGAATGCAAAAACTGGAGAGGCTAACGACACAAGTGTGAATGAAGTCAGTTTGTTACAGTAGAAAATGGTAATTCAGTGGAACCGTAACAACAAATTGCTTCAGCTAGCTTTCACTCGAAACAAGGGCGGTTTGGGGCACTTGCAATAGGTTAGTTTGCTACTGTAGAAGAGGGGTAACTTAAGAATTAATGAAGGTTAGGATGCCACAAGGTTAAAATCCCAGTGTTCGCGGCGTCTCTAACCTTGAAGAAACATCAGCGGAGGCGCAGGAAAAATTGTGAGCTTGATCTATTTTCGCCTTCAGCTAATAAATTTGCTATAAAGCTACGTTCTGCACGCCAGTCTTACAACAGAATAAGAAAGAATCAGAAACTAATATTTAAAACACTATAATGAGCATAGTAACTTACACGAAATTCTTGTTTAGTAATCATTAATAATCATACAAATTTAGACGGTAACTTTTCGAACATAAACCGAAATCTACGCATGCAAGCATTTAAAAAAGAACGGTAAATGGGCGACGCGAAACACAAAATGTACACAGAATCCAAAAGTCACTCAAATACATTTTAATATAGCGCATTACGATACCTCAAGCCATGGAGAGAAGTCAACTTGTAACAGTTTGTTCACCAAATGTACGATATAGTAGCGGGCTGGGGCCTTAAATCTAACCAGATCGATGGAAAAAATCACAGACGGGTGATATCTTATTAGATATACTCGTAATATCGATCTTTGGGGGAACCGACGACAAGAGGACGGTGAAGCGGTAACCCCAAATATTTATATATGCACATCCTAACTGAATAAATTCGAATTAAATCGAGTGCCGCACGGCCACTGAAAATATCACCTTCACGAGTCACAACATCATTACCATCTGCGGAGATCTTTATCCCGACACAATGAAACATCCGCGGATGAATTTCGATATATTACCAAAGTATCTCTCCCCGCAGCTTGGGGAGTGGAGGGTCAACATGCGAGCTTGAGTGCCAAATCCCGACTCACGATGTGCCCGCTTCGTTAATCGACTTCCGCTTGGCGTAACGGCAGCAAAGGTAATTCCCAAGAAACTAATGCCGACGTTAATTGAAGTATAGTCTCCTCGCTCACGCGGAGCGCAGCAAAAATGTAAATCCCCAAGGAATGTACATACGTTTAGTGACTGGACGGGAGCTACTCGGCTGCAAGCCAAATCATGCTCTGAATTGCGTATACAGAGGTGCCGAAAATAATTGACAAATAAATGGGTTTACGACAAGTGGTGTTAGAACTTAAAATTAACCTAACAAGACGAATCGTTAGGCCAAAAATGGATTAGTGCTATACCAAGGGCACTCCAATGAATGGTATGCGAATTAAATTTTTTTAAAGACAATATCATATGGATTCTAACGGATATAAAATTCAAGACAACTTATAACCACATAATTAAAATATCTTAGACTCAAGTCAGATGCAATACCAACCCAATGTCCAAATTATTTCTCAAAACCTACAACAAGTCGCAAAAGCGGTGATGAGAAACTAATGTTAATTGAGTAGGTATTTTATCAAAATTATGACGAGCTACTCGTTATTCTAAATTGATTGCAAATTTCAGTGGGTTGGTCCAAAATTAATGACAAAAAAGGTAGCGACATTTTTTATTATAAATAATTTAAATGAAATTAAAGGTTTCTGCAGGCTATGGATGTTCCTCTGCTCGAAAATGTGCAGAACAGGAATGACAAGAAAACACGAATTTTAAATCATGTCATAAACATTATTGACAAGTTAATTAATCACGGAGAAGCTGCGTGGCGCAGATGGGTAAGCGCCAGGCTTTCATTAAGCAAGTCCTCGGTTCGAATCCCGCTGGGGTCTAAATTTGTCCGTATCCTTGGCGATTAGAATCGGGCACAGTGAGACCATTCACATTTGGGCACCAAATTAACTGTGCTCTACTCAGAACCACAGACCTAAGAGATCGAGTAACAAGATCAACACATCACCAAGACACACAACTCACACAATGGTTGCTGTGCAAGCACCAAAGGCGCGCTCCAACTCTGTATCCCGAATCCGGGTAAGTTGAGCATTGTACCGCCAGATGGCAGCGCATAAAGCACCAGCCTCTACACCGCAAGGTAAATGAGGTTACAGATTATACATACAAAATTAATCACGAAGACACCGACTCATCTCCATCTTTTATTTATATGAATAATTAAAATCCTGACTTGGAAGAGTACGCTCGAGCTACTTATTTAAAAAATATTAAACGACGATGAAAAATATATAGTGGTATTAAAATCATATTTAACCCCACATTAATTATAAGGGAGAAAATATGGTTCATAGGTATTTCTTGTAATACTAGGGTCACTCTATATATTGTGAGATACAAATATTAACAATAGTTCAGTTTTTCTTTTATTTATGTTCAAAGTAGTCCCCTTCAAAGTCGATACATTTTTGTAATCTTCGATTCAACTCTTCAAAGGCAAAATGCCAGTCACTTTGTTTTAAGGTGTTAAAAAGCTGCATAACGTCAGTTTAAATCTCCTCTACAGAATTAAAACGACGCCTCCTGAGATGCTTTTCCAATTTAAAGAAAAGCCAACAATCACACATCGCTAAATCCGGAGAATAGGGTGGATGTGGAATAACCTTGACTTTATTTTCTTTCAAGTAATCTACTGTTCATTTTGCGGTATGAGAAGAAGCGTTGTCATGATGTAAGAATAAACCTTTTACCCTAAGCTTCTCTAGCACCTGAAGAAGACAGACAGTGGTATACCAGTTTGCTGTTACTGTCTTCTGATGTTCTAGCCTAACAGCCTTTGCCAATCCCGTGCTCCTGAAGAATACAGCAAACATCACTTTCTTCATTGATCGCTGTTTCTGGGCTTCACCGGAGTTAGGTCATCTTTGTAGATTCAACCTTACTCTCCTAACGAGTTGGACAGTCGTAAAATGGAATATAGGTTTCGTCACCAGCAACAATTTTAGAAATAATACGTTACCCACCATCATTCAAAAAATTAAGGGTATCGCGGCTCATTTTAAAATGCTCGGCTTTGTGCTCGTCGGTAAGCTTATGTGGCACCCAGCGGAAAACAACTTTTTTAGTTTTAGTTCTTGACGTAAAATTCTTGAAACTGACTCGGATCCAATACCAAGGGACTCTTCTATCATGGCATACGTAACTTTGTTGTCCTTTTCTACCATTTTCCTAACAGCTTGGATGTTTTCGGGAGTTACTGTAGTTTTTGGACGTCCTTCACGGGTGCCATCTTTAAGAGTAACACCGTCCCTTTAGAAACCCCATACCATCGAAACATTCTTGCTCTAGATGGAATTTTTTCTCCAAAAGCGGATTTCATTCTATCCAAGCACTCGACTTCGCTCAAACAACACTTGAAATCATAAAATATCATAGCGCGAAAATGCTCACGGCTGAGATCCATTTTAACTGATCTTCAGAAATTTTTTTCTGGAATGGCATAAGCTTTCTAGATCATATTTTGCATAGTAATCTAGATTGGATTAAAGTTTTTAATAAAATAAATAGGGATCTTCCAAGATGTTTGGGTTTTATGTATCTCACAATATATAGAGTGACCCTCGTAACAATGTTATTTAAAATTTCGGTTTTTCTGCTTTGAAATTTCGTTTTCCATTGCAAAAAAAGCGAATAGGGTACGACTAAGGGTTCAGCTCACGACTGGTAACCCGATTTCCATAGTAGGTCCTAATTTTTAAAGTTATAACGGAACCCTTAATCTAAATACTTAGTATCACAGTTAAATTTGCGTATTGCCTTACGAAATGCACTACTAAAACAGAAATTTCGGGGTGCAGCAATTGTGCGCGAGCATTTTAGAAGTCGTTTTAATGTCAAGTTTGATTTGTGTCGTCACGCAGGGAATATAAGCTTTCTTTTCTAACGAGGCGCTGCAATTTCTAATTCTAATTTCCATCTACCCTTGGCCTCATGGAACAGAGGAAATTGTAGGGGCAACAAATGGACCGGCACCCGATTCGGCTGGACCAATTGCAGGGTCAATGACTAACACTCGACTAACAATGGGCTAGGGAAAAGAGAGGGCAAACCCTTTTAAAGACAGCCCGTGCGAACAATGGATTATAAACTCCAGCCGAGAAAATTTAATCCCCTTGCGAGGCGAAACTTATTTGAACCCTCAGCCCGTGCCTGTCTGTACAATACCTATTGTATACAAAGTATATGGCACAATTTTTCTTACATAAGAGATCTGTAGACAAAAGTAGACACTCTGATATTCTAGCATTTCATCTCCAGCCACCTTGTGTCACTCTGACCAAGACGAGGGCACGGGTCAGATTCCTTAGCCCCTAACTTCCAAGTTAGATTCTGGTGTTCGTTTATACTTAATTCGTTATTTATATTTGTATGTTAAAACATATTGACGTATTTGTATATGATTGTAATTTGTGTGTTTTTATGAACATATAAGGATTGTTATTGTTTTTCGTATTCGGTTACATCTTATTGAACCAATGTAATTTCAAAGTGGTAAACCCGGTAACAACATCGTAACAGTTCCTAAAGTGCAAACCATATTATTGGTGACCCTCGACAAAGAAACAGAACATTAAATAAACAAAAATGGTGTCAATAAACACTCTGCCCTTATGCTATTCGACCGACGGCGACGTCATGCTGTAAAGCTTACCCTTGTTCTTTCAACTGGTATTGGTATAACCAACGATCAGTTGTAGCTGGGAGCAGAGCAGAGTCCGCTGATACCCAAATTAAGAAACGATAATGAAGATGATTAAGATACACATTATTACGAGAAGAAGGAAATATAACAGAACAAACAATATATTGGAACCCGTAGGAAATCGAAAAAAAAACTCTTGGAGAATAACACGCAAGAGTTAAACGATTAAGGCTAGATCTGGAATACGTTAAGAAAGAGGGCGGAAAATAGAATCAGCTGGAAACGTCAAGTGAGCACCCTATGCTCCTGATTGAGTTAATTGCATTGAAGAATTATCAAATTATTCTGTATAAAAATCAGCTATTCTCTGTCCAATACTGTTCTGTTTTAAATTCTCACCAAATCTATATTGCAAAAAAAAAATAAAAAGTCTCGAACTATTTTGCCTTCGCTTTAGCAAAAAAAAATCTAAGTTCTCAGTAACTGTTTCTTGATTAATTGTATATCAACGTTTGGGTTACTTCCTGATAACAAGCGGCGCGTTTTCAGGCAAGGCCAACAAACACATTTTCAGTCACGCCTTTGTGGTTTTCCTAGATGCACCCATTTTGGCATCAAAAGTTCACAATCTGCACGGCGAATGGAAGTGCAGAATCCGTTCATTCACCGCTAGATAAATACCAGAGGAATAATAAACCGGCACCAAAAATAATAAAACCCAAGTGGGTCAGTGTGCAATAAGCATAAGCCACCGGTGCAAACACGTCGGACTCTCTGTCTCTCTTCCAGAGTTCCTCTCCACAGTAAACCGCTACCAAGAGCACGGGCGTGAAGCAGCTTCACTCTAAGTCGGCTTATGCAACGCCATGCAATTACTCGTTCAAGGTAAACCCGTTCGATTGATGGCGAAACCGCATGCCATCGCTATCTTTTCGCTCTTTATTAGCGTAATAGGTTTTCAGCAGAAAATCGGCCAGTCTAGCTTTTGGCGTTTATGGTTTTTGCGTCGCTTCCGTTTGCATGTCCTGCGCCAACTTGCGTTGCCTCAGCTTAAGACATCCGCACCTCTCAGCAGCCGATGGCCTTGTGCCTAATTTCGAGTAGAAACCGAATTTGTTTAATTTGTACGGGTAAATAATCTCAGTTGAATTAAAAGAGAAAAGTGATTTACAAATTGCGTTAGTCATCCAATCCCGCTAATGAATAGTATCGAGCCTCTCGTATCATGTGAAAGACAATGCTAATTCCTATATTTAGCAGTAATCTAAGGTTGGTAATTGGACACATTTACTGAAACAAATCGGCTTGTTAATTTCTAAACTGACATTTCGTTACGAATTACGAAAACATATCCGTTCCATAAAGACGAAATAAAATCATTTCACTTATATTCCTTTGCTTACTGTTTTTGGAACGGATCTGACGTGTTTCATAAATAATTAAATTCATTTGAATATTTTAATCAAAATTCGTAAGTATTCATACAGTCGAGTTACGTTAGAGCTGTATCTATGCTTATCTTTCACTTTTAGCTTTCATTCTCAATATTACTTTTGCCTTGGTACAGATTATTAGTTCGTTTTTATCTGTGTCTGGAGAGTGCGTTGTGTAGAATGATTGTGAAACATATCAGAAGCATAAACATAAACATTTCAAAAACGTGCACCATCACAAATAAATTCGTTTCGTTGAAAATTTGAAAAACTAAAAAATATTTATAGGAACAATTTAGCTTAAGTGCAATGCCTAATGAAGAACTTTTCAAACTAGGTTACATTACAAAATGTATTAAGGGAGGGGGCGATTAGAATGCCAGAACCGAAAGTAATAGTATGATGGAACGGAGGCAATGACGTTTTAAATGGGTATAGAAGAAAAAAGTATAGGCTTCTGTACAAAACATGGACAGCTGCCCTTTAGCCGCTCAGGGACGCGAACCATTCTATAATTAAAAATATGCTTTACTAGCTGACCCGGCAAACGTTGTTTTGCCCAAAAATAATTTGTCTCTGAAACCCCGTTTCACCACTATAGGGTTTTAATTTTGTGTCATGTCCACCGTCTTTGACTTAAAAGCAAATGCCATTTCCGCAATCAACGTCCCAAAAAAAACCTCAATAACGACAACCATGTTGATTTTTAGGCTTATTTGCCCCATTTTTAGAAAATCACGAAATACGTGTTTGCTTATTTGTTTTTAGGAGTACTCCTACGAAGTTTCAAGTTGAAATGTCTATTTAATATTATTTTTCCATACAAAATTGGAACCTCCATTTTACTTCTTTAGGGGTTGAGTTTCGAAATATCCTTCCTTATTCCTTGTATACATCATAAAGGGAACCTCTGTGCAAAATTTCAGCTTTCTAGGTCCAAGGGTTTGGGCTGGGCGTTGATGAGTCAGTGAGTCAGAACTTCTATTCTTATACCGGGTGGTTGGTCATACTTCTGAACATAGGCAATTTACATGGCTTATCACGGTTATGCATATTCCTGCTCACCATTTTTATGGAAAAATATGGTAGTGGTACTAAATTAAAGAGAATAATTTTCCGCGTCGTTTAGTATTAAAAACTTATTGGATAATGTTAATTGAGCATAAAAATATTAATTTTAAAATTTAGATATTCGCAAATATGGGCGGCCGCGCTTCCTAAATATGAGTGGCCGTGCTTGTTAAAAAACAAAAGTTGTCTGTTAACAACTCAGATAATTGTGTCGCTTAAAATATGGATGCAATTTACTCTAACGAGGAAAGGGTGTTTATTATTAAAACTTTTTATGCTTATTAAGTATTTTTAATACCGATCCATGATTAACATTGCACTCACGAGCTACTGATCTTGCACTTAGGTTTGGATTTAGCTGTATTAATGCCAGAAACCTTCCCTCTAAATCATCATTTCGACTTTCTCGATTACCTACAATATTATACATTTAAATAGTATCAATGAACACATACACTGTATGAACTTAATTATTTACCTTTGCCTTCTTTAGCTGCTACACTTCCCGTCATTTTGAATCTCTGCACATAAGTTTGTATTGTCGCAGTTGTTGGAACGGGGCTATCTTGAAATTGCCAGCATAAAAAGTTTTAATAATGAACACCCTTTCCTCGTTAGAGTAAATTGCATCCATTTTAAGCGACACAATTATCTGAGTTGTCCATACACAGCTTTAGTTTTTTTACAAGCGCGGCCGCCCATATTTGCGAATATCTAAATTTTAAAATTAATATTTTTATGCACAATTACCATGATCCAATAAATTTTTAATACTAAACGACGCGGAAAATTATTCTCTTTAATTTAGTACCACTACCATTTTTTTCCATAAAAATGCTGAGCAGGAATATGCATAACTGTGATAAGCCATGTAAATTACCTATGTTCAGAGGTGACCAACCACTCGGTATATAAGATCAGTTACGCTACCGTTATATTTGTATTGGATAGCTGTGCGTAGAATAATAATGCATGCTCGATTGAGCGCTCGATTTATTATACGAAGTGAACAGCTGTCGGCTCTACAAATCTAAGCCCCACACTTGTATGAAATTAGGAGCGAAAGAAGACCCGTGCCAATTCGGCGGTATAACAGCTTCAATGCGACGCGAGTGCTCACTATTTTTGAGCCGCTACCGCAGCAAAATTGTAGTCGTGTCGTAATATTTATAAATATTGCGCTCTCGAAAATGTAATTCGATGCGTGGGTCAAGCGGTCGCCGCTACGATAGCATTGCTTCTTGGAAATATTGTGTAAGCTTTGTCACTGAAAAGTTCTGCAAATTTAAGAAAATGATTTCGAGTATTCTTGTATCGTCGTGTCGTGTTTGGATGATCTTACATAATACCAGTATTACACTTGGAGCGTGCTTATTTATCTTTAGTGATTTTGGTTGTTTCGGGTGGTTTTATTAAAAAGGGACGAAGGAGAATAGCATTAGGTACTAATATTCTCAACATTGATTATAGGCTACCGTTAGTTGAATAATACACCAGTATTAAATGTCAACTAAGAAGGTAAAGTTTGAACTAGTAGTTTTTCATTTTTCTGTACATATTTACAAGAAAACTAAATGGATTTGGGAATGTAATGTCATTAGAAGAAAGTAGCTATAATTTAAAATATATTTTATCATTTACTCTACCGTTATATCTGTATTTAATAGTTGTGCGTATGTTAAGCTCGTATCACATGCACTGAGAAGTAGAGTGCTCTACAAACGTGAGCTCCAAACTTGTATGGGATTACGGGCGAAAAATCGACCGCTGCTAAATCAGCGATATAGCAGTTTGAACGCGATGCAAGGTTTCACGATTTTTGGGTCGCTACCGCACCAGACTCGATGTCTTATCGTAATATTTACAAATATTGCGCTCTCGAAAATGTAATGCGATTCGTGGATCAAGCGAATTAGAGTATTTTATCGTCGTGTCGTGTTTGAATGATTTTCGGTTACACTTGGAGCGTGTTTAGTTATCTTTGGTGATTTCGGTTGTTGCGGGTAGTTTTAATACAAAAGCGGGGGAAAATAGCATAACTAATATTATGAACATTAACTTTAAAAGCCTACTGTTAGCTGAAAAGGTTAAGATAAAAAACTTAGATGGCCCAAACCGGCATTAAATTTCAACCAGCAAGATAAAGTTGGAAATCGTGATTTTACATTTTTTTGTAGACATTTGCAAGAAAAACAAATGAATTTGAGGATGTGATGCATTAAATGCTCTGCTTTTTTTTCAGGTGTTCTGTTTTATTGTAAAGGAACTGTATAAGCAATAATTTTTACTGCATTATGAAACACATTATTATCGTTTCTCGTTTTTTAACACTTATGTGCATGTTGTGTTGTGTTTGGATACTTTTTGTTCTGTGAATATGTTTCCTTTTGGATTTTTAAAATTAAAAAGCACTCCTATATTTGGATTACAACATCGACGCAATGTAGGTGAGTCACCAATAATTGTTTTTGTAAACAATTAATAGCCTTCCAAATACAATAATTATCACGAGCCGACACTAGTGCCAAATATCAAATTCTGTTTGGGGCTTTAATCAGAAAAATATAAGTAAAATCACATTTGAACAACAAAAAATTTAAATAAATATAATAAATCATATCATATACAGGGTGCAGAAATGTTGTATGCACCATATGATTTTCAATTGTAATTTCTTTATATGAACATATTTGCTTCCATAATTATTATTGAGCAAACTAGTATGCCATCATTTGTCATTTTATATTTTTCAAAACCGAAAAACTAAAGAAATTCAAATTACCATTTTCACAAACATCAGTCGTGACAAATGGCATGAATACAAAAAGATTACCATTGAAAACCGTAAGGTGCGTAAAGCATTTCTACACCCTGTATAATAAAGGATACAAACGCTGTGCATAATATTAGAATTTTGAGAGGAACCGATCTACATAAATGCGGATCATCAACTAATCATAGCAAAAATAGGTATTACAACACCAAAGAACTGAACAACTAGGAAATATTTTCGCATATCATAAATGGAAGTTGACAGTACTGAAATTGAAACAAGGTACACGGAACAAAGAGGTGGATAAACTTTAAATAATGTCTAACATCGTCCTCTACAAAAAGTTGTGGAACAAAAACAACAAGTACATCAAATTAAGAATGGGGAAGGGTCAACGTTAAGCTAATAATCGTATTTTCTTTTTCTTTAGATGCCGTTGTAGACGTTGTTATACAATGTCTCAAGTTTTTCCACCAGGATGTTCTTATCCTTCCTGGACCTCTGCCAGTTACTTTATCTTGAATTACGAGATGTAGTTGCTGGTATTTATCCCCCTCAAGAAAAAACAAACTTCTAGCATGCGTAACATTGCATGTGAAAAAAGAAAATAATTTTAAAGATATTCGCTTGGAGCATACCACTCGATAGGTGCGAGAGAAAACATCCGGATGCTTTTGAGACGTGATGCTACAAGCTAAGAATAATAGAATAACAAATTTAGAAGTGCTAGAGAGAGGCACGGAAGGACGAATTCTAATGAAGGGTACACAAAAAAGAAGAAACATACTAATTGAGCATAAGAAAAACCGCAACAGGCAGACTACGAATGCAGTATATGTTCCAAATTACAGTAGACTTACAATGGGTCAAACCAATAAATAAATAGATAACTAGAGAGAGAGAGAGAGAGAGCACCATTTAGGATATATTCAGGACAAAGCAGTAGAGCTGGCACAGCGGTAGTCTCTGGTTCCATACCGAAATATTTGAGGACTCAAACGACCGCCAAAACTTAGCGCCGAACTTACTATGATTTTCCAATCCGGCTTTGGCAACCGCGGGGTCTTAATGTCTAACAACAACCTGGAAAATAAAAAGGCGATTCTGCTTCGTTCATAGACGGGTTTATAAATACTATTGGAAGAGAGCGAGAACCGAGAAATTGATAATTTCGAAAAAATCAAGACTTTGGTTAATTTCGTTTGGAATATGCGAGACTGAAAGATATCAATATCCATCTCGAATTTCGATACGAGACGAGATCGATCATCATCTTGTCTCAGCGGCATCGCTACCACTCTAGATATCCCACCTGCCAAGAAATACATTTTGGGAGGTGTTGGAGAAAGCCCACCCAAGGGAATAAATAAAAAAATAATAAAAAAAGTCAGAGGCAGACGTCAGCCAAATTGTGCTACCAAAGATATTAAACTCGTTGATAACCACAGTATTGGATAAAGTATTTATACAATAAAAACCAAAAGTTGGCAACCTAAGAATACAACTGGTGCAGCTGCAACATTTAGACTACGAACGATTTAACGCTGGTTGCAATCAGAAAAGAGACATCACAAAACGCTTTCAATGTTTGTAGTTAAAATCTACAAACAAAGGAGATAAATATATATAGAAATAAAATTAAAGTAATAATAAAATGACATAAGAAATAAGAGAACTACATATGAATGAAATAAAAATAAATACTGAGTAAGATCATAGAAGACTATTACGAATATTTAGGTAGAATATCATTACAAAAGAGAGTGAACATAGTCAATTAAATATATTACTAGCAACCAGTGAGACAAATGTCTCATTTAATAAAACAAAAAAGACCGTTTTTCAAATAGAACGCGTATTAAATAAAAACAATAATATTTTTTAAAATCACGTGATTGAAATTTGGTTCCTGACCTGACATGACCATTCCAAACAAATAACTTTAATAACTTTTTTCTCTATCTCTTACGGTTTGGCTGCTGAAACAGCGTCCCGGACGGACGGAAATCACGTGATTTCTCGAAAACCGGAAGTGTCACGTGACTGAAATTCGGTTCCTGACCTGACATGACCATTCCAAACATATAACTTTAATAACTTTTTTCTCTATCTCTTACGGTTTGGTTGCTGAAACAGCGTCCCGGACGGACCAGCTTCCCGGACAGACAAGTCTATTAGATAAAGGATATGATAAAGAACACATCCATAGAAAATAAAAGTCGTCGTCGTCTTGTTGGAAACAATTCCACGGCATCTGTGAAAAGTGACTGGAAATACAAGAAGAGACAAACTCCGAAACAGTGTAATAACATTTAAAACCATTATCTAAAGCTGTTATGATCCACAGGAGTCGATTAAAACATTTTCGCCCTATTTCGCTGTAAATTGTGTGTAGTAATGTCTTTGGAGGCATCGATGGCGTAGTTTCGAATAAATGCATTGCTGATGTTTGGCATTAGTCATTATTGCTTCTCTTGGGCGTTTATTATATCCTTGTAGATTTTCTTACGTTGTAGCTCCTCTACTTCGCGTGCTTTAATGGAGCATTATGTAGTAGGTTATTATCGCTCATAATAATTAGGTGACTTTATTATGCATTCTTCATGCCCGTGGCACCTCTCCAGCATCCTGTTTGAGCTAGCTTTGAATACTAAAAGTTGCGACGTTGATCAAAACCTGTGTAATAAAAAGTGGTATGCATATGTTCTAAGGATAGCTAGACGAATATCTGATATGGAAGTAGATGAGATGAAAAGCAGAGGTAGACTTAATAAAACTCGGAGAGGGGCGAATACAAGAAGGGGTAAGAAAAAGGAGAAAGACCATAAAAGTAAACAGTTGGATAAACTGGATAGAAGATTCAACAACGCAAGGCGGCACGAGAAAGATAAAGAAGAGGAAGAATTCAACAAGTGCAGGGCAAGTTGGCCATGGAAACTACTTCTGACTACTAACCTTTACTGCTCGTTGATAACTGCCCGAACCCAATTTTAGCAGAATGACAAGCGTTTATCAATTGGTTCATTACAGTGAGACAAAAATATGTCGATTATTGTCTCCCAAGAAATAGATTTCTGATTTTTAAACAAGCAGTATTTATAAATTTTTAAATTTTTTGTGATTTGAATCTGTCTGTCAAATTGCATGACGTTCCTCCAGATAGATACCGATCTAAGGCAAAAAAAGTGTTAGCTAATGTTGAATGCATTTCAAGGTGACCTAGCAGAACGACTTTTAAATCTGGATTGCAACTTCTATGCCAAGTTGCAGCTTCGAAACTTAGTTTTTTTGTCGTCATAAGTCACAGCAATGGCAACCAATTCGTTCTTGCTTATTGGTCGAAGATTTATGTGCAATTCCTAAACGATGTTATGTATGTATGGCAAGTAAATGTCAACATCTGCCAATAATTTGTGAAAAGAACAGGAAATTTGTTAGCGCCACATATCATCGTCTTGAACCTCATAGTTTCTTGAATGCATCGAAAGCATTGCATGTGTACTCGCTCAACCGGCTAATGAGATAACATCAGCACTCTTCCAACTGCTATAATTTTATTAGCAGGAAGCCTATTATGTGTTTATTTGTTTGTATTGTTTAATTATTACTTCGTTAAAAATGAGGTACATTTAGATAGTCAATTAATTACTGAAAGGGAGAGAATCGTTAACCAATAACATCTCTTACAGATAGGTAAAGAAAATTGGCAGTGGGTAAGAACAATTTCTACAGTGACATCAGAAATGAAAAACTTATGTTAATGAACCTGCACAATGGAGTTGATAATATGGTCCAATACAATCATTAACACCTTTAGGGGATTTTAATTTGTTGTTTGGCTATTAAGTACTATCGCAAAAATGAAAAAAATTACCAATAGGATTTGCTATAACAACATTTTCAACTTATCATGGTTACAAAGTTGTGTAAATAACTGTGGCTTTACAATTTCATCGAATTTTACATTCGTTGGCCAAATTTGCACACCTTGTATTTGAGATGACACATTTGTCACAGTCTAGACACGACATTGTTTGTATGATTCAAAAATCGCGAAAGAATGGATGTAACGCTATAATTCGAAAATTATTTAAACCAGCGTTTTATCTAACTTTAGAAACGGCCTCCTTTGCTCTTCGGCACACTGAGCCGTACTTTTTAGTTCAGGGTTATATTTCACTATTTTTCGTGGATATGAAACGTTTAACCTCGAGTTTTCGTGCACATATAATATACTTCCTACTTCCAAAACGGCTATTTAAGGAACAGTTGTCTTATATGCATGTTTTTGTGGTCTTAGATAATGCTATAATGACCGTTCTTTATGTATATTTAGCTTTGAAGGCTGCTAAGCTCATTACGCCGTTTTTGTAATTGTACCACCGGCGATTTAAAGGTCTCTTGAATATCAAGCAATTATCTTTTCAAATGTTTTTACAAAAAGTAGGTAAAATATGTGCCAAACAATACTTGTGTAAACATTGCTTTTCAAAGCAAAGCTGAGCAGAATAGGTAAGGTAATCAACACTCTGCAATTAGTTATTACCATACGGTAACCTAAAAGAGTATTCAATTCATTGTTAATGCTGCTGTTTTGGTCTACTAATTCAGATTACACTGCACAGTGCCTCGGGGAAATATGGAGTAGCTTGAAACTTTACCTTCACCTCGTCCATCTATGACTAAAGACACATTTTTAAATATGCAAACTATTATTTCGAATTATTTAAAATTCAAATTTCAAACTACCTGATCGGCCCTGAAGTGTTCTTTTTTTGTTAGTCAGAAAACAAAAACTGTATAACAACATTAATAAGTTGAAGGACCCAGATCCAGTTTTCCATTTCAAGGTTTTCTATTCACTGCAGGTTAAGAAATGATTTATTCAGTACTTTTCAACTGCAATTGCTGCAATTAATCCATTTTTTTTCAGTTGGGAGCTTAGTGGGAGTTTAATCAGTGATAACTGTTTTTATTTGTTCCTCACTTGTAAACATCAATTTATCAAGTCACTGTATTCACCTTGAAAATGTTTCATAACTGGCTAGCCAGTTATATTTTGCAAGCGTGCTCATAGATAAATGATAGCGTGCAAAGCCAGAGTTGTCTTCCTTAGTATGTGTCATATTGATTAATTTAGTTGCTTGTCAGTTTGACATTTTGCATAAATGATAAATTTCTAGTTATTTACAAGTGAGGAACAAATAAAACATTCAACAATACACGCCAGGTAACCATTTTTACTGGCTCAAAGATATGACAGGCTCGCCTAACGGCTCGCCAGTCATCCCAATCCTATCGCCGGTAAAACCTGTTTTACCTGGCTTGTAATGTTAAATACTATTACAGCCAACTTGAGTAGATGAAACATGTAATAAAATGATGAAGTTGACGTCTACTCCAATATCAAAATAATGATCACTAACTGAATCACATGGAGTGCTACAAAACCCGATAAGCTGAAGAATAGTGTGCTTGATAAACGAATACAGAACCTGCTCAAGTACTAGATCTTAAAGAATTTTCCAGTCAAACTTACTCAGTATTGCCTTTTCAAAGTTTGAAGAATTTTTAACATTATTGGAGAGTACTAGAATAAATATGTCCCTAAGAAAATTTCAGGTTAAAACTTACAAGCGCAACATAGAAATGCATGTTTTTTTTTGTATATTTTAGACAGGTCTGTGAAAGAGCTGAAAATAAGGGAGAACCGGTGGAAATGACTCTTACGGACGAAGTCGGGGTCGTTTGCACAGTATGAATTAAGACAAGGAGATCCACTCACACACACTCTATTAACATATTTAGTAGGTACTACAGAACAAAACTAATATTTCGTAACGTTCATAGCGTAAGATTATTTTTATATTACAGATTTATTAGTAATCAGAACTTCTATGAGCTAATATGCTAACTAAGTACTAACTACAGTACTATGACATGATGAGATTCCTTCCATCGAACGTGTCCTCTTCAACCATTTATTATGCCAGTTGACCAGTGTCTCTTTAATCGTCTGTTATTACGTTCTTCTAGTAGTGGATCTAGGAGGATGTTGTTGCGACTTTTCAGTTTTTCATGATGGTTACACTTCGTTCCTTAATGACCTCTTGAACATAGGACACTCTGTCAGGTCATCGTGTAGGGTTTGATTTGTGACGTACCATGGAGTATTTGTGCTTATACGTAATATTTTGATTGGAATCTTTGTATTATTGCATATTTTATGTACTAGCACACCCCCAAAGCTTTGCTTCATGCGTCCATACAGATTTGATGACAGTTTGTATTATCTGCTATGCTTTTTGTGGTGTATTATTCGTTCTCTACGGTGTCTTTATGTTTTTATCATATCTGGAAAATGTACTGCGCCATATATGAAGATGTGTGGAGGTGTGAGAATGCTGTTGACCTAATTTTTGGTTTGTTCAATAGTATTAACGAGCGTGCTATGTTTATTAGTTAATAGTTTGTTTGGAGTTTGATTTTCAGAGTTTATATTTATTTTTCGTATATTTTACGTTTTGCCACAGGTTTTTTCTTTGTTGTTCGCTTATGTGCGTATTTATTCGTCGTCACTAGTCGATGACATTCTATATAAATGCTGGTTGCTATTACGTTGCCGATTTTTTATTGATGGGTTTACTTGTGTATAATGAGGTAAATAATAATTGGTGTTCATGATACCTAGTTGACTGATTGATTGGTGGGAGTATATTTGATTCATTTGTGGATTTGTTACTGTGGTCCAGCTTGTATATTGGAGGATACTCCCAGTTGGCTGTAGAACCTACCAGACGATCCTAATGGGAAAAGGTTTTTATGGTTCTTAGGTATCTCGTACCATTTTGGGCTTACAATGGCCCATTGTCCGTCGAGTAGAACGACCAGGTCCGGAGATCGGTTTATTGATTTGATTGCGTCAATAGCCTTGCGTTAGGAGTCGTCTCTATTGTCGAAAAAGGGTTGAACCCACTTTCGCTCTAACGGCTTGGTATCTTTTCGCTTTCTTCTGCATAGCTGAACCCTGTCGACTTTACACGAAGCGTGATTATTGCTGTGGCAATATGGAGCAGTTTTTTGAAGATAATGCAGTTCGTTGGAATTTGTTTATCGAACACTTGACAATGTGGTTAAGATGGTGGAAGCAATTTGTCATCCCTTGCTGCAAGCGCGACGTACAAAGATCAGTTTTTGACATTAAAAGGTTTTTTTTGTCCTGCATCGCAATTGTTTCCAAAACACCTACTGAGTGTAGCTTGTACAGCTGCAGACTTTACTTAATTGGCGGCACTTTCACGATCTTGCAAGTGAAGAAAAATTTCTGAAGTTTTTAGAAAGTCTGTCCTACCTCCGCTACACTCATATCGCTTGCAATGTTAATCTCTCTCATTTTCTACTTCTTCCGGAATTGGTAACATTTTTAAACGGTTGACCACGTTCTTGTCACGTCTTCATGGTTGTAAACTATCTTTCATTTAATCTCTAATCCTTTTTTCTCGTGCCTCTTGCAGTGTAGGCATCTCCATTATTGTTAATTATTGACCATTTCCTTGATATTATGCATCTTCCTCTTTGCCACATTTTTAAAATGGTCCCTTCATGTTCCTGTTCGCTCCTACTCATCGAAAGCCATCCCCCATACGATCTCTTATCCCTTTTACTAATATCTGTTGCAGTGTTGGCATCCAGTTTTTCTCTGATTATCTTCCTCCATCTACTGTATATTTCTGATTTGGTCTCTCCATGTTCTTCATCACTACTATGTTTTTTCTTGATCATCCCGCACATTTTCTGCACCTTCATTTCGTGTTAATTTTTTATGATTCCTCCATGTCCCTGTTCCCTCTTTATCATCGTAAACGATATTTTATGTGATCTCTAATCCTTTTGCTCATATCTCTTGCAGTCTTGGCAAATCTATCTCATACTTTCTTACAAAATAAGAAAGATGCAGAAGATAAGAGAACTCTTCTGCATTTCCCTTCTTTTGAAAGATCATGAAGTTGCCTCCGTATGTTGCTGTCACCTTTTCCTCATCATAAACCATTTTTTATTTGATCTCTAATCTTGCGCTAGTAGCTGTTCTGCATATTCTTCTTTTGTAACATTTTATAAATGGAGCCCGCATGTTCTTCACTCCTCTTCATCCTTCTAAATTATCTTTCATCTGTATCTAATCCGTTTTGCTCGTACCTTTTGCAGTGTTGGTACCTCTATTATTGATCATCTTCTGCATCTAGTTTCTTTAGTGCATGTTTGCCATTACCTTTTTGGGTTCAATTCACCTCTTCCTCATCATAAACCATTTTTTTTCATTTTAATCGCTTTTGCTCGTATGAGTTCTGCGTCTTCTTTTTTTATACGTTTCGAAAATAGCTCTTTATGTTCTTGTCAACTGTTCCTTGTCGCAAACCATCTTTCATCCCCTTTGCTTGTATTTCTTGCAGTGGGGAAATGTCTATGTAGTTTCTTCTTGACCATCTCCCTTATATTCTGCATCTTCCTCCTTTGGTAAATTCCGAAAATAGTTCCTCTATCTTCCTATCGTCTTTCTTTATCGAAGCCATCTCTCATCTGATCTCCATTCCCTCTTTTTCGTATCGGCTGCAGTGTTGGCATCTAGTTTTTTCCTGATCATTTTGCTCATCTACTATATTTTTCTGATTTTTAAATTTTTTTTAATTTTTAATTTTGTTACTCAGCCAACAGCCGTTAGGCCAATTATAGGCGTCGCTTGACATTTTATGGGGACTTCCAACCCCACTAACGACTGTCATGATGTTATAAAACTCCCATTCAAGTTGTGACCAGAAAGAGCGTTGCTTTACTCTGCTGATCGAACGTAGACGCTTGTTCCAGCTACACCACCCGGGCTTTGCATGTTCCTGACACTTCATTCTCATCGTAAACCATCTTTCATTTCACCTATAATCCCTCTTGCTCGTATCTCTTGCAGTGTTAGGATCTCTGCTATGGCCTTTTCTTGACCATTTCGCAAATGTTCTGCACCTTCGTTTCTTGTTTATTTCCTTTTTAATGCTTTCTCCATGTTCCTGTTACGTCTTCATAATCGTAAATCATCTTCTATCTGGTTTCTACTTAATCCCCTTTGCTCATACATTTCCCAATGTTGGCATCTCTATTATAGTTTCTTCTTAAACATCTCGCTATTATCCTGTATCTTCCTTCCTTGGAAAACTAAGGCACCTCCATGCTTATGTCACCTACTTCTCCTCGTATATCATATTTCATTTGAACTCTAGTCCGTTTTGTAGTATAGTTCTCTTGCTGTTTCGGCATCTCTATTATAGCTTCTTCTCAATAATCTGTTCCATCTTCTGCATCTTTCTCCTCTGGAAAATATTAAAAATTGCCCCTCCATGTTCCTGTCACTTTTTCCTCTACGTAAACTATTTTTCATCTGATCTGTAATTCCTTTTGATTTAAAGTTCTGGCCTGAGCTTTGGTCATTTTTCTGTCCTTTATAGCATTATAGTACAGGAACTTTAGTCCCAAAGATTCCGGTGTATGCATAACTTTTGACAGCGGAAGAACGGCCCGAAAAACTTCCTTTTTTCGGTTTTTTGCCAATATTTTCGTTCTCATCGATCCTACGGCTATGAAGTGTACTTATAAAAAAGAAAGAACAGAAAATTCGCTACAAAAAAGGTGATATAAAGTTTATCGATAACACTAATAGTTTTTACGTAATCGGGCATTGAAACTCCGATAAAAATTTTGTATTTTAGTGCATGTAATGATCAAAATACGAAAGGGGCCTTAATTATAACTGGGATAACGACTGTTTATGAACACCCGTTATAACGGGTGTTCATAAACAGTCGTCATCCCAGTTGCTTTGAAAAACAAAATGTTATATCTTTGATTAATTCGTGCCACACAATGAAACGTCATTGAGTACTGTCATAGCGCAGTTTTTCTCAATTATAATGGACATACGTTTTTGAAGTCAAAACCTACTGGGATGACGACTGTTTATGAACACCCGTTATAACAGCAATAAGATAACATGAACAACAAAATAGAATGGTTGTGTAAGAAAGAGATGACCATACGATAAAATTATTTTTTGCACGACTAGTCTCAGAACGCACCGTTATTGGCCTATTTTGAGGTTGTGAAGTTGATTTTCTCCACCAAGGGAGAGAAAGTAAAATAAACAATTTTCACCGTGGTAACTAATAAATTGCCAAGTTACCAAATATGATTATTTTAATTTTGACGTTTTAAAGAGGTGTATTGTCAGGTTGACAGTTAAAATATTTTCGAAATTTGTTGGGAATTTAGGTATTAAGCTGCTTGGTAGTGCAAAAAATAGTATATACACCACGGTAGCGAATCGTCTTATAACCTTCGCGCTTTAGATACTTCGCGCTGCGCGCTCAGTATCTAATATGCGCTCAGGTTATAATACTGCGCTTCGCTACCTTGATGTATAATATACTATTAGTAGGCATGTTTAGTTGACTTATATCATAATTAAAATAAGTGTCATGCCTACTCGAATATTTACTACTATGTTTATCTCTTTCTTACTCAAGCAATACGTGTTATTTTCTTGTTCATGTTATCTCATTGCTGTTATATATAATTGTGGCCCCATCGGTATAGTTGTCTGTGCGTGATCTGCCACACAGAACGCACCACGCATCGGCGCCCAACCACAAAACTTAATCTGATGTTTCACGCCTTTTTCCGTGGAAATGACTAGTTCTATCGATACACTTTACATCTCATTTTTTGTAGAGAATTTTCCGTTCTTTCTTTTTTATAAGGGCACTTCATAGCCATAGGATCGATGGAAACGAAGATATTGGCAAAACACTGAAAAAAGGTACTTTTTTGGGCCGTTTTTCCGCTGTCAAAAGTTATGCATACACCGGAATCTTTGGGACTTTTCACAGATTGTTTAGGAAGCTGAAAGGTACGTGTACACCAATTTATAGCTCGCTATAAATTTTTCCGAAGTGAAATGCTATACTTCCTGGACTATTATTCCTTTAGTATATTTCGATTTTTGCCAGCTGTTTATTTATCTATCCACTTCTCTTCTGCTTCTACAAATTGTTAGTTGTATTTCTTGCCTTGTTCTATTGGCTCTGTCTTTCTCACTGCACAATGCCTATATGGAGTCATTAGATTCGCGTTTTGTTTGCTGGTTTCTTGTATTGTTCTTCTGTTTTCTGCTCCTTTGGTCGTGAAGACAGTTTTGATGTTACATCTTCAGAAGGCGTCACGACCTATCTTATGAGGATCATTTTTAGCTTTTAGTGTCATAGTTGTGTGGAATGCGGAGTTTAGTTTTAGTGTTTTAGTTCAACCATACAGTACCATCCCTTTTTCTTTTTCTACGAAACTCGAGCTCATACAACTTACCTTCCTATAGGATATAAATAGGGACATATATTTTAAACTTATTTTAGTGAATAAAAACCGTCAGATTAGAAGGACCTCAATGTATTAACAGATACGCAGGTACGCACATGTATAGATACAAATATTTGTTACCATGGGCCAGTTTTAACAATTTCTATTTCTCGCTCAACCACAATAGTTCTATCGTGAAGCTGCGACATTTGTACAACACGGAGAGGAAATGGCACATTATTTCGATATTTCGTATCTTTCCTTATTACTGCGCTCTAAAATTGCTAGAGCTATACATTGTTCATTAAAAAAATCAGCAATGTTAATTCCACTTACCTTTCCAATCTATAACTCAAAATAATAATATTAATGATACAACCCAGTATTATACAATCAATGCCACATTATTTCAGGTCAAGGTACTCTCAATTTTAACATTTGGTTGGACCAAGTAAATGGTGAAAGTTTTACTTAACTTTAGTATATTTCGCTTCGTTGAAAAGTGGTTTTGCTGTGGCTAAATAAAGCGGATCCGATTTATCTATTCCATAAAATGCTAATAGAAACTTCAATGTTTTCAAAACATTAACAATGTTATTACAAAATCTTGACAGTTTATTTTGCAGTCTATTAACTTCGGCTTCTGAATAGATATTTGTTAATTTGAATTGTTACTGGTTACGGTATGTGGTATTCTTCAATAAGTTTATCATACAGTAAATATTTGATAAACTAAAGAGTTGACTAGCTACAGTTCGACAATATTTGTTTAAAATTGGTCAAAGGAATAATAGCTTAATTTCTATGAACAGAAGAAAAGTAGTTGCTATTTCAACGGCAGCAATAATTACTAAAGCTGTTTCAACAGTTACTAGACACTTATTGCAACTAAAATAATAATAGTCGATTCTTTACTTGCTTGCACACTTAACAAGCGAATTACGACATCGCCCACTTAATATCGGCAGAGTTGCAAAAGTAAATATGTTGGAAGCAAGTTTAGGCCTTGAACAGACCTATTTACCAGAATTTGAAAGCTTTTTTCTAGATCATTTGGAATGCACCTGTAAATGCCATACTTCAATTTAAAAAAAGGCTCGATGGAGTAATGAATATTAATAAGTTATTTAGTTATAATAACACTAATCAGAATGCTAAAATTCTTAACACCCTTGGCTTTAAACAAGGAGCAAAATAATAGTTGGCCTCACTTTTTAAATTCATATTCACGAGGCATTGTGAAATATTAACGGAAAATTTGGCCAGCTTCAGCATATAAATACTGTAACTTCTCAAATGAAGTCAAGGCAGGCTGGAATATCCTTAGTGGTTCTTTTCAAACAGCGAGCCGGCTATGAACGTTGTGATGCACCGGAAATAGAGTACGAGGTTATTCAACTAATTTAATCGGCTGAAATTAAAAATGGTTCCATTCATTTGTGCCATCGGCCTTGATTGCCAAGTTGATTAGAAAAAGAATTAGGTGCCTCAAAACTTTTCATTTTACGCTTTTATTGTGCTTATTGTTTTTATAACAGATCTTTCAGGATTACTCCATTAAATTAGTTTTATTGCGATCTTTGCTGTGGCAATTCGGCCTTGAACTAGTAAATTTCAGAATACGGTAAACTAATATAAATAGATAACGCACAACGTAAAATGCAATTAGAATAAATTAATTTTAATTACTAGGGATTTTGTGGACTGCCATTAATAAATTAACTTTGTAGTACTTTGAAATTCGAAATTCAAAATTATTTAACTATGTACAGCTCAAAGTAAATTTTAATGCATATCTGCAAAGCAGTCAAACTTAGCAAATCTCAATATTAAGGTGACTAGCCTATAGTTCACATGGATAGCCTTCTTCTAATTAAAAATTTCTCAACACGAACTATAAATAGAAAAGTTACATTTTAACGTCTTAACTTAAGAAAGCGTACCGCAAAAAATAGATCGAATAACGATTGACGAGTGTTCAAAATTATGTACAAAGTAGGTAACAATAGTCCAATGTTTCTAACAAGACTGAAACAGTTAAACGAAGCACTTAGTAATGTGATTTATATCAATTCGCATAGAGAGAGTAATATCACAGTCGGTACGATTTGAACCTGCGATCTCAGCGTGAATCTGATTTGTAGTTAGACGCCTTAGGCGCTCGTCCAGGAATGCTACGTAACTCCCAATCGGTGAAGATTAAAATGTGACTCACGCAGGCAGGCACAACATACGTGTATATAGAGAGAATTTATAACCTAAAATCTGCGGGTGTAGAAATTCCTATTTGTCATTAACATTAAGCAGTTACTAACAATTATTTTAAATATTTCACATATTTATACAATTAAGTACTCCTCATGAGTATCAGCACCTACGTATTTAAGTAAAGGTAAAGTATTGTAACAATTAGTAGGCTATATTATATTTTATATAACGCCTGGTTTTCATTATTTTTTTACTCAATTTATTTAATTTTTAACGTGCCAGTAACTGTAAAAACCCTTCAGATTATACGAATACCGGTAGGTGAATATTCTATTAAAACATATGTTAGCATTTTTACCTAAACTATTTATAGATGAAGAACGAAGTATTTCCTACAGTATTAGAATTTCACTGGAAATAAATAACCCATAAATTGTCTACTTGCTGCTTTATTGTTAGAGCTGGTGCTCTGAAAGGAATAATTACAAAGCTTGGCCGTTTAGTTTTGGGACTTGAATGAGTAATTCCTAAATTTTCCATCTTTTTCGGCGAAGCTGAACTATGATTCTCCCCGATTCTGCAAAATTGCAAGTAAACTTCGAAATTAGCTTTGAACAGACGTTTTAACTTTATATTTCCCTGTTTGGGTTTAATAATTAACGTTTTTTTTAGTAATGCTTGTTAAGGGTAAAACGATAATTACCACCTGTTGACAAGCGAAAGTTACACAGCTAGCTCTAGTGGGACATAAGGGTGAGTCTATTTTGAAAAGCGTAAATTATCTTCTGATTTGGAAAAGATGTAGGAAGTCAATAATAATAAGTTGACCCCACTGTAATATAAATGCTTTCATAAAATAATCATCGCGTTCTCTAGCCCAGAAGAAAACGATCTGGGTCTTGATGTTGAAATCGAGCAGCTGCGTACCTACACTGCTTCCACCAATTAACGCTTAATGTACTGATAAAGGCGAACGAAGTGTGAAGACGTCATAGAAAGAATAGCGAGGTTAAAATGGAGCTGGGCAGGACATGTGGCAAGACAGGAGACGACACGATGGGCAAAACATATTTTGCAGTGGAGACCAAGGCTACACAAACGCAGTATAGGACGACCACAAAGACGATGGACTGACGACATCACAGAAAGAGCTGGAAAAAACTGGCAACGTGTGGCACAAAATAAGACAGAGTGGAAACAGAGAGGGGAGGCCTACATCCAGGAGTGGATAAGAAAGGGCTGTTAAAGAAGAAGAAGAAGAAGTACTAATAAAATCATGCATGTCGTTGTACAAATTTATTTAAACCCAGATTGTATTAAATACAAAATATGTATGTACTTATATCGAACTCATAAGCTACAGAGGAGAATGTTGTGCGGAAAATTGTCCTAACGGTGTCGTCACGGAATTACAAACTATTGTATTCTATTTAGCTTTCTTTGATCCATTTTTCGATGTAGGCATCCTTATAATCCTTCCATATCTCTCTATTCTAAGCTACCCTCTTCCAGGCTAGACCGACGTGTCGCTTCACATCATCCATCCATCGCATCTGCGATCTCCCCCGTGATATTTTTCCTAATCACGGTCTCCAGTCTAGAATTTGTGTAATCCCTTTTTGGCGCGCGTTATATCTTTTCAATGTGTTCTTTTTCTTTATTTTAGTGTTATTTGTATCATTTGTCTTTCCATGGCCCGTTGAGATTTTATTAATTTGTCTACATTTTTCTTTGTTAATATCCAAGTTTGTGAGTCATATGCTAAAACTGGTAAGATACATCTATCGAACATTTTTGATCTATGGAATTAAGATATTTTTCAGTATGTCAGTATATAACCTAGTATACCAAAGGCCGCCAACCCTATTCTCATTCTTCTTTTGATCTCTATTTCCTGATTTCCTTTATTGAGTGTAAGTTTTTGGCCGAAATATGTGTATTCTTCTATCCGTTCCAATATGTTTCCTTCTATTTCGATTTGTATGATTACAACCCATTACTGACAAAATTTATTAGGCAAGTTACATTCCAACCTGAATTATTGAGAGTCCTGGTATTCCTTTTAAAAAAATGGTATAACCACAATGCCATCTAAACAGTATTCTGGGGCTGCGGGAGACGATTTCCAAGCGAACTCCGCATACACTGGGGAATTCTGCTGATGCCCTGGTGATATTTTTCGCAAAACCTAGGGCACGAGAGGTCACAAAGACAATCAAAGGCAAAAAATCAAAGCAGTTTGCAGGCTACGCTGGCGATCAAGAGCTAGCCCGGATAGTTTAAAGGTGGGATTTAATCCGACTGAACTATTAAACGCTGTTTTCCCTCAACGGGGATTAATTGACGGTAAGCACCCTTTACAAAATCATGTGCACTTGTGAAGATCAATGATGCTTCAGATACGGCAATTTATCGATTTTGGTGAAGACATCAACATTCTCGGCTGCTTCTCTCATTGGTACCTCTTACGTTGACTTGCTTGCTTGTGTGGTCAATCCGTTCTTCTTGAAAGTAACCCCAACCTCCTCCATGGAGCTAACCGCAAAACGTGCGCCCACGGCGATAACCGAGTGAGAAGCGGCCACGGCCGCACACAGCCTGCCCCTAAAGAGTGTTATGAGGAATTCAAGACCGAAACCTGCTGGATCGCACGTTTACAAACAGCGAACGCAATCGAAACTAAAATATCAGTCGGGCGAGAAATTCGGAGCACCTTCAAAAAGTTTAAGTTCAAAAAGTTTAAGGTTTGAATAACCTAACATGTTACGTATGTTAAACATTTTTATAGAAAACAGACTATCCGCAAAAATAGGTTTGAAAGTCACACTTTTAATGAAAGTTTAATTACTTGTTAAGGTTTTTGGAAAATAATATTCAGGTTATAGTAAGCCGTTCGCGCATCTTTATAGTAAAAGCTGCTTTTTGAAAAACAACGTTATTGGATAAGTACAGACGATAGCATATACTGGAAATATTAATTGGCATAAAATTATTTTTCCTGCTTCGTATAGTAACACTAACGATATTAGTAACAAATTCTGCATAAATAAATAATTTGGAAATGTTAACATTTGAAAAGGTTTATATAATTTAAACTGGAACACCGGTACCGCTGACATTTTAGTTACAATTTATTTTGAAACCTTCAACAATTTCGTTAAGTATTATTGTAGTACATACTGAATTTGTAACACTGGCTAATTGCGAATATATTTGTGAAGCCTTAGGGCAGGTGTTTAATTACTGATAAAAAGCTATACCAGCAGAATTCATCTGACAGGCTAGTAAATGCACGAAAACAGGTAGGACGCTAAAGAAACAAAATTACTAATAATAGAGACAAGGGGCACGAAAATTTTAAATTAATAGAAACTAAATGCAAGAAGTAGAAATATTTTATTATCTAGGCAGCGTAGTGAGCATCGAAGAGGAAGGTGACATTTTCAGAAAAATTGGGTAGGCACACGTAGCTTCACAATATGCTAAAAAATGTTGGTTCGAGAAACAAAAAGCTCAAAATAGTTCTATAATATATAGAGTGGATGATACTTGTAAGTGGCGTGTGAAACGGGCCTTGGTATTCCTTGCCTGTAGTGATTAGTTTTATATTTAAAGATATTGCCAACTGGTATTTCTATATACAGTGTGTTCCAGATCGAATGGGATTGCATGGGTCACTTTCTTATCATCGAAGATGGAGATTTGGTTAAATGGACAATGTTTTGCAGTTTTATATGCTGATTTAAATTCGGCTTGAAAAAATTCAACATGTCGAACCAGTCAAAATTTATTTTAAAAAAAACTAAAAACTGTCATTTTCTTGTATGTCAAATATCTTTGTATCTAGTATAAGAGATACCAAAAAAAGTACTTAGTACTGAATTAACATGTTACAAGTATTATAGAAATTACATACAAAGGTTTTATAAAATAAATTTCACCTAATTTTGTTTGGATCCATGTAAGCCTAATTGATTAAAATGTAAAAACAATTAATTTTACTGGTATTTTTATTCAATCATATGTTATCTTACATCGTTGAGAAGAGAATAAAAAATTATTTTCAGTAACCTAAAAATCAAATATGGCGTCCGTATAACTTAAGGAAGTTGATACGAGTACCTCAAAAGCAACCATCTTGAATTTTTGTTCGACATCAATTTTAAATTGGTCTCATCGAAAACAGTGGCTTTTATATAAAACTTTTTTTCGTATCTCTCATACTTACAAAGATATTTGACATACAAGAAAATGACAGTTTTTAGTATTTTTTTAACTAACTTTTGACTGGTTTGCCATTTTGAACTTTTTCAAACAGATTTTAAATCAGCATATAAAACTGCAAAGCATTGCCTATTTAACGAAATCTCCATCTTCAATGATAAGAAAGTTACCCATTCAATCCTACTCGATCTGGGACACACTGTATATATTTTCTTGTTAAATATATTTATACATTGCATTTTCGTATAATAAAAAGTTAGTAGAACCGGCTCTGTCGTATGAGCGCATGCTGTAGTTTACTTGTACCGCGATAAATGCAGCGCCCAAGCCTATTCGCGCGATGAGGAAATTTTCGGAGAAAAAGTCAGCCTAGGTTCGTCTTAGGTAAGAATGGATGTGCCTGCGCCTGCGGTAGAAAATCGCCTACGGCAAAGTAAAGAGAAGCGGCCTAAAAGGACCGGGCGGCATTTAAATTGCTGCTACAAACCCATTTCTGAGTTTGCTGGTGAGTGCACAAATTTGCGCCATACTCAAAGGCGCATTCGTACGTCCATTTCTAAGAAATTACGTCAGCCATCGTTGAAACGCCAATCTCAGCGATAAGCTTGAGATACTTTTTTTGCACTTCTGAGTATGGTAACTTTCCACGCATCACACCTTTCAAAGTTTGGATGGCACAATCCAGAACAGCTTACCTAGTCGAGTAATCTAATATTATAGAAAACGTTGGCAGTTACGCGATAAGGTTCGCGTCCATCTGCGTTACAGTAGCGTTCCAAGGATCCGCTTAGGTATGTAGACTCGCGCCCGGTAATAATGTCTGCGGATTAAAACAGGACCGTCTCTAGATATTTTTAACATTAGTGCTTTTCAAGACAATTCTTTTACTGTTATTTTAATATGTTTTTATGTATGTTTTATTTACGTATTTAAAAGTGCTAGTAGCCTCAAGCTATATCGCACGTAGGTTGTTTTGAAGTTAGTACATTTGTGTAAGCAAATTGGATTTCTATCACGGAGGCGCTTTATTTAGCACGAACCGAGCAGTAAAAAATTACGGTTATTACCTGCGACGAAAATAATCACTTACGCTGTGCTGTGCACTTATGAGAATTTTCGTCGTCGAAATTGGTAATTTGTCCATGAAAATGTTTTGGCAGCCAAGAAAATGTGCAAAATAAATGATATTGATGCCGATCTTTTGCAGGGCGAAATTCCACTGTGGTCCGATTCGATTAAAAATATTTCATTGGACTACAGACTACACGAAACTTTTTAAAGTTGTATGTAAAATATTGCAAATTTATGTCAGCTCTCTGTTCGTTGTATAACTTTTCTCTATTATGAATAATTTGTGGACGAAATTAATGAAGATCCAACTTGTTAAAGCAAAGATTTACACCAAAATAAACTTCAATATAACTTCAACGATTTTAAGTAAAAGTTGACACGTTAGAGAACGCAAAATAATAATTTTAAATCAAATTTTTTGGAATTATTATATTGAGATCGAGAGTAGTTTGCTGTTAAATATTATTTTATGCTAGGTTTGTGGTTTATACCGCCGGCTTGAGCTTCTAGACAATTTGAAATGCTACATGTTCCGAAGCAACAAAATGCAATGAAATACATATAGCACATGCACTTCATTTGTGATATTTCCTCTAGCAGATTACAAAACTGACACAGCTTTATCTCTATCTATAAATAAACTATTACATTAATGCTAACAAAAATATAAGTGCGATTATGTGCCACAGATTTCTTAGCGCAGTAATATACGTTAAAAGTCAGTAAATAAGATTGCAATACATAATAGATATTAACGATACAAGTTTGATTATGAGCATCTTAACGACACGAGTTTGATTGCCAAAAACGAGGCGGTGAGCCGAGTTTTGCGGCAATCAAACGAGTCTCGTTAAGTGCCATAAGCAAACGTGTATTGTTCAATATTTTATCTTCATCAATAAATTCTGGTTCAATGTATTTCTTGATACAAAAAGAGTGCGGTAATGAAGCTCATAACGATACTAAAATAAATTTAGTTAAGAGTCTATAACAACACTGATGAAGATAAAACATTTAAATTAATATTGAAATACAACGGAATTTTTTTAAAACATAGGGAATCTTTTACTTAATAGATAATATACTGCTCCACAAATGAACCGGACCATTTGCATATATTGGTGCAATTTAAAGAAATATTTTCCAGAAGGGCAGTCATGGTATTTTTGGTAACCTTTTATGATTGTGTCACTATAAAAAGCATTTCTTTTCATAATTTGGTTAAAATAAAACTAACTCCATTAATAAAATATTATCATTTTAAAATTTTGAATTTTGCCCAAATATTGATAGCACATTGCATACAAAGTATGTCAATTCGTTGTCAAGCACTTTTAAACGTTCCGAAGAGACTCAAAGAACTATTAATTAACCCTTTTTTGTGATTCTCCTTATTTTTGTGAAATATAGTTTTTTTATAATTTTATAATTTTTTAATTTTATTAATATGATTTTGTTAATTCTTCAGTTGATATTTGAGGATAGTACAATTAAATATGCTTAATATGAGTATACTATAGAACAAAAGCTTTTATATATATACATATATTTTGTGACGTAATGTAATAAATACAATTTTATGGGTGGTCCAGTTCATTTGTGGAGCAGTATAGATACTTATCTAGGGTAAGTAGAGACTCTTATTCAAGAGATATTTATACTTAACGAAGGCCAAAAGCCACAAGAGCAATGAAAAATATTGCGTTATTTTATTTATGAAAGTTGCTCTGCAAAACAGCGATTAATATTAATAAAAAAGTAATGGCGTTTTATTACGGCCAAATTTTGTTGCCTGCTGATGTAGATTTTGAAAAACAGTAACAAGGCTGTAATTTGAGTTTTAAAGGCTCGGTAGAAATCCGATTTTTAATGCGAAGAGTGGGAAAATTGGATTTTTGGGTAGATTAAAATTTTACATAAATTATACTCGTATAAAACAGTCGAAAAGAACAATAATTGTGTAAAATTAATTGTTTTTTCGCTATAATGTACATTAGATCGCCATCAATTCAATTTTCATAAGTAAATCATTCCAAATTTCAACGTCAGTACGAATTAAGAGATTTCAGATTGTTTCTTCGTAGAGTTATTCGAGTCAAAAGTTTTCTTTAAATAACAAGTTTGAGAGATGTGTAGCTGCTTAAATCTAGTCTTTTTGAAATAATACCCAAATCAGCTATTTCTGATACTAGGAAGCATTTTTTCAACTATTATTTTCTTCATTATATCATCGTTTCAATGTTTTGTTACTATGAAATTTTGGTGGTTTTATAGCTTCCATGTCTCTAATATCCCTTCTGTATGAGTTCAGTGTAAGTCTTAGTAGTTTCGTATTTGGATTCTATTATACATATAACTGCCTTTATTTTTTCTTGATTATTGTATTTATAGTTTTTCTAATATCTTTGTCAAATTCTACATTTTTTTACATATGACTTTTTACCTGTTTATATTAGTAGATGTTTCTTTTTTAATATTTATTTTACTTTAATTGTAATTATTTCGCAATTCTTGTTCGATTTTCCACCTATGGCTTTACCAGTTACCATAATCATTTTGGTAGAAATGTCAATGATTTCTTGTAAATTTGTTGTATATTGCTATTTGCCTTTCAGAGAAATATCCAAATATACAGCATGGATTTTAGCTTTTGTCGATACCCGTGTTTCTTTACGTTGAGCACAAAAATGAGGATTTTAATTAATTTTCTGGTTGCTAGGTGAACCAAACTCAAATTCGACGGTACATCTTTATCGTATCCGATAATAGGTGAACTTAGAAACATTTAATTTCCCGTGATTATGTGTTACGATGCTAAAAAAATTTGATCAGTCAAATTTTTGTGTAAATGGCTGATAAGTCGTATTTGACACTTGCTATAAGTTCCAAACAACATTTACTGTATTTTGAAGAATGAGGGTACTTTATTCTTAACCCATTTTCATATTTTCGAACCTCCCCCATATACGAACGGTGTTCAGTTTGACTAGATGCAGGGGATTTTATCAGGAATAACGTTTTTTGATAAAAAGATAATCATTTTTTCTTATATGACCACATTTATGACAGCCACTCTCTGACAAAGACTACAAATAACCTAATAAGCTTGACAAGCCTTTTCAATTTGACAGACTTGACAAAAAATGTGCGTAATTCGATAAATTGGGAAGCCGGGCATTGTTAGTAGGTATGTACTAATCGTGCTGGACATGTGGGCATGGAAAGAGCAAAATATTACGCGTGAAGCTCTATAGAAAACGGCTAAGGTAGGGAAGATAGTTTAATTATTATAATTAAGAACAGGAAGTATAAAGTATGACTAAAATTAATTTTTCGGCATAGTTACCACTAAATAACTTAAAATTAAAATATTAATTGGTAATTCAGTCTTCTGTTGAGTTTCGTATTGAGTGGTCTGTGTAGTTAAAGCTTTTTCAACGGTGCAAATGTGAAGCCAAACGCGCCGCAGTTGCAAAAATTCCCCTGACAAGTTTTGTTATATTTGTGGAGAATTTCTGGTGAAGTCACAAGCAAGATCATTTTCGGAAAATGTGAAAAAAGCCTATTTTTTGTATTTTGGTGTTTCAATCGGAGATCAAGACAAGCACTGGGCTCCCCATGTGTGCTGTGTCAGCTGTAGCGTGTTTTTGGTACAGTGGATGAAAGGGAAGAGAGAAAGTATGCCTTTTGCAATTCCAATGGTATGGCGAAGACCTACCAATCATTTAGACGATTGCTATTTTTGCATGACAAAGACTGAAGGTTATTCCAGAAAAGAAAAGAGCAAGATCCAATATCCGAATTTTCTTTCTGCCATAAGACCTGTTCCTCACAATTCCGACTTACCAATACCGACTGCGCCTTTAGATTGGTAAGACATTGTTTTGGAAGATAATAAAGCATCATCAGGTAGCTCCGAAGAACAGTGTACCGACCCCACTTTTACACCGGGTCCCAGTTCCGGCGAGCCACATTTGATTGTTCAAAGTGAGTTAAATGATTTAGTACGTGATTTGGGGTTGTCAAAGCAACAGTCAGAACTTCTAGGTTCCCGTCTTAAGGAGTGGAATTTACTAGCCAAAGAAACAAAAATTACGACTTTTAGGAAAAGAAATGCTACGTTTTCTGCATTTTACAATATGGAAAATTCTTTATGTGCGTGTACTGATATCGACGGTTTAATGCAGGAACTCAATATCGAGCATTCTCCCTCTGAATGGCGACTATTCATAGACTCGTCGAAATATAGTTTAAAAGCTATGTTATTACATAATAGGAATTTAAAATCATCTATACCAGTTGCCCATTCAGTGACAATGAAAGAAACCTATGAAAATGTGCGCATCATTTTAGATAAAAAAAACTACAACCGGTATAAATGACAGATGTGTGGGGATTTAAAAATTATAGCAATTTTAGTGGGACTTCAAGAAAGATTTACAAAATATTGCTGTTTTCTTTGTTTGTGGGACAGGGGTTGAATTTCAACCGGGATCTCAAAATGTTAAGTATGTGCCCCTTGTAGATCCAAAAGATGTCCTTTTGCCTCCTCGTCACATTAAACTTGGATTGATGAAAAACTTTGTGAAGGCTATGAATAAAGAGGGTGAATGATTTAAATACCTAAGACTAGTCTTTCCCCAGTTGAGTGACGCCAAATTAAAAGAAGGCATTTTTATTTGGCCACTAATTAGAAAATTGCTGGACGATGTTAATTTTATAGAAAAGCTCACCACACAAGAACTTAGAGCCTGGAACTCATTTGTATGTGTATTGAGGGGATTTTTAGGCAACAATATGGATGCAAACTATGAACAACTAGTTAATGAACTTTTAGACTCCTACAAATTGCTTGGTTGCCGAATGTCGTTAAAAATTCACTTTCTCCATTCCCATTTACCATTGTTTCCTGAAAATTTGGGCGCTGTCAGCGACGAGCAGGGTGAAAGATTCCATCAAGATATTAGGACAATGGAAATTCATTACCAAGGACGATGGGATCCAGCCATGATGGGTGATTACTGTTGGTTTTTGAAGAGAGAAGATGGAAATCCCCATAAACGGAAAAAATAGAATTAGTGTGTTTCAAATAAATATTTTTGATGTTATTTTTTTATTAGATGTTAACCTATTATAAATTATAAGTATAGTCGATATACAGGGTTAAACAACTTGTAAAATAATTTTTTCAATAAATAATAAATGGTACTGTTCTACATGTACTTTATTTAATGTAACAAGAAAACCTTACGTGTTAAAATTTTTTTTTGCCATTTTCGTATTTAGATAGGCTCATTCTACTGTAATATGCTGTTCAGCTTTATGTTACAACAAAAAATTTGTTTTTGTCGGCCAGTGTTATTAATCGCTCTCATTAACATACTTGTTTGTTAAATAACTATTTGACAGTTCTAATCTAATTAATTCATTTCATGAGATTTTTTTGGAATAAGATATTCATGGCTGATGTTTATCGAGGGAAATAGCAGGTTTTCCAGAAAATTTATTTAAAAGCCGACACAGGTTACATACCAGGAGGCTTTAGAAAATCCCGTGTAACAATTATTTGTGCTCGCAAATGACTAAAAGACAGAGGTACAAAACCAGAAGGTGCAATGAAAAACATTGAATGTAACTTGCGTAAGAGCGTCGTTCTTGGAATGTATAAAATTGAAATAGCTTTGGCCTTAAGCATACAGTCATAAACCCTGATTTTAATGATAATACAAAAATAAAGGTGTTTTTACAGTAATTTATTTAGCATATTAATGTGAGTTAAAAATCTGCCAGTATATAAAGCAATTTTTACAAATGTGCTATTTTTTTATTACTTCCCTCGTATAAACGACGAAACAAGCATTGCAGTCACGAAAAATCACCTTCCTAGATTTCTTTAGATCTTCACGTTTTAGAGTTCCTAGATGACGAAAAACAGGTTTTCTCAATTCCTTCTGTCTGTCTGTCTGTTGGCGATATAACTCAAAAACTATTAATTGGAGGAAGACGATATTTTGCATACACATTATATATTTACCTGGTATGAAACCGAGAAAATTTCAGATAAATATATACAGGCTGATCACTTTAAAAAAATAAAGTGTTGTTTATTTTTTCTTTAACAAAGAAATATATAGAATTAAATAATTTTTACATGGCGCAAGCTTTATCCTTGCCAAAAATTGGACCCAAGAAATACAGGATAAATTTGCGGGAAACAAAAAAAAATAACGAATAAGTGCGTTACATTAAATGCAGCTGCATCGCAGTAATTCTAAGCGTCCCGAATGTGAAAATATTTTTACACCTAGTTTCCTTCGTTTTTTTAAAATTATTTAGTGTCAAAACGTCCACTTCTTTATTTTTGCTTTAACTGAGATATAGGAAAGTAACAATTTGCACATAGTTCAGACTTTACTCTTGACGAAAAATAAGGTCAACGTAAAGCAGAAAGGCCACAAAACGCTGCACTCGCATACGCAGTCGTCGCAGCTTCGAATTCGACCACCAGTAATGTTTCTTTTTATTTGAAAATTTATGTAATTGATTGAAAACGTGAAGATATTTTTGCTCCTAGCTTAGTATGTTTTTTAAAATTATTTAGTGTCACAATAACTACTTACGAGGGAAGTTCTGGGTAAAGCCTTTTACAGATTTTTTAAAAATGCATGGGCAGCATACTGGGGGGGGGGTCTTTAGAAATGTTTTTAAAGCACTGGTTCATCACAATAAATAATCAAAAGCTGCCTAGAACTAGAAGTTGTAATAAAAGTATCACGTGCACTTTATTCATGAAAGTCTTTTTCAATCTATAAAACTGCAACAAGTTATCTTGAACTAAAAATAAACTAAGTGTCACGTTAATAGAGATAAAGCAAGATATGGAAGCGTTTGTTTAAAACAAAGTCCTTTAGCTTGAAACAAAACTAAAAATATATTTTTTGAAACATCACATCACGAGTTATTAAACCTCGTTTTTTAGTTTTTTAGCTTTTTGCCTCAGACGTTTTTCCGGAAAACGAACATGAAATTACAACCTAATTCTTTAAATATCAGAGGGCTTAGAACCCCAAAAACAGTAATTTAGGTAAAAACTAGATTTTTTCCTGAGTGCGGGACAGTAAAACTACTGCGCTTAGAAATACCTAAAGGGCATTTCTGTTTTTTTTTCTGATTTTTTATGATACCCCGTTGTTTTTCGGGAAAAAAATCATTTTTTAAGCATCAGGGGCTTTAGAATTTTGGGAAAAACTTCATTTTTCAGTTTTTTCTTTGAGGACAGAACGGTGCAAAATTTGAATTTTTTGGGAAAATTTAAATTTTAGAAAAATATCACAGAAAAGAGCACGACTTGGTTAAAGTATTTTATTCAGTTTTTAGTTATAATTTCTGTAAATTGCAACTAAAATAATGCCAATTTGTTCAACAAATGGTTAACAGCTACACTTAGAAATAGCTAAAATTAAATTCAAATAAATTATTTTTTAAACCTTCAGCGTTTTAGGAACTTCAGAAAAACTGTAAGTTTGCGAAAAACTCGGTTTTTCAATTTTTGCCCCGAGTGCCAGACAATCCAAAAATTTTTTGGGGAAATTTAAATTTTATAAAAATAACATATAAAAGAGCCTTATTTGAATAATAATTTGTTATACAAATGGTTAATATTTATACAGGCACGTTTCAAAATACATAAACCGCATGTATTTTGTTTCGATAAACGGAACAACTTAGGTATTTAAACAGCGGGGTTTGAGAACCCCAGGAAAATTGTAATTTTGGGAAAAACTCGTTTTTCCCCTGAGCGTGGTATGGAGAAATTGTTTTCAGAAAAATACCATATAAAAGAGCATTATTTTAACCATAATTTTTTAAACAAATAGTTGATATTTATACGGCTAAACCTAGAAATGCCTAAAAGGCATTTATGGGTTTTCTTGCATTTCTTGTTTCACCCGGAAAAATTAAAATTAAATTAGGACTTTATTTATTAAACAGCGGGTGTTTCAGAAGCTCAAAAAACTGCAATGTAGGGAAAAACGCGTTTCTTCAAATCTTTTCCCAGCGCAGGAGGGTGAAAATATTGTTTTCCCGCTGCTGATCACGTAAGTCGGTGATAAAGCCTTGGTAACAAAATATGTAAGTCGGTGATTATACTTGTTTGCTGCTTTCCCTAGACATCGGAACTTAATTTTATTATTAAGTTCCTAGGATAATAAAATTAGCAAGGCAAGATGCAGACTTTGACGTTTTGTTTATAATTGCAAGTGTCCTGGTGACAGGTGACCAACCAAACGATTTTTTAAAAAATCTAGGAAAATTTCGATAAGCATCCGAAAAAATATAATAAGATAACTCGAAATGTATCGTCTATTAACATTTTCGGCAGGCAACAAGCCGCGGCTTTGCTTTGGCTTGTACTTGCCTACCTCAAATGTTAATAGCTCCTTACATTCCTTGTTACTTAAATAGCTATTAATGGGGAAATTTAAATTTAAAAAAGATACTATATAACATATCACTATCTGAATAATAATTTGATAAACAAATGATTAATATTTGCAAAGCTACACTTAGAAATACCTTTTCATTTTACCGGCAGTTTTTTCCGGAAAAAACTAAAATTAAATTACGACTTGATATTTTAAACAGAGGGAGTTTTAAAACACTAGAAAAACGAGAATTTTTGGGAAAAAATCGGCCTTTCAGTTTTCTCCCCTAGTGAGCGACGGTGAAAAAATTGTATTTTATGAGGACATCTCAATTTTGGGAAATAGCATATGGGAGACCATTATTTAAATGATAATTTGTTAAACAAATACAGGCGCACTTTGAAACATATAAAACGCATTTATGTATTTTTCTGAATTTTTCATTCTACCCCCGAGGTTTTTCCGGAAAAACTAAAACTAAATTAGGAATAATTTAAAAAGTGGGATTTTGAGAACCTCATAAATCGGTAATTTTCGGAAAAACTCATTTTCCAGTGAGCTCGGGATGGAGAGAAAATTGTATTTTATAGGTAGACTTAAATTCTAGAAAAAATCCATATGAAAAAGTATAATTTTAATAATAAGTAATTAAACAAATGGTTATATTAGTATACCTACGGTTATAATTTTTTTTATATTTGGTCTTTTAGAACTTCAGGAAAACCATAATTTTAGGAAAAACTCGACGTTTCAATTTTTATCCCGAAAGGGGATTGTGAAAAAATTGTGTTTTTTTTGGGAAATTTGAATATTTATAAAATACCATATAAAAGAGCGTTACTTCATTGATACTTTGTTAAACAAATGATTAATAATTATATATCTACAGCTAGAAATGCCGAAAAGGGGTTTCGGTTTTTTCTGAATTTTACCTTAGTGATGATTTCGGAGGCTGACTTTACCTTAGTGGTTTTTCCGGAAAAACTACAATTAAATTACGACTTGAGACTTACGTCTACAGTTTAGAGCCTTGAAAACCGGAACTTTTTGGAAAACATATGAATATTTAAGCAGCTACGTTTAGAAATACCTAAAAGGCATTTTTTTAAAACTATGTCAATCTACCCCCGAGTTTATTCCGAGAAAACTACAACTAAATTACAGCGGGGTTTTTTGAACCTCTGAAAAACGGTAAATTTTAGAAAAAAATCAGTTTTCAGTTTTCCCCGAGCTCAGGATGGTGAAAAAATGTATCTTTTGAGGAAATTTGAATTTTAGACAAATTGGATATCAGTGGTCATTATTTTAATGATATCTTGTTAAAAATATGGTTAATATTTATACAGCTGAAATACCTGAAAAGCAATTTCATTTTTTTCTGTATTTTCAGTTTACCTCCGAGTTTTTCCGGTTAAACTAAAATTAAATTGCGACTTTATTCTTTAAACATTAAGGTTTTTTAACCTCAGAACAACACGAATTTTTGGGAAAAACAAAGTGTGCAGTTTCTTCCACAGGCGCGGAACGAATCAAAAATTATACTTTATGAAAAGTTAAATTAAAAAAACACATAAAAAAGCATTTTTTTTTAAACTGTTTCCCTAGATTTTTAGTTTTAATGTATATTAAATAGCGACTAGAATAATGATAATTTGTTTTAAAGAAAGGTTAATATTTATAGAACTAGGCTTGGAAATGCCTAAAAGGTTTTTATGTTTTTTTCTGATTTTTCAGTTTGCTTCCGAGTTTTTTTCGGAAAAACTAGTTTTTCAGAAAAAGCAGTTTTTTCTGAAGATCAAATTTTTGTCGGAAAAATTCAAAACTAATTGGGGGCGCTCTTTTTAAAAAAACAAACATGTATCACATACCAAGGCGTCTTTAGAAAATGTAGCGAAGCAATTATTTATCCTGAGAAAGGGCCAAAGATCACATGTTCACAAAGGCAACCGTTAGAACTCGACTGCGTTCCACCACTAAATATCATCACAACAGCTGATAAAGCCTATCAAATGTTTACGATTTAATAATACGAACTCCTAGTCTGCAGGCAGCCCCACCAAGCGAGGCAACAAACTCTGCGAAAAGTGGGGTACGCATTGCATAGTATGGGAAAGAGCTTTTTTGGCAGCCGGCAAGTTTCAATAAATCGCAGTGCTGTAGTGAAAGTGTAATCGGGCCGTGTTGAAACACAGCCCACCGGGTTCTGCATTTACTAACCAGACGACTCGTTCAGCTAACGGCTTCTCGTTCAGCTAACGGCTCTCTTTCGCAGCTTCCGACCGATCTATGGATTTGTCTCGTTTCCAGACTCCAAACACTGTTGAGCAATGCGAAACCTGAACGTGTGTCAGCGTTTACGAAACGCGTAAACTTGACTTTATTAACAGTGTTAACTCAGCACTGATTAGCCGCTGTTGCTGCATCGGTTTTAGCGGGGTCAGGTAAAGACGTCGAAAGCGATTGTATGGAAATGCCAATTTAGTCCGCTTCTAGTAAAACTACGCCAGTAATTTGAAATTGTGAAATACATATTTTAACTGAGTTGAAACTACTATACGAGGATGTTTCAAATGCTGTTATGCTTATAACTGTTTACTTAACAGCCAGATTAACCAAACACTAAATAATATGTAGCTTCCCTGTCTCTTGATGCACCTTTTTCTTTCTACCAAATTGTCAATCCCATCGGCGAAAAATGTTTTCATTCCTGTGGAACCACTCATGCACGCCACTTGTCACACTTTCATCATCTGAAAAATGTAACCTACCTAAATCTTACTTAGTCCTTAAAAAACCTATAAAGAGGTTTACACGAAACTTCCCGAGTAATGTGAATTACATCAATTTGCAAATAAAATAATATTGGGGCCGATGGGATCAGTGTTGAACCCAGGGGGGGAAGGGTGACCGGGGAGAATCCCCCCCCCCCCCGGGTAGTAAAAAATTCCCTCCCGGAAACATTACCACTTCATATTCATGTTGTTTTTATCTATAAAAGAATGGCTGGATTGCGCGAGAATATGTAAAAATACCCCCCATAGGTTTCATTTGCCCCCCCCGGAGTAATCAGTCTGAATTCAACACTGGATGGGATTCGAGGTCGGGCTCCGACACGGACCGCGATGCTAGCCCGGTACTCTAATTCCAGACCACGGAATCTTGCTTATATTATGAGCTTACGACAGCGGTATAAACGACGCGCTCACAACAAGACTCAAGCAGACTGTTCGCCCTGTATATGCTGGGTCAAAAATATGTTCTTTTTTGTCAAGGGTAAAAACTTTAGCTATGTGCCAATTATTACTTTTATTTAACTAATAGTTCTCGAGTTAAAGCAAAAATAGGCAGAATATTATTTTTAACGTGCTTACGCTGTATATTGCTATGCTATACACCTCCTCTCGGTGCTGTTAGTTTACTCAATTTAATTAAATCAGGTAGTTTTTCAATTATTGAAGCTCTTATGATGATATTCTTGTATTGAAATAACTTTTTATTTTAATAAGCTGTTACGGTCTAAATCGACTTTTACGACACCGCGCCGGCTCATACAGAAACTAAATGGCCGGCGCGGACGATATTTTACATAATCGGGACAATGATTCACCTAGGGCTGCTGCCCAACCTGCAACAAGATATGGCGGCTAGACATCAGTGGAGCGCGGGAGGGTCCTTTACGAGATTAACTACGGGCAACGGCCAAAGGGGCGGTAAACATCGATAAATTAAATTGGACGCCACCCGGTTCCATCGACCAGAACGAAAATACAAAAGTAATCCCACAGAGGAACCAGGAAGCAAGTGAACCTACCTTTCGACTTATCACCTTGGAAAATTGATGCGTACAGCTTCATGACCTCCAACACCGCAGCGACGAGCGTCATAACCTACCTGCGACGCTTAAACACTCAGGCTACGCCGTACATTTATCTTTACACAATATAAAACATAACCTAAAAATAAGCATGCACAGGCTCGCAGGAAATCATAAGGCCTTGTTCAATAAACCGTTCTATTGGTCTAAACACAGTTAAAACAAATGGTATAGTAATCAACACAGTAAATGGGTTAACTCTATAACCGAGCTGGGAGACGTTTTAACTCTAATCGACTATACTAGCAAAGGCGGCAATGATTCATCAAATAGGCACAAAAATGGTGATCAAACAGATGAATGAATTAGTTTCCACAAGCGGCCTCAAATAAAGTGGCTAATCAGCAAATATGCACGTCAATTCTTAACAAACAAATGAGTTGAATTAGTTCTTACAATCTGCCTCAAATAAAGTGGCCGAGTAGTAAATATGCACGTCAATTATTCACAAACAAATGAGTTGAATTGGTTCTTACAAGCTGCCTGAAATAAAGTGGCCGATCAGCAAATATGCCCGTCAATTCTTAACAAAGAAATGAGTTGAATTAGTTCTTACAAGCTGCCTCAAATAAAGTGGCCGATCAGCAAATATGCAAGTCAATTCTTAACAAAAAAATGAGTTGAATTAGTTCTTACAAGCTACACACTTTTTTAGTTGGTTTTGCCTGGCCGCGTTGTTGGTGTCGGGCTCGCCTGCAGTGCAAGAAAGCCGTAACGCTGCAACGGTCCTGAGTGATGACGCCAATTAACTTCTTGTTACCGTTACGGAGGCTGTAAAAGAAGTAAGTAAAGGCAACCGACTACTCAGCCGGAGCTGGTCGTGGGTAAAAGCAAAGACTCGAAAGCTTTAGCTGAAAAATAAAAATATGGGCGCCAAGTAGCAAGTAACCCAGCACTTTGCTAAACAAAAAGTACACTACAGAAGACGCTACTAACCAAACCTGAAAATGAAAAGGTAACGTCAAAAGCACAAATCAGATACGTAGGCAAAGATGTCAAGGCAGTATAACTCCAGAAAACAAAGAATGCAAACACAATTAAAATTCACACGAAAATATCATACGGCAAAACAAATCAGCATATCACAAAATTCATATCACAGTAAATGACGACAGAAGAACAAAAAGGGGTTACCAAACAACCGCACGACCAACGGCACGGAAGCACTTAAGACGGCCCATCAAGAACTCATCCCAAAACAAATCACGCCGTAAAGGTAGGTAAACAACGACCAAATCAATGGAAACGAACAATGTCAAATCTTGCGGTAACAGTACGGAAACACTGGCCGAAAATATAATTACGCAACACGCCAGCGGACGTGCTCCCTCGAAAGGGGACGCCGCTGGCGTGCGCACTGCAGCACAACCGCCCGTGCCAGATGCTAGCTCCCAACTGAACTCAATGAACCTCGCGCGCGACGCGGCCGACCGGCAGGAAACTGGCGTGCCAGACAGAGAAGACTGCAATCAGAGCTGAAAACGAAAAAGATATCTCGCTCGCTCCCATGGACAATGTTTCAAATTTGCTCTAAACAAGCGTGCTACAAGCGACGGGACAAACGCAGCTGCACATACGACGGCATAGAGACTAGAGCGAACCTACTAGAGAGAGTTGCGTGGGTGACAAATATTTAGAATTTTTGATGCAATTAGCTGAAGTACTATACGAAACAAATAGTTGATGTACTATAGGAGAAAATATGACTGAAAAGGAACCTACATACAAGCAAACTCTTAAATATAAAAATGGTCTGACAAAATTAATGTTAGATATATGCTCTTTTCTAAACATTCTATTTTATTTTAATTCTCTTTTTCTAGCTCTTTTAGAAATAACTACTCTTAACTCAAGTTAGGTCCATGTATTCAAATCAATTTTTTGATAGTTAATCAGCACAGAAGAAAAATATTATTTATAATTATGACATTTCGACAACTGTCAAAGTGAAAAGTCAACTAAATGATTCCTGTCACGTATTAATTATTCTGAATATCGACCAAAGTAAATAATTCATCCTAATATGTAATTCACTCAATATTAAAGACAACAACACCGCTAAAAACCAAGTCCACAGAAACCGACCTTCCGTGTCATCTCCACCAAGCTGGTAGCCATCCAAACTGCCTTTACCTTCTACGTAAGCTCCCTGCGTTTAGAAATCTCCATACTTCCAACAGTGATAACTTCTTCTTCTTCTTCTAAGTGCATTCTTCTAACGAAGATTAGCGATCATCATTGCTATCTGTACTTTCGAGACGGCTGCTCTAAAGAGATCCCCTGTATTTTTCCCGTACCATTCTCGGAGGTTCTTAAGCCACGAAGTCTTCCTTCTACCTGGACGTCTTTTTCCTTCGATTTTCCCTTGCATCACAAGTTGGAGAATTCTATACTTTTCATTTCTCATCACGTGTGCAAAATATTGTAATTTTCGGGTTTTAACCTTGCGTAGGATCTCTGTTTGTTTACCGATTCTTTCTAATACTTCAGTGTTTCTTACTCTTTCGGTCCATGATATTTTTAAGATTTGTCTATATACCCACATTTCAAAGGCCTCCAATTTGCTACTTAGTTTCTTTGTCAGTGTCCATCCCTCTATACCGTATAGGAGAACTGCGAACACATAACATTGCGCCATTCGGACCCTAAGTTTAAGGTTTATGTTGCGGTTGCTTAGTACTGGTCTCATTTTGCAGAATGCACTGCGAGCGGTCTCTATCCTTACTTTGATCTCTTGGGTTATGTCCCATTTATCGTTTACCCAGCAACCAAGGTATTTATACTGACGCACTTGTTCTATAGTCTCATTGTCAAGTTGAATTTGTATGTTGTTGGTCAATGTTGCTTTAGAAATAATCATGTATTTGGTCTTTGAAATATTCATGTTGAGACCCATATCCTTGCTAGCATTGTGTACTTTGGACAGCAGGACTTGTAGGTTTTCTATAGAGTCAGTGAATAAGGCAGTGTCATCGGCATACCGTATGTTGTTGATTATCTCCCCGTTGATTACTATGCCTTCTTGGCTTTCATTCAGAGCTTCTGTTAGTATTTCTTCTGAATAGAGGTTAAAGAGTATTGGTGAGAGCACACAACCCTGTCTTACTCCCCTTTTAATCTCTATATCTTCTGTGGTTTCATTTTCTACTCTGACGTTAGCTGTTTGATGCCAGTATAGGTTTGTGATAATCTTGATGTCTTTATCATCTAATCCTACCTTCCTCAACACCTGTATAAGTTTTTGATGTTTTATTCCGTCGAATGCCTTTTCGTAGTCAATATACGCTATATATACATCTTTATTTATATCTATGCATCTTTGTACAAGGACTTGCATACAGAATAACGCGTCTCTAGTGCCTAGACCATTTCTGAACCCGAACTGTGTTTCACTTATATATTCCTCGCATTTTTTGTTAATCCGCTTATGTAGTATTTTTAAGAATAGTTTCAGTACGTTGCTCATTAAACTTATCGTCCGGTAATCTTTGCATAATTTAGCATTTGGGTTTTTTGGTAGAGTCACGAATGTTGATTTCAACCACTCCTGTGGTATATGTCCGGTAGCATATATGATATTAAATAGCCTGGTTATTGTACTTAAATTTTCGTCACTTATTAGTTTTAAAACTTCGGAATGGATATCATCCGGGCCTGGTGCTTTGCCTTCCTTTGTTTCTTTTATCACTTTTCTAACTTCCTCATCTAATATTTCGGGACCAGATTCAGCTGTTGCTTGTTCATCATATAATGGCCTCTCGTAGTCTTCAAATAGCTGTTTGATATAGTCTTCCCACAGCTTTAACTTGTCTTTTGTTTCAAAAATGATCTTGTTTCCATCTGATAATACATTAGGCTGTTTTTTGTACTTTGTTCCAGTCATTTCTTTTATCTTTTTGTGCATGTTGAAACTGTCGTATTTTCTATCTAATTCTTCAATTTCTTCGCATTTCTCTCTCAGCCATTTTTCTTTTGCGGTTTTAATTTGCTTTTGTATTTCTTTGTGTATTCTTTTGTATTGCTTTGGGTTTTTGTTTTTCCATTTTCGTCTCTCGTCCATTAGATCTAATATTTCGTCGGTCATCCATGCTTTACTTTTTCTTTTTTCTGTCACTTTCAAATAAACGTTTGAAGATTCTACTACTTGGTTTTTCAATTCCCTCCATAATGTCTCTGCATCTGTATTTTTATTGACCTTGTGTATCCTGTCATTGATGTCATTCGTCATTGCCGTCTTTATTTCTGAATTTTTCAATCTTCTGGTGTCAATTTTAGGCCGCATCTTTGCCTTTTCAATTTTCTTGAGTCTGATTTTTATTGACCCCAAGAGTAGATTATGATCGGTGTAGGCATCAGCGCTTGGGTACGTCTTGACTTCCGTAAAGCAATTCCTAAATCTTTTATTGATCATTATAAAGTCTATCTGGTTTCGAACAATGATGTTTCTTTCTTTATTATCCTGAGGCGATTTCCATGTGTATAGCCTCCTAGCCGGAAGTTTGAAGTATGTGTTTAGGATTGTGAGGTTATTTTCTTGACAACATTGGATGAGTCTGTCTCCCCTGTCATTACTTTCTCCCAAGCCGTAGCGTCCCACTATGCCTTTTACTTCTCTGGTTCCGACTTTCGCGTTTAGTGATAACAATACTCTTTATCCAATTATTACAGGACAATTGCGACGTCCCGCAAGACATCGATGCTCCCTACGTCAAGGTCCAACTTAGATGTAGAAATCCATATGGTTACAAGCCGTTTCAAATCCAACTGTACCTTCACACGTAGTGTGCATCCAATTCCAGACCAGTTGTAGATGTATTTACCTGACAGCAACTCATGAAGTTCCGAATCAAAAGGATACCTACTATTGACTTATTTTATGTAGTTTGCAAATCTTCTTCAGACATTATTATTCCATGAAGACTATTTAATTATTCTTACTTCTTTTTTGTACCATTTGTCTTTTATAAAAGGGTTTTTATTATTTAAAATAGACTTTTATTACAAATACGTTTTACATTTTTGGAAGAAATTTTGCTGTTATTTTCTTATCATATTATTTTCCTTAGCAATAAATTATACCAATTGTTATACAATATAACACTCCTGATACATTTCCATCTGATATATTTTATTATAACATTTCACAATTGGCTTTTTCAGATAATCATTCGACTTTGGCTTTCACTTAAGTTATTCCGTTACCAAACAACTATCTCAACTAAATCAACTTATATGCTCGAACCTTTTTAATAAACTATTCACAGTTTAACAGTAACTGTATCTAATCTCCCATTGGTTACACAAATCTCAAATGTTTATATTGCACTTTTAATTCATAAAACCCCCTTGTACTTTTGAATTGCTAATTATCAATCTCAAGAAGCTTCCACTACCATATTGTAACGACCTTCGGGCCGGATCGCGTCACGTCAGAGTTGCCAGAAAGGTCGAGCGAACTCGAGATGTTTTCCAGAAGGAACTATTTGGCCATATAAATACGCGCGGCGAAAATAACATTCAGCTCGAAAGGCGTAAGCCGCTACATAAATAGACGCGTATAAAATAGCCACATAAATAATTGACGTTTAATCCAGTGTAAATAAATAGAGTGTATAACCATATAAATCATTACTGTTAAGCCGTATATAAATAATTATTGATAAACGTATCGTTGTTGGAAATAGTGCATGTAGTTCGTTAGTTTAAGTAATTTGTGTTCTGCCTTGTTAATTCGTGTGTTTGTAAATAATAATAATTAATAGTTGTAAATAAATGTTTACTACAAGAAGCGTCGTATAATTTTTAAATAGCCCGAACATAAAAAACGTGTTATTTTACCGGAAGTATATTCAGTCTCGAACCAGGTAGACGTTATAATCTGCATGCAACGCATTGTTATCGTCCAATAAATAGTTTTTGAGCTATACCGCTAACAGAAACAGACAGATATACGAACAGACAATCGGACAGATACACAGACTGACAGTTGGAATTGAGAAAGCATATTTTTCGTCATCTAGGGGCCAATGGGAGTTAATTAATATTCTACGTCGATTTATTTTTCTATTGAATTCACCTTTTGCATCCTTCTCAGTCCGTCTAGAATCGATTCACAATTCAATTTGATTCTATTAATGTATTAAATCGAATCACGATTAAATTGGATTCGATTGGTTTCAAGATTCAATTTGAACCATGCCCATTCGCAGTAGTCGTTTAATACACAGTGAGAGTTGATTAATAATCAGCATCAATTTATGTTTTTTTACTCATTTACACCCTAGTTTTAGAAAACAAAACTGTCAATTTCCAACCAGCGGGAGTTAATTTTTACTGACTCCCGGCGAGAGCCAGTATGTTTTACCTCCGGCATTTATGTTTATGTCACCATGGATGATATCACACCAAAGTTTTACAATGTTATGTTGATTTGGAAATTAGACAAAATGTCACTACAGAAATCTAGAATCACTATAATGATTTCCTAAATCAACATTTTTGAAATTTCGCGCTATAGAACATGCGTTCGAAGAAAAAATCATATATATATTGCTGTGTTATTTACAGGCCATGAGTTATTACAGCCTTTTAAGGTCAAACATTTTAATTTTGTTAGCAAATAGTACTAGGTTAAAACGATGTTTCAAATTAAATAATAAATATAAACACTGCTGGCATGTGACTCAATGTGAAAGGATTATAACAGTAATTTAAACGTCAGTGGTCATAAACAAATACAATTTAATAGTTCTTAGCAAGGCCAAAGGGTTAGATTGTCATTAACTAACACAAAATAATGCAAATATAGTCTCAAATCAATCCATTAAACGAGCATTCAATTACACCAAAATTATAATTGGGCAAGTGCACGCAGGAGGTGCGAAACACCTGTGATATAGTGCGACAAGTGTATTTCCGGTGAACGGGTAATGCAGTGTGTGTGCCGTAATCCCACGTCGACATCAAGCTGGAAGGACTAGAGCAACTGGTTCCGGACGCTCGGATGCAGACGGCAGGCCACAGGAGGACATGGGGTGTTGGAACGCATGGCAGTAACATGGAGCAGTTCCAATCAAGGGCGAATTCTCCTGAAATAACAATAGCCACGTGAAATAGCTGGAAAACATCAACAAAAGCTAATCATACCTGTGGCAACACCTGGGTTAAACTGGGATCTCAACGCCAAGGACAAATAAGGCCGGGATGTCGTTGCAGGTAGCGTTCCTCCAAAGCAATATAACGTAATCACCAGGTGCATGGATCGTCAGCAATTCAAATGCATCCACAAAGGGATGTTAGTTCGCGTTCCTCCAAATGAATATAACAGGATCACCAGGTGTCATTGTTTGTCAGCGGTCCTCCAAAACGTGTGCCAAGGCACATATTAGTTAGAGAGACCTGTACATGTAATTAAGTTAGCGAAATATGTAGATTTAGTTTTGTAGTCATTTAATTAGTTTCTAGGTTAATTTTCCCGCTTTATTTGTTTGCGTGGCTTGCATAGAAAAGCCCGTGAAATTACACAATAGATACAGTATTTGTTAATGGGCGGCTATTTCCTGCCATATATTCTAGTGACAAGCAATATTTCAAGTGTCCAGACAGTAACGAATCTTTGTCAAAATTTCCCGCCAATTTAGATGTGTGTTTGTAACGGTCATTTGACGCAAAACTGAACCTAATTGACCCAACGGAAAAATTTGCGTCATGTGGCATGTTACGAACCAATTAGAGAGAATAAGCCCAGAGTGTGGGCGTTTTCAACCCTTCTAGTGCTATGTAAGCCTTTTCGCGCCCTTGAGGAGGGGCTTTGCTTGGCTTATCTGCTGATATGCGGGTTGTTATGTCTTAAGCCGATGAATTTGTATCTCGTTATTTGTCAAGATTAGCGTTGAAAATAAAACGAGTGTTTTTTCTAAGTGTTGCTTGGTTTCTACACGAGTACTACTAGTCAAATCACCTTACCTGGTCAACGAGGGGTTCTAGCATCCTTAGGTGGACAGCATAACACGAGGGGAACACTAAAGAAGCACCAAACCGTTGCCGACACGCACCTGACACCTGTTGATTGACATCTCGATCACGGCCGTAGGAAGTTGAATGGGCGTCGGCGCACAGCAGGGAGCAGGACCGGACTCGCAATTGGTAAAGTTCCGTGAATTATTGTTGCTGCATGAATTGCCCGAAAATTTTGGTGTTAATGCCGTTATAAAAGTGTAAGGAATGATTTGAGAGTAGGATTAAATCAAAGCAATCATCTTTTTGACCATTAACCCCTAGGAACCCGCGTTAGGGCAATTAGTTTGTATAAATTTCTATAACCCTGAGATTATTGCATTTCAAATTGACTCACATGCAGATTAGTTAGCAAACAAATAAGAGCTGTTTGTGGTATCCCAAGGCTGTGCTTCGTAAGCTAAAATAAAACTACAGGTAAGGTGTAAATTTCATTTAGGCATCCCCTTTTGTGCGAGGGCTTAATAACCAATTAAGTAATTAGCGATTAAAAAAGGGGGGTGTAACTTAAGGGGTATCACGGCAACTTTTTGGCACCCAGAAACGTGACGCGTGATAAAGCGTGGGGGGACGAGACGACGACATAAAGAGAATGTTGAGGGAAATAAGTCAGAATATAAATAGTGAGATTCAGAATATGAATAGTAAGATAGAAAAATTTGGTCAGGAAGTTAAACAAGAAATCACACAGGTAGTGAATCAAAAGCTAGATGAAATAAATGATAGGATAGCGGCAAATAACCAGGAAATTAGACAGGAAATACAGCAAAGTGATAAGAAATGGGAAGAATTTGAACTTAAAGCTCAGGAAAGGTGGGAAACAATACAACAACAGTTTATGAAAAGTAATGACAAGATAGAGAATCTTGAAATCAGATTAGATCAGGAGCAGGTTTTAATAGAAGCAAAATTAAACACAAGATGCAAACGGCTTGAAGGAAAAATAAGTCAGGAAGTGCGTCAGGTAGAGATAAATACTGAAAACAAAATAGGGATCGTTAGTGAAGAAAGTAAAAAATACATTGAAAAACAGTGTGGTCAAATAAGAACTGAATTAAAAAATGAAATAGGGATAGTTAGGGAAGAAAGTAAAAAATACACTGAAAAACAGTGTCAGCAAGTTAAGACTGAATTAGAAAATAAAATAGGTATAGTAAGGGAAGAAACTAAAAAATGCACTGAAAAACATTGTGGTCAAGTCAGGGGCGGACTGGCTAGGGATGCCGGGATGCGATCGCATCCCGGGCCTTGGGCCATCCGGGCCCTAATGCTTTAAACTAAAATGCAACACCACTAGTGGGTTTACACAGGCACATTTTGGCCCCGGGGCCCCGCCCCGCAATTAATTTGTATGTATTATGTAAATGTAATTAAAAATAGCTCTTTAGGGGCTCCAAAATCCCATGGCACCGGAAATATCTTATTGATGTAAATACTTCTTTGTGTATAGCTAAAAAATATATAACTTTCACTCGTCAGCGTATACAACCCTATACGTTGCGTACAAATTTCTAATGACACTGGCGTGTACGCAAATAAACTGTGAGAGCTCGTTTTCAAAGTTAAAAAAATAGTGTGAACTCGACTGCGATCTTCAATGAAGCAGGATCTCCTGAAGGTTCTTTTACTAATCAGTATAGAATTAGATTCCAAGCACCGAATCAATCATAGATGCACTTGGAGAAAGTTCTAAACTCCTCAGTAAAATGTTGTTGAAGTAGTTCATTTGGTAATATGTAATGTATAGATAATAATAATAATCCCACTCTAAATTTTAATAAACAAAATTATGTTACTTACACAATGAAGATATACCGGGTGACAATGAGACCAGGGTCAAGCTTATATCTTTTTTATTTATGAATTGATTTAGATAAAATTTTATATGAAGATACTAGAGATAATTTAGGATTGACCGATAGATATAGTCAAAATGGTTGACTTCCGGTTTCACCACAAATTACACCAACTTTGATTTTTTCAATCTGTATATTTTATGTTTTTCGGAATCTACAAATCAAATTACATAAACTACTCTGGCCAAATTTTCAATTTTTCAAACAGAAAAATATTTTTTTTAACTTTTATTTTTACGATAGAAGGCTGTGACTTCAAAAAATATGTTCGAATTGACTCTAGCAACTAATAATAATAGCTATTTTATTAATAATGTCAATAACAAACCCTTAATCAAAGAACAAATTTTGCTAAACACGTTTTTAAAGAAAAAGTCACTTTTTTATATGGCCCAAACCAAGGGCCATCTTTCCATTAAGCAGAAAATTTAATTATCAATCTAACGATATGCATCATGCACTACTTTATCTTTATTTAATATTGAAGAATAATTAATTATTTTTCTTAATATTTCTGTATAATATCTAAGTAAATTCGGCAGCACTGTTGTATGCAATTTGTGTCGTAGATTGCAAAAAAAAATCAAAGTTAGTGCTATTTCCCGTGAAACCGGAAGTCGGCTATTTTGATTATACATATATTTGTACGTCAATCCGAAATTATGTCTAGTATCCTTGTATCAAATTTCATCCAAATGCATTCATAAGTAACGAAGATAGAGGCATGGCCCTGGTCTCATTGTCACCCAGTATATAGTTTCATTCATACATATTTATATATTGCTTGTTTATGAAGTATTTTTGATAATTTTATTTATGTTTTTATGGCCTAATCTTCTTGAGAATTAAAGCCTAGTCTTTCGAAACGTAGAAGATAAGAAAAATAAAAAAGCAGTTTGTTGTGTGGTCATTACCATAAACTTAAAAACATTAATACCAATGGATCACGAAAGCCTGCAACAAAATATAATTTATACATCAATATATTCAATAAGATGATTATTAGAAAGTTATGCAATGCATGATTCAATCAACATTGAGACTCTCCGCTGACCGCCACCTTGCCCCTTACCAAATCCACTCACAAGCTCGCAGGTTGCGAGTGCCAACTTGGTACTTGCGAGTTACATTATTGGTCGTAGGCCTTCCTCGAATATAATTTTTGCAAGATTTGAATTGGGCGCTCGTGTAGTGTTACTAGTAGGTGGTTGTTACTAGTTGGTGCCTGTTAGTTGTGTCTTAAAATAGCGTTTTAGGCTATAAAATGTATCGCACCAGCGAAAAAAGTTTTCAGCTTCGGCGATATTGCCTCCGGCGGCTGGGGCGTCGCCCAGGCTCGAGCTATACGGCATAACCTTGTGCGGGCCGCGGGCCCCCCTAGGCACTCAGCATCCCGGGCCTATTAGTCCCAGTCCTCCCCTGGGTCAAGTTAACACTGAATTAGAGAATAGAATAGAAAATTTGGGTACACAAACAACCTTAATATTAAATTTTATGGCCATAACGGTAACCTACACCCGAAGCCTGTCATTAAAAATTTACAGGTGGACTTAGATAATTCGAAAGAGCGGTTAAGACACAACTACAACAGGGTGACTGAAATTAACTGTTTCAAATCCATATTAAAAGGGAACTCAAATACATGGTTCGAGAGTGCCGAGGAACAATGTTACGATTTCGATCAGTTTAAAGGAATGGTTAAATTAGAAATAGGAGAGGTCACATATAGCAAACAAAATTTTAACAGTACTAGGGAGCAGGTAGTAGTGCGAAGCTTAAGAGTAGCAGATAGGCAAGCAGGTGTTTGTGCCAAGTTCGTTTTACCGTTTAGGGGACCATATGTAGTTCAAAGCAAGTTTCGGGACACGTATGAGTTGCGATTTCCAAATTCGGACCGAATTCGGGGCAAATTTCACTTATCTCAAATTTATCCGTATAAAAACGATAGGGACGAATAAAGTCCAGTGTAAATTGTAATAATAGGTGTAGGTAGATAGACATAGGAAGTAGGTAATCAAAAATTATAAGAAGTATTTAATAGAAAATTACTACATTTAGAATAAAAATATCATAACTATGTGTAGCAAAGTAGGAATAAACTAAATAGGTGGTAGGCAGTTAGGTTACACATATAAGATGATAAGAATGGTTACAAGTGGCAAAAAATATTTAATTTCATTAAATTCATTTTTATTTCAAGTAGATAACATGTTGAATAGCCCTCGTATGTGTTGTAAAGTTATTGTAGCGGTAAAAATTATAATGACTCAAAACTGATGTGCCTGAACTAATCTATAAATTGTTACCGTGTACTTATTAGCACATAATTAACGTTTAAAACCATTTTAAAAATTTAAATTTCGTCTAGCAAATTACAGAAAATCGTTTTTATACTTTTTTTTCTCGATAACGGTTGCAGATACGAAAAAACTGCAAGAGAACAAAAAGATTCTAAACAAAACAGAAAACTCAATTTGTATTTTAGAATCTAACAGCGGCGCACCGCAAAAAACTTCAGGGGGAGAAAAGGAAGCATGACCCTTGAAAAAATATCTCCCTGTAGAATTTGATATGCTCAATGATGTAAGCCCTGCAGCGTAACCTGTATTCCAAATTTGAGCTAAATATCTCAAAAACTGCAGGAGCTATAAAGGAAAAAGTTAAAAGTTAAAAAAAATTTGACCGGAAGTCGACCTCGGAAAAGAAATCCGATTTCCGGTTTTTATATATTTTTGGAATCTACTCTGCAAGCTGAGTCAAATGATATATATCTCGTCCTCCTAAAATATATCTCCATTTTCTTGCTTCTCAGTTAATAATAACAAGTTAATAATAAAGATAAAATGGAATAGGGGGGATGAGTTTAAAAATGAGCAAAATTATAAGAATAAAAACTAAACAGAAACTACTCTACTTTAAGAAAGGGAACATAGAAACAATATTTGCAAAGGTTAAGTTGGAAATAAAGGAAAGTCAAGAAAAGGTGTGGAAATAAGAATTTAGAAGTACAAAGTAGAAGGATTTGTTTATAAAGAAGCAGAATGTTAGTGAATTAGGACAAGTAAGTGCTTAAAACTAAATTGACATAGTAGCAGGAAAGGTGACATTACGTAAAGCTGTATTAGAAAGAAGGCAGGCATCGGGGAGATGTCTAGGTTATATATTCTACAAGAGTAGGATCAGTATAGGTTACGAACTATTAACGTTATATGCGAAAATAATTTGTAAATAAGTTAGATTAGCTTACAATTGTTATAGCATTAGTTGTGTGGCATATGTAAATTTTGCTTACGTCTCAAAATTATACACATGACACAAGGGGGGATGTTGCTGTGTTATTTACAGGCCATGAGTTATTACAGCCTTTTAAGGTCAAAAATTTTAATCTTGTTAGCAAATAGTACTAGGTTAAAACGATATGTTTCAAATTAAATAATGAATATAAACACTGCTGGCATGTGACTCAATGTGAAAGGATTATAACAGTAATTTAAACGTCAGTGGTCATAAACAAATACAATTTAATAGTTCTTAGCAAGGCCAAAGGGTTAGATTGTCATTAACTAACACAAAATAATGCAAATATAGTCTCAAATCAATCCATTAAACGAGCATTCAATTACACCAAAATTATAATTGGGCAAGTGCACGCAGGAGGTGCGAAACACCTGTGATATAGTGCGACAAGTGTATTTCCGGTGAACGGGTAATGCAGTGTGTGTGCCGTAATCCCACGTCGACATCAAGCTGGAAGGACTCGAGCAACTGGTTCCGGACGCTCGGATGCAGACGGCAGGCCACAGGAGGACATGGGGTGTTGGAACGCATGGCAGTAACATGGAGCAGTTCCAATCAAGGGCGAATTCTCCTGAAATAACAATAGCCACGTGAAATAGCTGGAAAACATTAACAAAAGCTAATCATACCTGTGGCAACACCTGGGTTAAACTGGGATCTCAACGCTAAGGACAAATAAGGCCGGGATGTCGTTGCAGGTAGCGTTCCTCCAAAGCAATATAACGTAATTACCAGGTGCATGGATCGTCAGCAATTCAAATGCATCCACAAAGGGATGTTAGTTAGCGTTCCTCCAAATGAATATAACAGGATCACCAGGTGTTATTGTTTGTCAGCGGTCCTCCAAAACGTGTGCCAAGGCGCATATTAGTTAGAGAGACCTGTATATGTAATTAAGTTAGCGAAATATGTAGATTTAGTTTTGTAGTTATTTAATTAGTTACTCGGTTAATTTTCCCGCTTTATTTGTTAGCGTGGCTTGCATAGAAAAGCCCGCGAAATTACACAATAGATACAGTATTTGTTAATGGGCGGCTATTTCCTGCCATATATTCTAGTGACAAGCAATATTTCAAGTGTCCAGACAGTAACAAATCTTTGTCAAAATTTCCCGCCAATTTAGATATGTGTTTGTAACGGTCATTTGACGCAAAACTGAACCTAATTGACCCAACGGAAAAATTTGCGTCATGTGGCATGTTACGAACCAATTAGAGAGAATTAGCCCAGAGTGTGGGCGTTTTCAACCCTTCTAGGGCTATGTAAGCCTTTTCGCGCCCTTGAGTAGGGGCTACGCTTGGCTTATCTGCTGATATGCGGGTTGTTATGTCTTAAGCCGATGAATTTGTATCACGTTATTTGTCAAGATTAACGTTGAAAATAAAACGAGTGTTTTTTCTAAGTGTTGTCTGGTTTTTACACGAGTACTACTAGTCAAATCACCTTACCTGGTCAACGAGGGGTTCTAGCATCCTTAGGTGGACAGCATAACACGAGGGGAACACTAAAGAAGCACCAAACCGTTGCCGACACGCACCTGACACTGGAGCAAAGGTTCATTTCCTCCCTAGATATATAAATAGCTATTCCATCCAATTTACAGTTCGAATTAATGTGCTATTCGATTTTATTCGATTGATTGCTTGAATTTGCGTTAGATTCAATTCAATTCTATTCAAGATTTTAATTGAAACATTTTCAATTGCAGGCGTTTAATATTTAGCTTGATACATAGTGGGAGGTAATTAATGCTTTTATTGAATTTACATTTCCAATCAATTTCGGTCCATCTAGAATCAGTTCACAATTAAATTCTATTCTAGTCACGTCTTGAATAGATTTATGATTCAAATCGATTAAGATTAAGCTGGATTAGATTGGATTTAAGGCTCAATTTGAGTCATATCCATACGCAGTCGTTTAATATTCAAATTGATGCACAGCGGGAGTTGAATTCACATTTCGAATCGATTTCTGTCAGTCTAGAATTAATTTATGATTCAATTGGATTCTATTCACCTTTTGAATCGATTTACCTGTCAATTTCACTTACTATTAGATTGGATTCAAGATTCAAATTGAGGTATTCATTCTCAGTTTAATATTTAATTTGATTCGCAGTAGAAGTCAATTCATAATCTGCTTCGATTTATATTTCCATTCAATTCACATCTCGAATCGTTTTAAATCGATTCTTAATTCACCATTTAAGTCGAGGTATGTAATATGATATACAATGGAAATTGACTAATAATCTTAATCGAGCCTTGCTTCAATTCGCTTCATGTTTTTGTATCTACTCACGATTCGCGATTCGTGATTCGATCCGCAATTCGAATCGAAGTAGATCCAACCTCAGTTCTTTATTGTTCATATTTATATACTGCTCCACAAATGAACTGGACCATTTGCACATATTGGTGCAATTTTAAAAAATATTTTCCAAAAGGGCAGTCATGGAATTTTTGGTAACCTTTCATGATTGTGTCACTATAAAAAGCATTTCTTTTCATAATTTGGTTTAAAGAAAACTAAGTCCATTAATAAAATATTATCATTTTAAAATTTAGATTTTTGTCCAAATGTGCCAAATCGTTGCCAAACATTTTAAACGTTCCGAAGAGACTCAAAGAACTATTAATTAACCTTTTTTGTGATTCCTCTTATTTTTGTGAAATATAGTTTTTTTTATAATTTTATTATTTTTTAATTTTATTAATATGATTTTGTTCATTCTTCAGTTGATATTTGAGGATAGTGCAATTAAATATGCTTAATATGAGTGCACTATAAAACAAAAGCTGTAACGTAATGTAATAAATACAATTTTTATGGGTGGTCCAGTTCATTTGTGGAGCAGTATATATAGGAAAGTTGACTAATAATCTTAATTAACTCCATGTTTCCCTTCAGTTCACATCAAGAATCAGTTCGCAATATGATTTTATTTAACTTTTATATTTAATTGAATACTCTACTGTAGAATTTATTTAATAATCTATATCTATTCACATTTCCATGCAACACACATTCACGTCTAGAGTCGATTCACAATTTCTCCCTGTTTGATTCTCGTCTACATTACTATCGAATTATATCGAATTTCAGTCGTTTAATATTCTATTTGATATACAGTGGGAGTTAATTAATAATCTACATCGATTCATGTTTCTATTGAATTCACATTTCGAATCAAGTTTAGCCAGGCTAGAATAAATTCATAATTCACGATTCTATTCACGTTTTGAATCGATTTAGGTTTCAAATTCATTCACTATTAGATTAATTTTGATTGGATATTTAAGATTCAAATTGAAGCATATCCATTCCCAGTCGTTTAATGTTAGATTTGTCTTTTCCTGTGGTTAAAACAAGCCAGTGGTCTAATATATGTAGAAGAAGAAAACTCACGTTTCCATGCAATTCACATGTCGAATCGCTGACTACATTATACTACGATTCGGTTCGATTCACATATCAATCTATTTACCATTCAAATCCATTCTCGATTAGATTCGACTCGATTCAAGATTTAAATTGAAGCATATCTAATCGATGTCGTTTAATATTCAATTCGATATATAGCTGGAGATAATTAATAATCTTCATCGACTATTCTTTCCATTCAATTAACAATCTAGAATTGATTCACAATTCGATTCGGATTGTTTTACTGCTCGAATTTTAACATCTAATTAGTAGGCTATTGTAAACAATCGCCCCCTATCTTTATTAGTAGCTTCAGCGTACTTATGCGAACGTTTTGTCCGTCCGTCTGTCTGTCTGGATCGCCTGTAACTTTCGAACGGCTACAGATATCGAAATTTTTAAAGAGGGCAAAGTTGTTGCTAAGGTCCCGAGCACCTTCATGCGCTATTTGGTTTTGGCGAAAGGTCAACCGTTGGCGACCTATGTCAAAGGTCACTTTATTTTTCAATGGCAACATGGGTCATATGGGGTATCAATCGAAAGCTATGGTCAAGGGCTACATATACTTAATGTTTTCGCAGTGCTGAAGCTACTCTTTAGACCTGTACTTGAGCAGTTTATTTACCTCCATTAATGTCATACTTAGTTTATCTATTGTGGAAGATTACTCTATTGCAGTTTGGGAGATCAGAAAAACTTCTATAAATAAGGTGCACATGATATTTTTATTATAACATCGGTTTCTGGACAGCTTTTGATCATGTTTGGGACAAATAATTGATTTGAAAACATTTCTAAAGACCACTGATATGCAATTCATGTAATTATGAAAAATAAGCATTTCTGACGTTTCTAAAGGTTCAAGTTGTTGCTTTCTAACTATCCTGATCATTAACCTAAATTAGAGTGCTAAAATATTGCTGTAAGTAAACGCCCCAATTTTTTTATTACCATTACTTTCAAGGTTTATATGTATGACTAAGGTTGTTGCAAGTTTGTAGACTCCAAGAGCAACGCTCATAAACAAGGCGCTTTCGATATTTTTCATTGCACCTTCTGCTTTTGTACTTTTTACATTTACTCGTTTCTGAGGACAAATAATTGCTTCCCAAGATTTTCTAAAGCCTCTTGTATGTAAGGTATATCGGTTTTCTAAATAGGGCGTTGCTGATGTTAAAAATAACCACTTGCAATTTTATTTTAATTTTTGGTACTTAACGACATGATTCGATTACCGCCTTGAATCGATTTGCGATTAAAATCGATTCGCTGTTAGACTGGATTCGGTTCGATTTAAAATTAAAATGAAACTATATCCAATCTCAGTAGTTTAATACTAAATTTGACACCTTGTGAGAGTTGATCATTAATCTGCATAGAAGCATTATTTCATTTAATTTACATTTCAAATATATTTCAGACGATTCAATTAGATTCCAGTTACATCTTGAATCGATTTTTGATTCGCGATTTTAATTCGCGAACTGAATCAATTCTGAAATATTCGAAAACAGAGTCAAACAAGTCTACTGTCCAGTAGGGTTAATATTTTCAGTTTTAACAATCATAAATGATGCTTTTCTTTGCATTCTGGTGTAATTTTGAAATAAAGCCATCCATGCCTGTTAACTGATAATATTACGTACGGTTTCCACACAGTGGAAGTTGACAAATAATCTACATTAATTAATGTTCCCACTCAATTCACCTCTTGAATCGATTTGCGGCTCGCGTAAAGCGAATGTAGTCGTTTAATATTCGATTTGACATATGACAGGAATTAATTAACAATTTGCATACTTCCACTCCATTCACATCTCGGATCGAGTGTATTACAAATGGATTCAAGTTTCGAATCGATTTACAATTTGCGAATAAAATTGATTGGCGATTCGATTAGATTCACGATCCAAATCGAAGTATATCTAATAGCAGTCGTTTAATATTCGAGTTTATACACTGTGGGAGTGGATTAATAATCTACATAGATTCGTATTTCCAATCAATTTATATCTCCAATCGATTGCAGACGATTCAATTAGATTCGATTCGTGTCTTGTATGGATTTTGATTCGCCATTCGAATCGCTATATTGATTATTCGAGAATAGTTTATTCTTTGCTGAATCTATTTTTGATCCTTCAAAAAAAGGTTAATGTTTTTACTTTTAACAAGTTTGTATAACTGTTTTTTGCATGTTCTCATTTAATTTACTTTCCGAATCGACTTGCGATTTAATGCGATTCGTGGTTGGATACGAGTGGCTTCAAGATTCAAATTGAAGCATAGCCAATCGCAATTTATTGTTTAATATTCAATTTGATATACAATGAAACTTAATTAATGATCGATTTATGTTTCCATTCGATATAGATTTTTGAACTGATTGCGATTTACGATTCAAATTTATTCGCGATTCAATTATATTCGCTATTAGTGTATCGAGTCGCATTCGTTGAGTCATCAATTTGATCCACAGTAGGAGTTGATTAACAGTCGGAATCGATGGACGTTTCTATTCAATTTACATCTGTAATGTGTTTGAAATTCGTGATTCAAATCCATTCGCGATTCTACTCCACTTAACGGATTAAAATTGAAGTATATTTATCGCTGCCATTTAATATTCACTTTGAAACTAAGTGGAATCAGCTGACGATCTGCAGTGCCACTTAGACAATACTTGTGCAAAACCTATTTTAGTAGTGACAAACGAACTGAACGAATCAAGGTCATCGCCAGTCTACACACAACCAGCATAAAAGTATTCTCCACCGGTATAGATGAGATGTATCTTTATTTTGTGGGCACACCTCGTAGCTTAATGGTCAGTTTAAAATTAAATAGTAACGCCCTATGTTCTATGTTGTTTACTATTTGGTTCTTAAAATATCAAAATTAGCTTAAATCGTTTAAAATAATCAAATCAGACAATGTTTCCCAAATCAGTATGCGTCTTATGGTGATTGTTTGATTTCATCTTGGGAAATGTACATGCATACTGTATTATTGATACGTAATATTAGTCAATATCAATAATTATTGAGGAGTAGGAAAAGAATGAATATGTTGATTGCACGTTTTGTGACCGACAAAAAACAGCCGACTGTATGGATATGACAGACAGTCTCCTTCAAAAATTAGAAACTTGACTCTTTAGTATACAAAGTGCCGACTTCATAGATAACTATTTAAAAAAATCTGTAAAGGGCTTTAAGCAGAACTTCCCTCGTCGACATTGTGACACTAAATAATTTTAAAAATCAAATTAAGGTAGGAGTACCAATATCTCCACGTTTCTTATGAAATAAATACATTTTCAAATTTAACAAAAATGTATCCCGCTGGGGTTTGAACCCGCCGCATCTGCGGCTCTGCAGAATGCTCGAACCTGGCCGAGGTTTCTCAGAGGATGTAAGTTCGGGGAAATTCCATCTGCGCTACCGCGTCTCTTCGGGAAAAGTCCGGCGTGCGCGTCTCATAAAGAGCGCGGTGTGATGGTTGAAACGTTTTTACTCTTTTGTGACATTATCCTTTATCGGTTGAGTCTTATTTTCGGCAAATGTACGTGAACAGAGTGAATGAAACAAGAAAGTCTGTAATAAGTACTAATGCTTGCGTAGCTTTGGAATAGATGCTGTATGTAGTTATTGTACAGCCTAGTTGAACACTGTTTTATTGTTGGTACTGTTGCTGATTGTAAACAGCTTTGCTGTTGGGTCATTGTACATTTGTTTATTGTTGAGTTGGACCCCAGTTGGAACCGCTTTAGTGCACTGTGTGCCTGAGGTTTGAGATTATCCTGCGGGATTATCAATAACTTTCGACCTGATAAGCAATTATCAGGGATAATTCAGGTCTCACACCTTAATAGCCCGGGATGCTCATTTGCCACAAATGCCTTGTGATCTGGGCCTTTTGCCGTTGAAAGCTGCCACTGCAAATACGGATCACATTGACATAGGTTTAGCAGCCCATTGAGCTAGTTAGCGTTCCGCTAATAGCTACCAGATGTTATAAGCATCCGTGTTGCAGGATTATTATAGATACATTATCAGAGGTGCACTAAATAATATTCCCGAACGAAAAACTCCCTAGGTGCTACGTGGGGCTACAAAACCCCCTGTAAGTATTATGATAACGAGCATGTACTGCTAAATGTTGTAATGTGTGTTTATTGTTGCTTGCATGTTTCGTTTTGGAATTTGTCGGGCATGCCATATGAGAGGGCTTACCGATTGCCTAGCTCTCCCCCGGTTCCATGTTTCTGACCTGCAGCCCTTAGACCGAAGGGCCGTTATGGAATTTTTAGTAAGTCGCCAACCCTTGTAAATTTATGCATGAAAACCGACCTAAATAAAAAAAAATAACTCGGGGCACCGAAAATATGTGCCTACACATAGATACAATACAAAAGAAATTGAAAACAACACGAATTGGGGAAATAGTATGGTAGCAGTTCAGCAGCAATAAACATTGCCTTTGTACACTATACCCAGAAAAAAATCACATGTATTAAATATAGAATAATATTAATAAAATACAAAATATTAACTAACACTAATAATTCTGTGACAGATCAACACATAAAATCGATACATAGGTGATGCCTCACTATTCTAACAGTTGAGTAAGTGTAGACACAATTTGGCCTTGAACGAAACCAATTGATAATTTTTAATATTTTGAGGGATGCTATTTCATACTTTCGCAATTTGATAGCAGAAACACCTTTCAAATAGGGCGGTGCGATGTAGTGGTGGAGTAATGGTAAGTTTATGTCTTAAATTTTGTTATACAAATAAGCAAGACATTTATCTGAAATTATTTTATGGTACAGACAGGCAGCTTGCAGAAATCGTCTATTGCGTATATTAAGCCAATTCGATTCTTTAAGTTTATGAAATATGCAGTTGTATTTTTTAACACCATGAATCAGTCGCAGACAAGTTTTGTACGTTTTGAATTCTGCTACCCGCATCAGCCGTGATGCTGGAGCCATAAACATGAGAGCAACAAGAAAAATGCTATAGCACTGAAACTTCATAAAGCATGGACTTTATTTTAGGTGACAAATAAGATCTGTGTTGATAAATAGGTAAGTTTGATATTAATGTGAGCTTGCTTTATATGATTAGAGGTTTGTTTATTGTAACTAAAATGTGTATCCATGATTAGTCCCATATTTCTGGCCCCTACATCAGCGGTTATCGCAGTATCATTAATTTTTAAGATTATTTTGTTTCCCAGTTTTGATAAGATATTTTTGTTGCAAAAAAAATAATAAGACTACAGACTTGACTGGGTTACTTCTTAGGGAATATTGTTGCGAAATAGCAACAATGGTCTTTAAATCCTTATTTACGTCCACCAACGCTTACTGATACTGTTTACTTTCAAAGCTATGATGGAACTATGTGTCGTCCTAATACATATAATTCTGGCTCAACGTTGCGGCGCCTTTTTATATTATCATTGACTATATTATAATGGTTTTTATGTATGTAAATGGTTTTATGTTATAACAATAATTATTATACTTTAGCTATGACATCTGACTTTTACTATACTTTAGATTATTTTAAATCAATTCTCTTTTAAAATGAATTTAAGTATCTCATTTTCCCTTTTATAAATTATGGATTATCAATATTATTAAAAATATTTAGCTTCGCTAGAAAACATTTTCTCTTAACTGAAAACACAGGTCGGATTCCGTCATAATCTAGACTGCTTTCATTCCTGAAAATTTATTCTTTTATTTCATGACAACTTGTACGTCTGTCACCTGTCACTTCAAATTATGCAAGTGTAGTCTGTCACCTGTCCATGGACCTCGATACTCTCCTTTACCAAGCCAAACGCATCCGGCAGTCTCACAGAGATCTCCCAACGTCCAGAGAAATTCCAGTACGAATTCAACCAAACACCAGGAACCCAAAAGGTTTCCTAGCCAAAACACGACAAGGCACCTACCACTTTTCGCCAACAGAACTGCAAACAAAACTGATCAGCAGCAAACGCCTTCCACGTCTTCTTTCCAAAATTGTGAAGCCACCGACGATCTAGTATCACGAACCTCGACTAGATACAAGTTACAAGATGTCACTTCAATAACAAGCTTGGAAAATTAGAACTCCAGTAGATGAAAACCTTCTATACACAACATAAAACGCTCACTCTGCTAACAATCTCGATGTAAACTACTTGCAGTAAAAACCATTCCCTGTTATCCAATTCATATGATGTAATTGACTGACAATAAACTTAGTTCTGCATCCAATTCTAGAAATTGATTTTGTAGATTATACCTGTATTACTAGGGCATTCTCACCACATCCGTTTTCTTCCTTCCTACAATCTTCATATCTTTAAATTTTTTAAAAATATTACGTTTTATTTTCGTCTCGCATTTTTTTGTTTAATTTGCAACTCTTATATTCAAAAAAACAGATTAAACTTTGTATAAAGGGTTTATTTTATAAATTTAGCCGCTTATAAAGGTATTACATGTTTCTTACATGTTCGTACCAAATTACTTTATTGACTGATAAATATTATTATCTCCTTAGTGATATAGTTTAGCTTGTATTTTATAGTCCAACACTCTATATAAACTTTATCATATTTATCTAACACCCACTATGTGGAATGATATTTCTTGAATAGGTATTTGTCATTAATCCTACACTTTATTTCATATGATAATTAAATTATGTTAAAATCTTACTGCATCATTCAACTGAATTCAAATTGCAAGTAGTTAAATATACTTGTGGAAAATAACTTGACAGGGATGACAAGGGCTGCGACCCAAACCATATTTAAGCAGGTAGCACCGCTGTATTGATACAGTTAGAAATACTTACGAGCCTTAACACCAACGGTTGCATTGTTATTGTTGGACTCTAGTTTTAATATTAATTAAATAGATGTATTTTTGTAGTTTGCAACGTTTCAGTTAAAATTCAAAATGTTTTCACGGTTTGTGCAGTTCGCCAAAATTATTCATAAGCACGTTCAATGCAGTTCTTAAGTTTATAACTTTATTACCCTAAGAGGCTATGGCATTTGCACCCCCAATAAAACCTTTGCCGACAATGCACCGTTCGTGAGAACCGCAACATTTTAGTTTTCCACGCCAAAGTTACCGAACGTTTCATTGGCTATTTTGACACCCCCACGGGACTTGCAGATAGCCTACCAAATTTCAACTTAGTTTGTAAGCAGTATCACAGAATCATGTTAACGATAACCATCCAGCAACGCAGACGTCACTCTTAAGTGCTATATGTATATATTATGTGAATATAATTTAAAACTATAAAATCAACACTCTATAATTTATTCAACTATACCAACATATATTGTGGTGTAAAACGCTACACTGCATCACCAATCCAGTTATTATAGCTTTTAACGTGTTTACTTATGTAAATATAAGAGTAAATAAATATAGTTAATTTAACGTGTGCTTATTCTTATAAAATCAACTGAGTTTTGATCTTCTGATTAAATAATCGACATTTTGGTGCCGAAACCCTGGATCACTGAGTCGGAAGTTACGCGATCGCTATCGGAATTGGAAATTGTAACGTGTACGCGAGTGAAAAAAAATAACAATGCAACATACGAAACGTAACGTGCGCCGAACGCAATTAACGAAAACTATCAACAATATAAACGCATTGTTAGTAGGTGAACATAGTGAAGAAGATCTCCACGAAGCTATCAGTAAATCGAAGGTGGCACATGAAGGCCTTAAAGAGGCAGATGCAGCGGCTGAACATTTATTAACCGAAGAAAATATCGAAGAAGAAATGCAGAAAATTATTGACTATGATGAATTTGAGATATCGTATCGAAAATGTTACAAAAGCTAATCCGAACGGTGCAGCAAACGTAGCAAACGAATCGCAATCTTCTGTGCGACATGCGGTAACCAATATTAAATTGTAGCAGCAAGAGCTAATTAAGTTCGATGGCTATCCAAAAGTGTGGGTGTCGTTTTGGTTCCAATTTAAAAGTGCATTCTATGAAAACCCTAATCTGAATGACGGCGATCGCTTTAATTACCTGCGAATGTCGGCTATTGTAAAGGCTGCTGAAATAATTACAGGCTTTCCCGCATCCGGTGCCTTTTATGAGGAAGCTCTTGGAATCCTAAAGGGACAGTTTGGCAATACGGAACGACATATAGAGGAGTACTTTGAAGGAATGACGAAATTAGAGCAGGTGAAGTCACGTAATGGTGTTACAACACTAAGGAAAAATTATTTTCTTGTGACATCATCAATGCGATCATTAAAGGTGTTAAACGTTCCATCGTCACATTATAACGCAATGCTAAAATCCTCTCTAATTAAATCATTGCCCACCATGCAGCGTCCCCCGTCCCAAGATACTGCATTGTCGGAAACAGCATCTGGTGCTTCTTGTAGTTCTAGCGATGGGTTGGACCGGCAAGTGAAGTATTTATTGCTCTTTATCAAAAATGAAATGGAATCCTTGGAACGAACGTTGCAAACTGCAAGTTACAGGCCTAATAAATCCGAATACTGGGACAACCAACAGAAGGACGGCTTCAAAAAAATCTCAACAACCTTAGTGGCTATCAACGAAATCAGGGCCAATTGAGCGACAAGTGATTTTTCTGTGAAAAGGATCATAAAACCGAAGTGTGCGATGCAGATGTGCCCTTGGATAGAAAAAAGCATCTGTTAAGGGATGATTCGCGGTGCTTCAAATGCATAAAGGGAGGCCATCATTCTAGAAACTGTCGAAATAAATATATTCGTTGTAAAACGTGCAAGGGAAGGCATGCTACTACGATGTGCGACCCCAGCTGGCAAAAACAAAACAGTGCACCCATCTCGGCTAATTGCATTGAAGAACCGACAAGCTAATTTGTTGGCCTCAGTGGCGATCTCAAGTTTAATTGCAAATACTTGTAAAACTGCTTTACTTCAAACAGCATGCGTTTATGCCGGATCCGAAGCCAATCAACAATTTATACGTCTAATAATTGATGGAGGTAGTCAACTGAGTGTTTTTAAGGAAGAAGTTTTCAAGTCCTTAGGTTTACCTGTTATCGGGCAACAGCGTATTTGTGTGGCAACTTTTGGAAATTCTATGACTGCACCGGAACGTCTCTGCAATCGTGTGCCGACAAAAATTAAAAGTTAGTACAATAACAACATAATAACAGTGGAAGCCGTGTAAGTTCTCCAGATTTGTATGGATCTAGTAAAGGCACCGGCAGAAACGCAAGTGCACTCTGGAAATTTACAATTAGCGGACTACGTACCATCAACTACAACTTTCACAAAGGGCATAAGTATTCTGATCGGATTTGAAGTTTTTGGGGTTAAAGTAAAGTGAAATCGAAATGAAAGACTTTACCAATGATTTTAATAAACATTGTGTGAGAAAGCAGGGTAACAGATACGTGGTTGATTTTCCTTGGAAGGATGACCCAATAGTAGAAAATAATAACCTTATAAGTGCGTTTAAAATTTAAACTTACTAATTTGGGACAAATTGGGGAATATAACAGTGAAGAAAAACAATTATTAGTGAACGATTTCGCGGAAATGGTTAACGAAGAAAATTTCGAAAAAAGTGATCGCGAATGCTACATGCCACATAAGCCAGCTTTCCGAGATGATAAGAACACCAATAACGTGCGAAAAATCAATGAGCGATTCATTTCAGAATGAGTGTAATTTAAATCCGGATTTATTGAGTACATTAGTGAATTTTCGAGTAGGTCGTATTGCCGTAATATTGACCAGAGATGGTTGCAAATTTTTGTAAATGATCGTGATAAATGCGCTCTTAGATTTCTGCGGTACGGTAACTATGGTAAATTGCAAACTTGTCGATTTACGGGAAAATTTGTGCCGAAGAAATTACTAAAGCGAAACAATCTTGATAAAAAATGTTCAATATAAACAATATTGTGCAGAAACTGACTGTATCAAACAGAATGGTGCAGTGAATCGTAATTCAAAAATAGTGACATTAAATTCTTTTTTGGATGAAGATGGACTGTTGCTCGTAGGTGCACGTTTGCAAAATTTTTGTGAAAATTTTAACGTTACGCATGTATTACTGAATCGTGTAAATTTGAATAAATTACTGATATACGACATCCACAATCGATTACATCACACAGGAGTCAATGGGGGCATTGTACAACCTATAAAAGGCTTACATTTTCTTGTTTACTTGTTCCGTAACCAGGGCTGTTTACCTGGAGTTGGAATTAAGTATGCAAGTAAAAACCAGCATTCTTGCAATAAGAAGATTTATGGCTCGTCGTGGAATACCCACTACATTATATTCCGGTAACACCAACGGTTGCTTTGTTATTGTAGCTTTTAACGTGTTTACTTGTGTAAATATAAGAGTAAATAAATATAGTTAATTTAACGTGTGTTTATTCTTATAAAATCAACTGAGTTCTGATCTTTTGATTAAATAATTGACACTACTATTGTACAAGGCAGATGTACAGATGGTAAACACAGGGGTCCTAATATGAATCCTTGTGGAGCACCCATACTAACATATTTATAGTCAGGGGACCCAGCACTCATCCTTACACATTGTAGCACAACTTTTAATCAAAGTGACGCTAGGTGGAGAAAGGCCGATAGAATCGAGAATAGATAAGAGAATGTCGTGGCCGATAGTGTCAAATGATATATTAAAGTCCAAGACGGCTAGGACTGACATCTATAACAGTGAGCATATCATTAGTAACTTTTGATAGAGAAGTTGAACAGCTGTAACCAGCTCCAAATCGGAATTGACATTAAGGAATAATACTGAGTTTAAGTAAATGAGATCGCAGCTGCAGATTAATAATGTTTAAAAAAAAATCGATAATACAGGTACCATACTAATTTGCCGTAAGTCTTTATATTCTGCAGGATTAGAAATTTTGGGAATGGGTGTTGTAGGGGTCCTTTTCCAACTAGCAGGAAAATAATTATTTTTAAAACAGCTGTCAAAAATATGTGTAAGATAAGGTAGGATAAAATGGCAACTGTATTTTATTACATTAATATTTAGTCCATCAAAACCAGTAGCATGGCTTTTGATCTCATTAATAGTCTTAGCAACGGTCTTAGCATACAGTGCTACTATCTATAAATTTTTTGGTTTTGAAACTACTAATGATTTTGGAAGTGTCATTATTCACATCAAGAATACTGTTGATGAAAAAATATTAATGTCATTTGGATTCTGGAGGTTAGTGGGTAAATCATTACGTTTTGCATGCTTCAGATTTAGTATTTTTAGTTCACTCCAGATTTCTCTAAATTGACAATTCTGTAGTTTAATTTCCAAGTATCCCTTCTTTTCACGTTTAACAGATTGTATGGTAAAATTTCTCTGGGTTTTGTAGTAGTTATACTGACAAGGTAATGTATTTTTTGAAACTTAGTCAAACTTTTATTTCTGATTTTCTTTTAGAGCCTTATATCGTCAGTGATCTAGGGTGAACTTTCTTACAAAACTTAACAGTTTTAACGCGAACTTTTTTATTAAATACTGATAAAATATTACAGTTTAAAAATTCATTTAGAAATAAGTTTACATAAAACTGTTTATATTTAGAAATAAGTTTAAATAATAGTATATTATGTTATTAGGAGCAAAAGTTATACACATAAAGATACATTTGCTCCGAATAACATATAGTATTTTTTCTTCAAACATTTTTATAACAAATTATTTACAACTTTGTGAACAAAATTCGAAGAAAATTACTTGATCTCGTCAGCGGCAGATAATATTATCTGCCGCTGACGAGCGGCAGATAAAGTCGTCAGCGGCAGATAATAACTTTATCTGCCGCTCGTCAGCGGCAGATAATATTATCTGCCGGTTGGCAATAAAGTGACAGTTTAGCATCATCAATCCAGCAGTATAATGCCATATTTTACTGCCGTTTGAAGAAAAAATTGTTTATAAGACCCAAATGTTTTGTATATAGGTGCGTTACTGGGCCTTTCCAATTTGAGATGACAATATACCGTTTCGTGGTCAGCAAATTTAAATCCACCTACTCTTGAATCACTTATACAAACTGTATCGGAAACTAATACCACGTCCAAAAGAGACTTCATGGGTGTAGGTTGAGTAATATTTTGTTTTTCACCCAAGGACTCAAACATGGTGTTAAAGAACTTAGGTGATGTGAGTAGTATTGCGACAGAGAAACTGGAGCAACCTGTCAATCAAACGATTAATTAAATCCGCGAATTAAATCCGCGGATTAATTCCGCGGTTTGATCTAATTAATTTCGCGGTTTGATCTAATTAATCACATATGAAGTTTGATATGTAATTTACATATGTGCTACTGATTAAATTACGCATTAGATTTTTTAATTTGCTTCTGGAATTACGCGTCGGACTTCGGCGGCCATCTTGGATTTCTGGCGGGAATATTTGAAATTTGAATTTTTTCCGATTTTTTTTTCTAAGTTCCATTATTTGAATTTTAAACTTCCCGGGCGTCGGCCATCTTGGTGCGCGCGCACTTCTCACGGCTGTCGTTTTTAATTTTGAATTTTCGCGGAAATATTTGAAATTCAAGCTGGTAAATCTATTTCGCTCTTCGAAGCTGTTGTCTTTCTCGTGCATTCACTCGCGGAAATATTTGAATTTAAAAAAAGCTTCCTGCGATGTCCCATGGCTGGAGTCGAACCAGCGGTCGCAGCATTACGAGTACGAAGCCTTAACCAACTGGGCTATCGAAGCGATCGAGGTTAAAGGAATTAAACATAGTCACTACTTCAACACTTGCGTGCAGTTTCGGTGCCCTGTTTAACTAATGAATTTCAAATTTACATCGCTGTTTATGAACATAGATATTTTTTTAAATTATTCTCACTTTTACTAGAACAATTACATTTCGTGTTTCGAAGAAATTTCAGAGAGGCCAATTTAATACCGTTTAATAGATGTTTTACATAGTTTAATTTCGTTCTGGCATATTGCCTGATTTAATTATGTATTGTTATCAGTCGATAGGCCTTTAAAATAAATATTTGTTGATATCTGTATCGATTTTCATTCAATTACAACAGAACATTCCGTGCTTGTGAGCCGTTACGCTTAAGTTTACTCGTGTTAATATTTTTAATTAACTCATCGGCGTGTTCATGTATCAATAATTTGTTTTATGTAATTACAATTGGGGCATTTTATATTAGAATTTAAATAAACGATAATATTACGCGGTGTCTTTATGCAGGAGTCGTTTGAATTTTGTAAATGTCTTTTAGCACGAATCGATTCCTGGAAAAACATACTGCATCGTGTAACTGTATTCGCTAATTATTCAAAATGTTTTATTGAGTATGAAAAGGTCTCATAATTTTGATCGCTGTTGGTGTAAAATGCCTGTCAAAACCTGTCTGGAAAACGCAACGGTTTTTGCAAAGCACGTTGTGACGAACAGCGATGAGTGGAATTTTTAAAATATTGCCCATCGAACAGCGGAATAATTCTAGAACGAATCGAAGTTTTTATTTGTATAAAATGGCGGTCCGAACACGACGCTGCACAAAACCTGGATTTATCGAAATTTTAAAATAATATAGCTCTGTAATTTTAAAAACAATATAAAGTTACATTTTTTAATGTCTCCTTTGTAGCTGTTTGATTTTTGTGTGTTGTTAATATGCGTACAATTTCTAAACAAGGCCTCGATCTGATATTTCACGTCAAAAATTACAGTAAATGTTCAAAGACAGAAATAAATAATTTATAAGATGCTAGACTATTATAGCTTTCTCTTTCAAAGTTTTGACGTCATTGCATAGCGGGCTGTAAATTATCCGAGTCTTATTGTATAAGAATGGTTGTCCCCCATAAATTTGAATAAAAACAGACAATTTCGTTGAAAAAAAAATAGCTTTTCAATATCGTTTGCAAATAAGACAAGGGATACTTGTAAAAATATAAGTCAAACCATTTTTTCTTGTAAAAAATTTACGAAAAGACGTAAGTGTTGGCGACAAATGAAAATAAATTTGAATAAAAATACGCAAAAATTACGAAAAGACTTGGTTTTAAAGGTTTGAACATTGTACCACTTAGCTGTTCTAACATCATACTTCCATATACATATTATAAATAAATTTTAAATGTTATTTTCGACTGAGTTTTAGCTTCTTATAAATTACAACAGTGCCCTCGCCCATATAAAATAAGACATACGCATTAAATAAATGTTTTTATTGTATAAGAATGGTTGTCCCCCATAAATTTGAATAAAAACAGGCAATTTCGTTGAAAAAAAAAATAGCTTTTCAATATCGTTTGCAAATAAGACAAGGGATACTTGTAAAAATATAAGTCAAACCATTTTTTCTTGTAAAAAATTTACGAAAAGACGTAAGTGTTGGCGACAAATGAAAATAATTTTGAATAAAAACACGCAAAAATTACGAAAATACGTATGTGTTGGCGACAAATTAAAATAAATTTGAATAAAAACGCACAATTTCGTTGAAAATCTTTACAAAGCGACTTTATAGCACAGAAAAATGATGTAAAAAAGTTTTAAGAGTTATTTCTAAGCATAGTAATTTTGCAAACGTTTAACAAATAAACCGTAATTTTTTAAATTATGAAATCGTAGTTCAATTTATATGAATTTTCGATACTTTGTATGTGAAAAAATAGCTTCAATTACTAATATTTGAATAAAAACATGCGATTTCCAAAGCATTTCGTTTAAAATTTTAGAAAATCGATAGCATCTCCCATGAAAATTTATAAAAATCGGCATCTTGTCATATTAAATTCTGTAAAAACGACAAAAACAATATTTTTTCACAACTTTCATTGAAAAATAGTAAAATTTTACGAAAATACGTCTGTGCTGACGACAAATGAAAATAAATTTGAATAGAAACACGCAAAAATTACGAAAAGACGTATGTGTTGACCCCCAAAGTAACAAAAATTTGAATAAAATCACACAATCATACAGCATCTCACATAAATTTTCGCAAATATCGACATCATGTCACATAAATTATACAAAAACTGTCATCACGTCACTTGAAATTATACAAAAAACGATATTTTATTCAACACACGATGAAAATTGAACAAAAATCACGCAATTACAAGCCATCTCACATAAATTTTCACAAAAATCGACATCATGTTACATAAACTATGCATAATTTTGCAAATGTTTTACACTTTTTATAAAATGCATCGCTCAAAATTAAAAGAAATAGCAATTTCGTTGAAAAAAATCTACTACCACAATCATTTCGATAAACAAAATTCAAAAAATCTTATACTTTTGACGGAAATATATGTATGTTGACCACAAATTAACATAATTTTTAAATAAAAACGCGCAATTCGTTGAAAAAAAATATTCTGACACCACCAAAACACGCAATTTCATTGAAAAATATATATATGTTGTCCACAAATTAACATAAATTTGAATAAAAACACGTAATTTTGTTGAAAAAATGTTCTGGCCCCCTTCATTTCACTTAAAATTTTACAAAACTGCCATCATAACACTTGAAATTATACAAAATATATGTATGTTGATCACAAATTAACATAAACCTGAATAAAACACACAATTTCGTTGAAAAATTTGCAAATGTTTTACACTTTTTTATAAAATGTATCGCACAAAATTAAAAGAAATCACAATTTTCTAAATTATATCACGCTATTATGAAATCGTAGATTGATTTTTTGAAATTTTACACTTTGTAATTGTAAAATAACTGCAAATACTAATATTTTAGCTTTAGACTTTGTAATTATTGCAGATTCGAGAAAAAAAACAAAGCAGAGTAGAAATAAAAAACACAAACACTTTGTAATAAACAAATATATTGTTCTTATTTCGTATAATACTTAATAATATAAATATAAATGTACAGCAGAATGTCTTATTTCTAAAAATTCGCTAGCAATTTACAAAACTGTAGTTTGAGGTGCACGACATTTCAAATTAAAAAGGCTGCAAGTAATAAAATCAGAAATTCATTGTGTAATTTTAAAGTTTAAGATGCACCCAATCTAGAATTCCCTTCGTTTTGGTGTTGATGACATCTGCCTTAGAGGCGTTTTTCTAACGGCCCTTTTTTGGAGGCGTTTCCTTATCGGCGTTCTTCTGACTGAACCTTTTTGATGTGGACTTGGATGAGTAGCTGGTGTTTTTAATTTATATTCTAAATCGGACTCGCAGTTATCAGTTTCCATTTCGGTTTTTCCTGTAGTATCAGTCGGGGTTGGCTTCTTTTGCTGTTTAGGTTTAGCTAGCAGCACATTAGCAACGTTAAGGTCTTTGATGTACTCAGCAAACTGTAGGCGTCCGGGTGGATTAATAGTTTTTCGAGGCCGCAGAGTGTCATGAATTAAATCGACTATGTTAGACGCCGGTAAAATTTCACCCTTTATAGTAACGGTGCCCTTGTGATCCCAGCTCACATCGCTTGAGGTACTCAAAATGCGTAGGAAAACTTCAGCTTTTTTCTTAAAAGTTTTGGGGAGTGTAGATAAAATAACGGCATTTGATAGGCTGTCACTGGTTGTTTCAATAGGTATTTTGATTGGCTGCCGCGCCTGGTTTGTGAAATGAAGGAATCGTTGTAAAACCTGATTGTACTGGATCCATTTATCGTGATCAGTTAATTTGGACTTTAAAACTTTTTGCATTTCGTCATCAAGCTGTGATAATATATTTTTCTCCGCATCATCGCCAGACTTAAGACGTTGGACAAATTCCGGCGATACAATCAACATCTTCCGCTCTTTGTCCATTTTAGTCGAAAAGGAGCTCAGTCGTTTGTTCTAGTAGAGCCGTCGTGAATAAACTAGCTTAAAATCAAGACTTTCATAATAAATATATAAAAAAAATATGACAGGTACGGGAATCGAACCCGTATTCTCTCTCGAGATCAGAACTTGAATCTCACGCCTTAACCATTCGGCCAACCTGCCTCCCTATATAAACGAGCACTCTCTGCATAATTAAGAAAATATATAGTTTAAAAAGCCTTCTGCATGCAATTTCAAACAATTTCATATAAATTAAGCCATGTACAAATTTCTAAATCGGTTTTGATATATATTTTATCGAAAGATTGGACCCTCAGCTACCGTTTTATTACTATTTGTCGTGATGCGTCATCGATGAATTTTACAAGAGCCAGCCTGTCTGCGATGTGACGTAGGTAATGTATCCACCCCTTTTTATTTTAAAATTCTATAAAAACAGAGGCCCGACTGATGCCGCACTAACACGTTTTTAAACCATTGTACTCCGTTACCTGATGCGGCAGCAGTTTGGACCTCTGATTTTATAAAATTTTAAAATAAAAAGGTATGGAGACATTACCTACGTCACACAGCAGACAGGATGGCACTTGTAAATTCAACGATGACGCATCTCGACAAATAATAAAACGGCAGCTGAGGGTCAAGTCTTTCGATAAAATATATATCAAAACCGATTTAGAAATTTGTACATGGCTTAATTTATATGAAATATTGTTTGAAATTGCATGCAGAAGGCTTTTTAAACTATATATTTTCTTGATTATGCAGAGATTGCTCGTTTATATAGGGAGGCAGGTTGGCCGAATGGTTAAGGCGTCAGATTCAAGTTCTGATCTCGAGAGAGAATACGGGTTCGATTCCCGTACCTGTCATATTTTTTTTATATATTTTTTATGAAAGTCTTGATTTTAAGCTAGTTTATTCACGACGGCTCTACTAGAACAAACGACTGAGCTCCTTTTCGACTAAAATGGACAAAGAGCGGAAGATGTTGATTGTATCGCCGGAATTTGTCCAACGTCTTAAGTCTGGCGATGATGCGGAGAAAAATATATTATCACAGCTTGATGACGAAATGCAAAAAGTTTTAAAGTCCAAATTAACTGATCACGATAAATGGATCCAGTACAATCAGGTTTTACAACGATTCCTTCATTTCACAAACCAGGCGCGGCAGCCAATCAAAATATCTATTGAAACAACCAGTGACAGCCTATCAAATGCCGTTATTTTATCTACACTTCCCAAAACTTTTAAGAAAAAAGCTGAAGTTTTCCTACGCATTTTGAGTACCTCAAGCGATGTGAGCTGGGATCACAAGGGCACCGTTACTATAAAGGGTGAAATTTTACCGGCGTCTAACATAGTCGATTTAATTCATGACACTCTGCGGCCTCGAAAAACTATTAATCCACCCGGACGCCTACAGTTTGCTGAGTACATCAAAGACCTTAACGTTGCTAATGTGCTGCTAGCTAAACCTAAACAGCAAAAGTAGCCAACCCCGACTGATACTACAGGAAAAACCGAAATGGAAACTGATAACTGCGAGTCCGATTTAGAATATAAATTAAAAACACCAGCTACTCATCCAAGTCCACATCAAAAAGGTTCAGTCAGAAGAACGCCGATAAGGAAACGCCTCCAAAAAAGGGCCGTTAGAAAAACGCCTCTAAGGCAGATGTCATCAACACCAAAAACGAAGGGAATTCTAGATTGGGTGCATCTTAAACTTTAAAATTACACAATGAATTTCTGATTTTATTACTTGCAGTCTTTTTAATTTGAAATGTCGTGCACCTCAAACTACAGTTTTGTAAATTGCTAGCGAATTTTTAGAAATAAGACATTCTGCTGTACATTTATATTTATATTATTAAGTATTATACGAAATGAGAACAATATATTTGTTTATTACAAAGTGTTTGTGTTATTTATTTCTACTCTGCTTTGTTTTTTTTTCACGAATCTGCAATAATTACAAAATCTAAAGCTAAAATATTAGTATTTGAAGTTATTTTACAGTTACAAAGTGTAAAATTTCAAAAAATCAATCTACGATTTCATAATGGCGTGATATAATTTAGAAAATTGTGATTTCTTTTAATTTTGTGCGATACATTTTATAAAAAGTGTAAAACATTTGTAAATTTTTCAACGAAATTGTGTGTTTTATTCAGGTTTATGTTAATTTGTGATCAACATACATATATTTTGTATAATTTCAAGTGTTATGATGGCAGTTTTGTAAAATTTTAAGTGAAATGACGGGGCCAGAACATTTTTTCAACAAAATTACGTGTTTTTATTCAAATTTATGTTAATTTGTGGACAACATATATATATTTTTCAATGAAATTGCGTGTTTTGGTGGTGTCAGAATATTTTTTTCAACGAATTGCGCGTTTTTATTTAAAAATTATGTTAATTTGTGGTCAACATACATATATTTCCGTCAAAAGTATAAGATTTTTTGAATTTTGTTTATCGAAATGATTGTGGTAGTAGATTTTTTCAACGAAATTGCTATTTCTTTTAATTTTGAGCGATGCATTTTATAAAAAGTGTAAAACATTTGCAAAATTATGCATAGTATATGTAACATGATGTCGATTTTTGTGAAAATTTATGTGGGATGGCTTGTAATTGCTTGATTTTTGTTCAATTTTCGTTGTGTGTATAGTAAAAATGTCGTTTTTTGTATAATTTCAAGTGACATGATGACAGTTTTTGTATAATTTATATGACATGATGTCGATTTTTGTGAAAATGTATGTGGGATGGCTTGTAATTGCGTGATTTTTGTTCAATTTTCGTCGTGTGTTTAGTAAAAATGTCGTTTTTTGTATAATTTCAAGTGACATGATGACAGTTTTTGTATAATTTATATGACATGATGTCGATTTTTGTGAAAATTTATGTGAGATGCTGTATGATTGCGTGATTTTATTCAAATTTTTGTTACTTTGGGGGTCAACACATACGTCTTTTCGTAATTTTTGCGTGTTTCTATTCAAATTTATTTTCATTTGTCGTCAACACAGACGTATTTTCGTAAAATTTTACTATTTTTTCGATGAAAGTTGTATAAAAATATTGTTTTTTGTCGTTTTTGCAGAATTTAATATGACAAGATGCCGATTTTTATAAATTTTCATGGGAGATGCTATCGATTTTCTAAAATTTTAAACGAAATGCTTTGGAAATCGCATGTTTTTATTCAAATATTAGTAATTGAAGCTATTTTTTCACATACAAAGTATCGAAAATTCATATAAATTGAACTACGATTTCATAATTTAAAAAATTACGGTTTATTTGTTAAACGTTTGCAAAATTATGCTTAGAAATAACTCTTAAAACTTTTTTTACATCATTTTTTCGGTGCTATAAAGTCGCTTTGTAAAGATTTTCAACGAAATTGTGCGTTTTTATTCAAATTTATTTTAATTTGTCGCCAACACATACGTCTTTTCGTAATTTTTGCGTGTTTTTATTCAAATTTATTTTCATTTGTCGCCAACACTTACGTCTTTTCGTAAATTTTTTACAAGAAAAAATGGTTTGACTTATATTTTTACAAGTATCCCTTGTCTTATTTGCAAACGATATTGAAAAGCTATTTTTTTTCAACGAAATTGTCTGTTTTTATTCAAATTTATGGGGGACAACCATTCTTATACAATAAAAACATTTATTTAATGCGTATGTCTTATTTTATATGGGCGAGGGCACTGTTGTAATTTATAAGAAGCTAAAACTCAGTCGAAAATAACATTTAAAATTTATTTATAATATGTATATGGAAGTATAATGTCAGAACAGCTAAGTGGTACAATGTTCAAACCTTTAAAACCAAGTCTTTTCGTAATTTTTGCGTGTTTTTATTCAAATTTATTTTCATTTGTCGCCAACACTTACGTCTTTTCGTAAATTTTTTACAAGAAAAAATGGTTTGACTTATATTTTTACAAGTATCCCTTGTCTTATTTGCAAACGATATTGAAAAGCTATTTTTTTTTCAACGAAATTGTCTGTTTTTATTCAAATTTATGGGGGACAACCATTCTTATACAATAAAAACATTTATTTAATGCGTATGTCTTATTTTATATGGGCGAGGGCACTGTTGTAATTTATAAGAAGCTAAAACTCAGTCGAAAATAACATTTAAAATTTATTTATAATATGTATATGGAAGTATAATGTCAGAACAGCTAAGTGGTACAATGTTCAAACCTTTAAAACCAAACAATACACAGGAACCGGCCTGTTTTAAATAGGGAAGTTAGACGGAAACTTCCTATAGTAGGTAGGGAGAATGAGGATCTCGTTAATCCAGCCATATAGCAGGCACAAATTATAAAATAATTAATAAGCTGTTACAAATCTAATTTTTTAAAAAATGTATCAACCTTTAAACACAATAAGCTACACATCCCCTATTCTTATAATCTAAATTTTTGAAAAATAGTTTGTTTAAAGCTGGGCTCGTGGCACGTAAGTGGTTATGTTTAATTCCTTTAACCTCGATCGCTTCGATAGCCCAGTTGGTTAAGGCTTCGTACTCGTAATGCTGTGATCGCTGGTTCGATTCCAGCCATGGGACATCGCAGGAAGCTTTTTTTAAATTAAATAAATCCGAACTAGAGAGAACAGTTGCGAAGAGAGAGACAGAAGACTTCGGCGTGACGTAATCAAATTCAAATATTTCCGCGAAAATTCAAAATTAAAAACGACAGCCGTGAGAAGTGCGCGCGCACCAAGATGGCCGACGCCCCGGGAGATTTAAATTCAAAAAATTGAACTTAGAAAAAAATCGGAAAAAATTCAAATTTCAAATATTCCCGCCAGAAATCCAAGATGGCCGCCAAAGTCCGACGCGTAATTCCGGAAGCAAATTAAAAATGGCCTCGCGTAATTTAATCAGTAGCACATATGTAAATTACATATCAAACTTCATATGTGATTAATTAGATCAAACCGCGAAATTAATTAGATCAATCCGCGAAATTAAAACCGCGAAATCCGCGAATCAAAACCGCGAAATCCGCGAATAAATCCGCGAATTAAACCGCGAATCCGCGAATCAATTAAAAGTGGTGGGGGAAAAGTGGCCCCTTTCTACTCAAAGATTATACATTGTGTTTTACTTTTTATGAGGACACCTAAATAACTTTTTTTATTTTGAAACCATTTAATATAAAGTTTATATCAGTTGTGTAGGACAAGACAATGCATCTTTTTGAATGGTCTTTATAAAGTCAAAATCTACTCATTTTCTACTCCATTTCTACTTTATTCATACAAAAAGATGCATTGTCGTGGTATATACAACAGAGAAAAATGTTATATTGATTGCTTTCAAAATAAAAAAGTTATTTAGGTGTCCTCATGAAAAGTGGAACACACTGTATGTGTTGATGACACACAGCTTTACTACTCGTTTAAGCCTGACGATTTGCGAGGTGGATTGGAAATAATACGCGCAGTTAGAATTTATTTTCAACGCATGTACGCAACTTCTCTTACATATCGATACTTTGCATATTTCTGTTAATAATATAAAAAATCCTATTGTTAGAAAAGCTAAGAGTTTGGGTCTAGTTATAGATAATACGGTGAGATATAAAAACCAAATGGTGAAATATGTTACACAGGCAGAATCTACACCTCAAACAACTTTTCCCACATAGATCCTATTTAAATTCAGATGTTAAAAAGAAACGCTGTGACACTTATGTACTTTCGCAATTTAATTATTTTTCACCTATTTTATCATTCTTCTATTGCTAGTATGATATCAAATATAATTCAAAACGTATAAAATGCATGTTTGAGGTACATTTATAGATTAAAAAATCCCGACAAATAGTTTTTGAGCTATACTTCTAACAGACAGACAGACAAAGAGACTGATGGAATTGAGAAAACCTCTTTTTCGTCATCTAGGGACCTTGAAACGTGAAGATCTGAAAAACTCTCAGAAGGTGATTTTTTTCGTGATTAAAATGCTTCCATCGTCTTTCAGACCAGGGAAGTAAAAATATCAACACATTACACGTTTAAACCTTGTACAATGTTGGTTTTTAAGGGTGGTATTTGTTTTTCTTCAAAGTTTTTTAAACAGTGGATTTTGGAATTCCAGTTTCTCGAGCAAATGATGTGCTTGGATTGTTCGTAACATTTTGCAAAATAGTATTATTTCGACCTATATTAGCATTGTTAACTTCGTAGTTAGCTATTTCTTGTTCGAAGCCTCCAAAGTTCAGTTAATTGCTAATTATCCGTCTAAAAATTGTCTTGTGTGGTTTTTGCCTTTCCGTTATAGTTTCGTTATTTTACAGCATTACCTAGCATACATTTTTGCTTTCATTTCTCTAGGTGTTTAATTTCATAGCCTACTAATTTCATATTAGAGATGTATGATTAGTATGTTTTTGTTAATATCTCTACTACAAACAAAAATTTTTCAGGTATGTTATATACTGTTGAAGAGCTCTTTTTAGAGACTAATATAACTAATCAAAAATCTAATATGGCTGCCATATGAAAAACAAAAGATAGCAGTAATAACTTGAAAACAAATGACAATCGGGGGTTTTTGTTTACATAAAAAAATTGTTTTAAAAAAGTGTCTGAACATTGTAATACTTTGGAAGTGGTCACATTAGGTGTTATCGAGTTATTGAGGAACACTGAAATTGGCAAATTTTGGTTTTTTCAAATTATCTCAAAATTGTAAAAAGTTAGGGTGAATTTGAAATGAGATTTGTGGCGAGTATTGAATTCTGCAAAACATTTCCCATTTAACCGTTGCTCTATGTCTTCTAATAACATAGATACCAATGGTGAGCATCGAAATATGGACACAGTGTATAGAATGAAGTTTACTAATTCATGAATAACAAGAAGCTAAAGTAATCACATTAATGCTGAAGTTTATAAAAAAAATGTTTTTTAGAACTGCTATATTATACGCAGAATACTGTAAACGCTAATAACATTAGAATGCGTATTAAGCAAAGAAAGGTGTGTTGTGAATTCAACTTGAGTAACAGAAGAAATGTAGAAAGAAACAATCATCAAAAAATAAGCAGCTATAATAAGGAAGATACGAAATTGCTGTAATTGTGCATTGTCCTATTTATTGGTTACTGTTAAATTGGTAACTCTTACTTTAGATTTGCGTTTGTATAACTAACCTATCATTAGTGTGATTCTAAAATCCAATTCAAGAAAAAGTATACCTATTGTGATTCATTGATGGTGATTATTTTTTATAAATAAGAATTATAAAGAGCAAATCCAGGGATTATAAAATTATTTAGAGTAGCTGAAGCAAATTATTTAAAGTTCTGAGATATGTAATACTATTTCAACGTTGCTAAATCTAAGAAGTAACTGAAATGATCAGCAATTTTCAATTATCAATGTGGTAAACTTCAATTACTACAAATACCATCCAAATTGTTGTATAAATCCCGCTATCTGCCATTACACAATTATCTCGACTACACCTTGTGTGTTTAAATATAAGATAACACGAACTTATCTAGAGCAGTATTGAATTTACTTGTTGGTAGATCTAATACCTGAACTAGCATCATTGCCTTGCTATTAAAATTGCTGCATGATCTTAGGTAAGTATATAAGCAATTGTATGTATATCTTCAACGAAATGTCTGAATTGTAGGTTTTCAAAATGGGTGGGCTGCCATCCAGGCCGCAGTTTCAGCGCACCAAGTCGCTGTCGACATTCGGGCGCAGCAGCCAAAGGAGCTTGTTCCAAAAATCCAAGGCAAAATTAAAGAAAATTGACAAGAAACTCGAAAAATTGGAAGATGGGGCAGACTCCGCAAGTTTAGACGAAATAAAACAGCAACTCGAAGATGTGCATAAGGAGCTAACAGGGATTTCACCAGCCTTGAAAGAAAAGAACAAAAATAAGTTCGACGACGTGGTAAACCATCTGCAAGAACTACGTGAAAAATTTGAAAGTAAAATTACACCAATTGAACCAAATGAGGAACTTCTTCAGGTGTGTCCAGCATTTGAAAGTGGCCGCCAGACTGTGGAACTTACATTGGTAAAGGTTGTCGCCCCCGAAGAAGACCCAGACGTGCAAATACGAAAACCCTTGGCGGAAGTGACAGAACCCAACGTTGAGGAAAGGGGTTCCAAGGAGCCTGAGAGCCCGAAGGTAAAGTTCGGTATTCAAGTAATGCCAATCAATCCTCGAATATCACAGGATTTATTGAAACGCAGAACGCTGCCAGAAAATGAGGGTCCAAAAGCAGAATTTGAAAAGCTTCGAGTCATCTCGGACAGTACAGTAATGAATTCTTCTAAATCCCGCAATAAACCAAGTAGCATTTTTTACACCGATGAACTTTATAAATCTCTGATGGCATCGAACAAAATCCAAGAAGGTGTTTTCCAAGAAAATGGAACGTCTTCAGAGGAAGCACCAAAGAAACCTCCTCGGGTAGCGGAGAAAACTTCTCAAGAACGAAATTCTCTGCAGCAGATAGAGTCCATTGGTCAGCACATTGATGAATTGGAGCACGAGCTTAAATACTTCAATGGGAAAAAAGAAGATCAAAATTATGAGGCATTACATGAAAGTTTTGTTAAAAGCATGTTGAAGTTGGATAATGTAGAAACTTACGGGGATCCAGTTGTGAAGCAAGAAAGGAAAATTTCCATCCGAAGAGTGCAAGATTTGATCACAATTTTGGACAGGTTGGTTGAAACGTCAGACGAAAATGGGAATGTTAGTGATAAAAGCGACGATAAGCCCCAATATGACTATGTGGGGGAACGGCTAGAAGAAAATATTAATTTGGAAGGAAAACCAGTAGCAGCAACGGCTTTATAGTAATAAGTATATATGAGAAAATTGTATCTAAAAACGCATAAAATCATATTTTTAGTATCTTAATTGCAATTTGTTATGTGCAGGGTGATAATGGCATTAAAATAATTATTTTTGTGTATTGTGTACACATTACTTCCTTTACGATAAATTTGTTTTGTTAATAGTTGAGTTTTATATTGGTATGTTAATATTTGATTTTATATAAATATATTGAAAATTGAGAGTACCTATATGATTTATATATAAAGCATTGTAATCATAGGGGAGAAAAATAATGTTATTTTATTATTCTGATATGTTGTTTAATTTTATTTGAAATATTCGATGCATAAATATCTTACATTTTGCATTAACTACGACAAGATACACAGTGATAGCGTTTCAAATCTAAAAAACATTAATATTACGTGTCATATAACTATACTTATTAATTGACGACATACGTCAGATAAAAATCACCGTTATAGTTAAACTTGTTTAGGGGTAGTAAAGTAAAATCTACAAAAAAACTTGTCAAAGTGTTAAATAAGCTAAGGTATGTCTATCTCTATCAAGAGTTGTAGCAGGTATTTTGTCTTGGATAGTACATTCACTCTTTTACCCTATCTTGGAAAATTTGCATGTTTATTATTTATTTATTTATTTTGGTACTCAGCCAACAACCGTTAGGCCAATTATAGGCGTCGCTGTACATGTTAGAAAAATAAGGAGATATTTGGTTTTGAAATATCTGTTTGTACTGTTCTGCAGCTTTATTCTGTTTATTAAATAGTTTAGTATAGAACACCCAATAGAAGCTTTGTTTGAAAAAAGATAACCATTTTAATATGTAAAATTTTGCTGTGTAGGTACAATTAAACAAGGCTTAACAATTTTAGAACGTTACAATGAAAAATTGCATTAGAACGTCGTTTTGTTCGCTTAATCATAAAAATTAAGTTGATATGATTCACACGAAGCAGGTCCTGTGAAATACATGGAAGCACTCCTCTATCCTGCAATCGTTGATTAGTGAGGATAGGCAACACACATTACTTTTAACAGAAATTAGTAGAATCCTTGAGTTTGGCAAAATGCCTTGTAAATTAGAAATTTCATTTATAATTTGTCATGAACGACAAATTATATGTTTTCTGCAGTTTATTAGAATACTATGTAAAAATTAGAAAACAGTCAAGTAGAAATACCAGTTATTTCGAAATTATTTCAAGGTTATCGAGCACTATCTTCCAAACATTTATTTAACAAATCTCTTAGTGAGCTTATGAGGGGTTCTCCTCCTGATTTTATCGTCTCTATAACTATTCCATCATCTCCAGGAGCTCGATGATTTTTCATTTCACTTAGAGCTGTTCTTATTTACTTATTTACGGTAGTGTAATTGGCATACGTGTTTACGACTCTTGAGTGTTTTTACTTCTACTGATTTCTCATGTTATAATTTTCGGCTAGTATAAAGGTTTTTATAGATTTTTTCAGCTAGTTTAAGTATATCTTGTCTATTCTTTTTTATTATACCATGCTCGTCCCTTAATTTACATATTTCTTTTTTGCCTCCTGGGAGTTTATTTCTCATTACTTTAAAACTGTTATTTTCTTCTATTGTCTTCATTATTATGTTAGTATTATGCCTCCTTAGATCTTTTCTAATTTATTTTGAGATTCGCTCAAGCTTCTCCGTTCGTTCATTATGATTTTTGTATTGTCGCTCATTTTTTCATTTTTGATAGTATTTCTTTTGCAAAATTTGGATTTTGCTGTTTTAATTGCATTAACTATTTTTTTATATGTTCATTAATGTTTGAGTTTTTAAGGGAGTGACTTTCGTTGTTATTTATTTCCGCAAATTAATTATCACTTTAGCTCTAACTGCTCTATGATCACTTCCGATTGATAATTTGTCTAGAACATATACTCCTTTAATTATCTGTTTTTATCTGAAATTATAAAATAAATTTCATTTTTGGTTACTCCATCAGGGCTTGCCCAGGCCAACATCCTATGTTCCATTTTCCTGAAAAATGTTTTCATTGCATAATTTTGTGTTGGAGCATGAAGTTTGTCAGCATTTCGCCCCTTTAATTCTTTTCATTGGCATTGAAATCTCCAATCAATAGGTTGTAGTGATCTGGTTCTTGTTTCTTGGCGTTTTCTATGTCTTCATAAAAGTTTTGGATTTCTTCGTCATCATGGTCTCTTGTTGGAACATATACCTGGATTATCTTTAGGGCATATCTTTTGTTCAACCACAGATTTACATGCATTACTCTCAGTGTGATGCAGACAATGCTTGAATGTTATTGCCTTGCCGCTTGTGAAACAGTAGTCCTACTCCTCCTATTGTACTTTCTTCTTCGCGTTTGTAGTGGAATATGATACCTGACTTTGTAATATATATCTAGCCCCACTTGCGGTGCCAAATTGTAATATAACTCCTTCTCGCGGTCTTGTTTCAATTCATATCAAGTCGCAAGTTGTGAGTCAAAATATAATAGCTCCCACTTTGAAGCTCTTTTTCATATCAAATTAAATATACCCTTTTACTAATTATTAAAAGAGAAATACTATCAGGTACAGTGCACTTATGTACTTACCTTACTTCTTAATGCAATAAATAGGAATTTACGTAACTCCTAAATGAATTTGACATTTAAAATTATGTCATGTAATTATTATTCTTTAAGCTTCGACTAATCAGTTTTACAAGCAATAGGACTCATAATTCCCAGTTGAATGGGTTAATCTTCAACTAACAACTTTCTCTAATAGTTAAATATTAAATTACTTTTAAAATATAATAACTATTTGATTTTATGAATCAAACACAAGTTTCAGGCACTTCACAAAGTTAAATTTATATGTTTAGTTTTTTAGTAGCACATTGAAGTTTGATCTGTAATTACAAAATAAAATACATATTGCCAAAAATACTTTAATCAAATGTTAAATTTGTCCAAACTTGATTCTAGAAATAACTTGATTCCAAAATGTGTAAATTTCAAAATGTAATTGTCGAAAAACGTCGAGTACTCTAATCACTATTGAATTTAATTCTTCTAAATAATTTCTCAATATAATTACAACATCTTAACGATTTGCCGCACCAAACTTGCTCTATAATTTCCTAAAATTTTGTAAGAAATGGGCAATAACCTTCTGAATGTTTATCTAGTAATATACCTCGTTAAATGGAATCAAAAAATCTCTATATATTTAAAGAGTATTTGTGACCTGAAGCCAAATTTGATCATAGAGAATGCTATATTACTACTACGTACCAAATCAGCAATTATTATTTTTCACAATTAATGGGAATTTAACCCTTAACGTGACTATTTTTCGTAGATTATGATTTCAAGTTATTTTGTTATCGACAAAATATAAACAACCCTCTGGTTGCACTTACAACCCCACCAGTTAAAGCATACAGCTTTTGTATCACATGATACCCATTAGATATTTGGATATAATTGTTTAAATTAAATGTATCATCATACGGTATGCTGTATTACAACATTAATTTAATATGTTACCTGAGTTTAATTTAATTTGATCTTCAGCTTTTCTTCTGACTTCTTCAGTTCCTACAATATTCCATTTGACGTGTCTCAGTTCTTCTTCTAATTCTATCATTTTCTGATCCGTTGATAGAGTCTTTCCATTATATGGAGCTATATGCAATGTTTGTGGTGTTTGTTTTCATTTAGGATGTTTCTGCGTTTGTTTCTGCAAGTAGTTGCCTCCCAGAGAATCCTTGAGGTAGCCTTTGTTTAAGGTGTAGGATTTGGACATTTTCCTACCCATCTGAAGTATTCTTCCATGTGTTTTCATACTCGCCAAGAAAATAGGGGGTTTTCACACCGGCCAAGCGCCAAGGCCAAGGATATTGTAAAAGGGGGTTGGATGGGATTCAGGTTGGGAACTTGATTCTCCTTGGTACTAGGATATAAAAAGAGATCAAGAGCTTACGTGGGCAGGATCGCTATTCCTGTAGTAGATCTGTTTTCCATCAGGATCATGGTGAAGTATCTACCCGCTATCACTTCATCAGTAATTAGAAACATTTATAGAAACGCTACTGCAAACGTACGATTACATGAAGACACCGAAAAAATCAACATAGGGCGTGGTGCTCGGCAAGGGGATAACATCTCACCCAAATTATTTACGGCTGCTTTGGGACTTTGGATATTCGAAACTACACAGTGGTACAATGTCGGTGTTAACATTTGATGGCCAGTGGTTAGACCACCTAGGATTTGCCGACGACATCGTATTGATCTCGGATAATCTACAAGATGCAATATTTATTATCCAGACACTAAAAGGCTCCTCTGAAAAGGTCAGGCTGAAAATAAAGTTTGAAAAAATGAATATCATGATAAACTTGGTAATGAGCGACAACATAAATATCGATAGTAACATTATACAACGAGTACACACATATAAATATCTAGGTCGCGAAATTAAAATTGGGAAAGACAATCAAATGCATGAAATAAGCAGACGAATTGGTCTGACCTGAGCAGCTTTCGGTAAACTGAGATATATCTTAAGGCTAGTATTTAGTAACTTTAAAATCGTCGTTCGCCACATCTAGGGATTATTGAAAACGCCTAAATATAGGCAACAAACTGAACGGCTATTGCCTCTGGCAATGGCCTGTTGTAGATTTGACCAGTGGAGATCGTTAAGCCTATAATGACAAGTTAATCTGACAGCGTACCTCATTACGAAAAGTTCGGTAAGAAAACAGAATGCAAACACATTCAACCGTAAATATAGGGCAACGGGAAGTTATAACTGAGAATATCCCTTATGTATATTTGATTGAAAATTTTCCATAGCAACGGCGATTATTAATAATCGGAAATTTATTGACGTTTACCGGGAAATTTCCAGTTATGTCACTGTCATCAAAGCATTTAGAGACAACAAAGCTGTGAACAAACAACAAAGTCAGTAGGCCGATAATGATTGTTGCTATGGGCAACCAAAAGCGACCCCTAAACAAACTTAAATGTTAATTAACTGTAGTTTTGACAAAAAATCCTAAAATGTTAGTACTTAGATATTAGTTTTATTATTATTTTTAACAAAAATGTTTTCTTTACTGTGCTTTTTTCATTCGTGATATTCTCTATCAAAATATAACGCGTGCATAAAAAAATTCCTATGGAAATATTTGCAAAACGTGTTCCTCAGCAGAGCCGGATTAAGGGGGGGGGGGGCTAAGGGGGCTGCAGCCCCGGGCCACCGAACTTCGGGGGCCTCGAAAAGATTCGAAGGTTATAATCTAGTGCGGTTTCTAATCATTTAGATCCCTTTGTACCCGTTGCATAAATGGAAATGGGGCCTCTAAAAAATTTAGCCCTGGGCCTCACATATCCTTAATCCGGCTCTGTTGCTCAGCTACTTTTTTTTAACAAAAGCATGCTTTCAAGAAATTAGCCCCAGAACATTTTTCCGAATATTTTCAGAAAATTTTCAATCATTTGGTATATTTCTACTGAAAATTGCATAATGTTTTATAATGGTCATAATAGTTTAATAGTCTGTGTTCTACATATCATAAAAATTTAAAATGCATACAATATGAAAACAACATATTATAGAATAATTCATTCACATAAATCAATGGCGTTATAAATTAAATATTTATGCTACTTTGAGAATTAATACTCGTATACTATTTTTAGCCCTATTGCCACGTTGTAGTTAAAGAATAATTACTTATGAAGACCCAATAATGCTAGTTGAAACGTTTACAACGACAAATTAAACTTACTCGACGTGATGCTAAAACCCAATAAACTATCAATTAACATTGAAGGTAAAAGGTCAATTAAATGACATTTATAAAAGAAATGCATGGTTATACTACATTCGAATTTTTGGTTTTTTATATCGTTATTGTTATTCCTTTTTTTCTTTGTTTACTTCTTGCTGATCTTACATGTTCAAGAAGATTTTCTTTTATTTCATTATAATATTCTGCACTCACAACATTTATGTACATAAAGGTACTATTCTTATTTGATCATGTTTTTTATCTCGTCTAAAACTCTGAGTAATCAATATTATGGTATATTTTAATAAATATTGAACAATTTATTGAAAACTAACAAAAAATCTTCTGCGTCATACATAAATAGATACGCTTTGGATTTAAATTCTTATTTACAGTATATGTTGGATGTTAGCTACATGTAAAAACGTATACATATTTATTTCATTTTTCAATTCAAATTTTTAAAAATCTGAATTTCATCGTTTACGATCATTCTAAATCCTCGTCATGACCAATCACTATAAAATTTCATGTTTTTCTTATTTTCAAAAAAATCACTGCGTAATAATACGTATTTGTGCGATAGTGTTAGGTATTTTTGGTTTTTGTTCATTGGTCTGTGTGTCTGTCTTTTTGTGTGTCTGTCTGTCTGTGAACAGAATATCTCAAAAACGAAAAGAGGTATGACGTTGAAACTTCATATATAAGTTTTGTGTACTATCTAAATGCGACAGCAAGCGATTGAAGAGAATCGCATAACCCGAAGTATGTGTTTACTCTTGTGATTTTTCAGTCTTTTTCGATTTTTTCAAAAGCAGCTCTAACGATTTTTTTTTCAAACTTTACAATTTTAATGTGTATTGATGTGAGATAGGCGATTTTCAAGTTAAATACCCATAAAATGGGTTAATTTGTTTTTTTCTCGTTTGTTTTTATTAACTCCTATTTTTAAAATTAAAAAGAAATCATGATTACTATTTCCAAATACAAGGACAATTAAATATATGCAATAAAAGCAAGTGCTTCTTTGTTGTATGTCACCACTTGAAATTTCCATAGAAGTAATCTATAGAGATGCAATTTTTTGGCAAAACAAAATGATACCAAAACTACAGCAATTTTATACAATGGCATTATTCCCAGAACTTGTAGATCCCAGAAGCATAAGGAATCTGCCAATTCGGGAAACTTTTTTGAATAACTGACAGTTTTTAAAACATTTTACATTCCTAAGAGATTATTACTTGTTCTGATTCCTATTTTTATCTTAACATTAATTAATTAGGTACCTACTTGACACAAGTCAAAGTGCTGAATTCGCCTGTCTCAAAGGGTCGCTTTGAAAAGGTACCTGATCTGCCTGGTGCTCTGTTTGCCGGTCTACATTTATTGCATCGAGAGCTTGGTGCTCAATTGGCGTGGACCCATAGAAATACACTTGTTTGCTGTGTCAGTGAATTTTTAATTGTGTATCTACAGTTCTCGCAGAAACCAGTTATTATAAAACAGGACAGATATTAGACAGTCTTATAATGATGTTTCAAACTGATATTAAAATTAATTAAATGATTTCCTGTCACTCAAATTACTTACACATATGCATGTCTAAAAGTTCATTTTCCTATTTTCTTGTTGGCATCTTTTTATTTATCTTGCATAATTTCTAATCGCGTTTAATGCTGTTCTCGTAGTCTGTAGCAATAGATTTATAATAAAATCTAAATAAATCAAAAATAAATAATTTAATTAATAAAACAGAAATTTTAATCATGACTATTAATAAATACTATCGTTGGTTGAATTTTCAAGAGCAGAAAACTAAAATTGGGCCCTGTTTTAAAATGTCTCAAATAGTAGCAATAATATCGAATAAAGTTCTAAACTGAACCTTGAAACTTTACGTTCAAAGCACGAAATCACCACCAATTATTTGTGCCTTCATTTTAATTTAACTGAACTATCAAATCGTAGAACGTTACATTTGTTAATTTTTCTATTTAATTTAATTAATTATCGTGTTGACGCCTCTACACTTTTATCACAAATACAATTCCGACTGCCTGATTTAAGGACCAGATCTCAATTTTCATTTTTATACCCGCTTTCTAGGACTAACGTGCATTTCAAATCGCCTATTTTAGCAATGTCAAATGCGTTCAGTAAATTGGAGGTAAATATTGATATATTTCCACTCACAAGTGGTCAGTTTCGTGCTGCAATTTCCAACAGAAGTGATTTTGTACTCGGGGAAATTTTTTATTATTATATTATAATATGTGGATTTAGGCGGTGCTTTCATTTTATTTTATTTTATTATTATAGGCACTGTTTCACTGTTGTGGTGTTATGTTATAGTTTAGTTTAGAAGATAATCAGTTAATTTGTTTTATTTGATTTAAGTCTTAGCGACACTAATTTAATTATTAATTTGTTTATGTTTCATGTAATTGGGAATTTAGTTCCCGTTAGAAATAAATCTATTTATTATTATTCAAATAAACTGCAGTTTTACTTTTAAAATTTTAAACAAACTGTGAGTATAGCCGCTCATTTATTTGATGTTATCTTAATCGGCTTACCTAGCTTAACTGTGGTGAATCATACCTTTTGCTTCACTCATCTAATGTGGTTAGATGGGTTGCATATCTTTAGAAATAATTTTTTGAATAAGAATGTTTCAGATTGATACAAATTATCAGATTTTGGATTAAGATTAACATTCTTCAAACTTTTTGGTAGCTATCCTGATGGAAAATAACAATCTGAATGCACCGGGAGAGCAAAAATTCTGAAATTTGAGTTAGTTGACCTTATATTTTCAATAATAGTTAGAAACAAATATAATAATTTCTTAAATTCTATTTAACTTTTTCAAAATTTGGGGCAGCGGGGGCATTTATAAGTAATATACCGACGTGTAAAATAGTCGTCATTTATTCCGTCTGTAATAACAAAATTGTAATTTTGTTACAAAGTTATTTCCATTATTGGATAAATACCGGTATACGGCAACTTACTAAATGCAAGCCTTAAATGACTTATTCTATCTCAAGTTTTTATTAAAAAAATATTATTTTTACTACGCAACGAAAACATCCAAAAAACCGGTAAAATATCAATTATTTTCAAATCAGAGCTCGATATGCAGTTGCAAGATATACTTTAATAATAATTAATACTTTACTCTAGTTATTTAGGGATGTTTTGGTAGGATTAGTAGATATTTTGCCGCTATTAATAGCTTTCACGAAAGTATACGGTTGATTACTTACGAAATTTATTTTTCTACAGTATCTTCAATATTTATAGTGACCTTTATTCCAAAACTATTCATAATTTTGATTGAAATTTGTTAAATACAATGACGGCAGTGTGGTCGTGTTTCAAATTTCGCCAGTGATTTTACTGGAGCAAGCTAACCCCTGCGCGGTTTTTTTTTATCAAACGATTTTATCAAGTTATTGCAGTTTTGATCGGTTTATATGATTGCTACACGTACCAAGAAAATAATTACTTATTATATCCAAAATGCAAATTTTTTATGTGATATTTTTACTAAGCAACGAAAACCTCCGTAAATGTGGTCAACTATAAATCAATCTCAAAGAAAAGTACATAACTAAAGCGAGGGATTTTATTTAATAATAATTTATTTTGTGATCTAGTAATAATATTGATGTTTGAAGTGAATTCGTTAATATGTTGCCAATATTGAAATCTTATGGAATGGAATTGTCTACACTATCGTCAATAGTTTTAATAATTTTTGTTTCAAAACTACTCATTACTTTATTTACAATTTGGAAAATAAAAGTTGATTTTTATTTATCTGGTTTTGTTTGTTGTCTTGGCGGGAGTGTTCATGTTACATCCCACCTGTGACCTTACGGGCTAATCACTTTGCGGTTCTTTTATCGAATTATTGCACACTGCATTTATTGTTTCATCGTTGGCGCCTAAATTCCAGATAACGAACTGCACGGCTGCCCTTTTTGTGCTCACTTAGTAATAGTGGGATTATAGTATGCAAATAAGAACTTTTTATGTTAGTCTCTTTCTTACTTATGCATTCTGAATGAATGAATAAAGCTTTATACCAAAAGAAATTACATAAGAGTTGGCCATGGAAAGCAAAACTAATGTCAACAGGAAGCTGTAGAGACAGCAAACTTTAGAATTTCCATAGCAGATTAGAATATAAACTTATGACAACAACAATGACAGTTAATGAATTTTAAAGCTTGCTGTTTGCATTACTTTTAGTTTCCATGGCCAACCCTTATGTAATTTCTTTTTGAACACACCGTATTATCCACATTCTTTTCAGCAAATTACTTACAGTAGTTTTAATAGTAATAAGTCAGAATAAATATATGCAGTATTGGTGATGTGTAACACTAACAAATTTAGTCGTTTACATTAACAATTTAACATTTGATTAACAAAGACTTATAAACTGAAATTTTGAAATAAACTAGTAAGATCTAGGTTTGAGCAATACCTACCTTCCATGCGATTGATTTTACTTGGCACAGTAAAAATCTACTTACCTCGTACATTACGTGACTGATAAACTGCTAACTCACTTTTAAGAAAAAATGTATCATTTGTGTAAATAATCCCACCGGCAAACAAACCCAAACAGCTGAAAATCATAAACTGGAGACTAATTTTTTATGAAAATACCTGGCATAATGTGTACATTTCATCACGTTTATTTAGTGTTTAAACAGTGCTCGTTTAGAATAAGTTATTGTTTTGAAAATATCTGTAAAGGGCTTTACCCAGAACTCTAGCAAGTGGACGTTGTCACACTAAATAATTTTTAAAATCAAAGAAAACTAAGGGTAAAAATGCATTCACGTTTCTCATAATACTGAAATAATAAAAGAAAACACTTGATAATCGAAATAACATCAATTTTCAAATTAAAAGGAAAACTACCAGCGGTCGATTCGAACGGCAGCGGCTGCGAACGCTATTCTAATGTTTGGAAGGATATTTCAAGCACATTTCCCGTTCCCTACATGCGCCATAGAGTACTCCTAGCGTCCTTGCGTGGAGGCTGTCTTAAATATAATGCATTTTTCGTTGGCCCCTTTTTCTGTTTTGCAACATTTATCCTGCATCTCTTGAGTATCACTTTCGTCAACGGTAAAGCCTGAGGTATGTGCAAATTACTACTTTTATGTATTTCTCAGTTACAAAATCTGGTGTGATACTCACTCAACTTCCTTTTACAGTGATGTTATAATTAGCCAAAAATTTGATTTTTAATTTCTAAGCATTTGACAAAAATTTTCGAAAAATTGCAAATTCTACAAAAACGGTACAAAATCGAGAGTTAGTTAAAGAGACAATTTTTTTCTAGAATTTCAAGCTAAATTAAAAAATGTAATAATATACCGGGTGTTGTATTTAAAATAGGATTTAATAAAAAAATAGAAAAGGAAACAAAAGAAACCCATTTTAGAAGTATTCAACTGGAAAATCGCCTATCTCACATCAATACACATTAAAAATCTAATAAAAATATAAAGTTTGAAAAAAATCGTTAGAGCCGTTTTTGAAAAAATCGAAAAAAATTGAAAAATCGCAAGAGTAAACACCTACTTCCGGTTATGCCATTTTCTTCGAAAGCTTGCTGTCTCATCTACATAGTACATAAAACGTATATATGAAGTTTCAATGCCATACCTCTTTTCGTTTTTGAGATGTTCTGTTCACAGGCACACAAACAGACACACAGACAGACAGACAGACACACAGATAGACGGACAGACCAATGAAAAAAAATATGTTTTTTGAGATCAGGGGACTCTAAAACGTGAAGATCTGTTGAAAACTCAATTTCGAATTTTTGGGGTGAATCCAATACTTCCTTTATCGTAAAAGGAAGTAAAAAAACTAAACAAGATTTTATATTTTAAGGTGCTCACCCTGTATTTATTTCTTCGAAATTTTCTCGATTTTATTCCAGGTAGACATATAATCTGCATGCACAATATCGTCTTCCTCGTTCCTAGTTTTTGAATTATACAGCCCAACAGACTGACAGACAGACGGAATTGAGAAAACCGTTTTTTCGTCATCTAGGAACCCTTCGTCTGTTAGACGAGGGTAGTAAAAATCTCAAATAAATATACAGCAAGTAAGATAAAATGAGCGCTCTCGTATGTTTCAATATGTTTCTTAGCTAGAAGTCAACATCGTCGATTTTAACAATACCTACTAGGTTAAGGGTTCAGGTAACCCAAAATTATAGTATGTAGTAATGATGCTGTATTTGCTTATAAAAAGCCAGTTTTAAAATTGCAAATTTTATTAAAACCATTATTTTCTGCAAATCAATAAAAATTAAACACGGGGTGGGCCACCACACGATCTTTTACTGCTTGTAAAAATTTAATTTTAAAATTTTTTCAAAACTATTTCCAAAAACCTTTTTTGAGAAAACTTATAGACAATTACGTAATTTATAACACCTTTTCAATAGCTATTGATATAAGAAGTACATGATGTAGGGCATTATTTGACGAATTTCTTTTATAACCAAGCCAGGTCAGTAAAGAGGACGAGTCATAAAGTCATATTATGTACGTGTTGTATACGAAGCTTTATGTTCACTTCTAAAATCTAAAAAAGTCGGGTTTATAGATTTGATGTCTATTCTGTGACAAAAAAGACTTGACATTAGAGTACCTTTACAGATATTGAAAGGCATATATTTTGACATTGACAACTGATGTAATAGTTATTTATGGTTAAGCGTGTAATATTACAAATGATCCACGAGAGAAAAGAGGAGCCCTCGAGGCCGCCAGGCCAAGAGATGTCATTTCTCGGGTGAATTATTACAAATATACAAAATTTTATCCAGCGCAATAAATATCTAAAAAACAAAATTTTTGTTGACAACCGTGAAAAGTCATAGTGACAAATTGAAAAGTACCGAGAGGTCAAATACATTTATAATTCGAGTCGCGACGTAAATGATTTAACTGTGGATAATAATAACTTGATCGTCCTGTACAATGCAAAATTATATTCAATTCTTATAATTACATTAACCAATAAATACCTTAAAAAACATACATTTTATACTGACAGCCATGAAAAGTCATAGTGACAATTTGGAAAGTGATTCGTGTTATACGTTTGGCAGTATTGAAGTGTATTGTCAGTCTATGTCAAATTCGAGGTTAGCAGTGAATGACCTGGCTTTTATTTCACTAGTGGGTTATGATTTAACTCAGTAGTGAGTGGGTTATGGGCTACTTTAGAGGTCTAAAATCGATCTAGTAATAGTCTTATAACTAAGAGGTGTTAGATAGTACTAGTAAGATAGAGTACGTACTTTTATAGTGCTAGCAAGATAATATAGGTAAACTTTATTTTACTAGTACTATATAAAACTACTTTATTGCCGAGAAATTATGTCATAAACAGTATCTTATAATACTCGTACATAAAACATTTTATTCCCATTAATTTTTGGCCGTTTATTTATAAAAATTAGGTTTTGCGATTTTTTCAAAATCTATCCTTTTTCCCAAAACACCTTTTAAACAAACACTATAGATAATTATATAATATGCGATGTTGTTTCACAGAATTGTGTTTTCATACCACAACTATAAAAAATTTGAGAACATTTTGTAAAAATATAATTTTGCGCTTTTTTCAAAAAAACTTTTTGAACGAAAAGTGACAGATATTAGTATAATATAGGCTCTTGTTTTAAGGAATTTTGTTTTAATCCAGCAATTATAAAAATTTTGAGCAAATTTTTCTAAAATTTTAGTTTTGCTCTTTAAAAATTATAAGTACTTTTCACAAAAAAATTAAACAAAGGTTGTAGATAAAATATATTGTTATCCAACAATTATAAAAATTTGAGGATATTTATGTGAGAATTTAATTGTGCGATTTTCTCAAAAGCTATATTTTTCACAAAAAAACGTTAAACAAAAATTGTATTCAATGACAATATATGTTATTCTAAAAAATAGTGTTACCAAAATTATAAAAACTTACTGGAAACGGAAAAATGCTTGACTAAAGTACCGCTTTTGTTAGGCTGAGTTTATCAAATATTCACTGTAATATCCGAAACTAACGGGTATTCATAAACAGTCGTCATCCCAGTAGGTTTTGACTTCAGAAACGTATGTCTATTAAAATTGAGAAAAAATGCGCTATGACAGTACTCAATGACGTTTCATTGTGTTGCACGAATTAATCAAAGACATAACATTTTGTTTTTCAAAGCAACTGGGATGACGACTGTTTATGAACACCCGTTATATAAGAAACGCAGATATATTTCCAAGCCGATCTATTATACCGTCTGTGCTGTAGAGAGGATACAAACAGATTCACAGACAGAAATCACCTCGAACACCACTTTTTCTGAATCATAAGAGACGAAAACGGATATTTCCGCAAAAATCTCGAGTGTGAATGTTTGATGATTACTATAAAATATCTATTTATGCAACAAGTGCTAAAAGTCAACATTTATGCACGAGACATAAAAATTATGAAACGAAGCCGAAGGCTGAGTTTCATAACATGTCTCGTGCATAAATGAGTTTTAGCACGAGTTGCATACAATATTTTATCTACGACCTTAATTTTCCTGTTATTAATCCATAAATATCGATTTAACAAAGGTTTTCATCTACGGCACTTCTAATTTATGTCATAATAAATAGTAGGCCATGCGCGGGCGAATGTTTGCTAAGCCAGTGCTGAGAAGGTCAGTTACGAAATGTAATTATTAATACTCCACATCTGAGTGTATTTATTACATAACGCTTTAATTATTTCAAAAACACTTTACCTGTAACGCAAGAAGCAACTAGAATAACTTTACAACTTCAATTCCAGTTCGAAATTGTAGTTTTATAACCTCACTTCACTTTTATCACTAGAGCTAAAAGTAAACAGCTGATTTCTTTAACCACGGTAAACTATAAAACGTTACTTTTAGTGAAACAAGCTAGCGCTAAAAGGCCTACTTTTAGTAGTGGTCGTAGATAAAGTAAATTATTTTTATTTACACCGTATTAACGTTTTATGTAGGTATGTGTATGAATACGTTTTCAAGCCCATTATGTATATTTATTATATATATATATATATATCAATTTGTTGTGAAGCGCAACAGCGTTGTGACATGTCGGGCTTAATAACGAGCGTTTACATATTTTTATATACTGTATATAAAACATTCCAAAAGCGCCCCCTACACTCGATATTGCAGAACTACTCCATGTATATCGACCATACTACCGGTCATTACTGAGCCCACCGCAAAAATTTGTGTACTGCATCTTTGAGGCATTTCTAACCAATTGGTGATGATATACACTGGGGTACGTTGTTGAGCCAAACGCGGGCTCATCAGCGTTGAAAATGGCTTAACAAGGTACTATTCATATATTCAGCGGGCCTAACTATGACTGTTTATAAGTCTATATATATATATATATTTCTTTTTATTAAAATTTATAATGTATGTAAGCGAAACATGTAATATTAATATTAAAATAAACTTACTTACTTACTATGTAAATGGTTCTCGCAGTAGCAACTTCGTTTGTAAGTTAGTTTCCCGGTAAGCTAACAGTAATTACTGAATTTTCTTCTGCAGAATGCTCATCAGCGTTTGAACTGTCCGTACGATCACGAACGATGACCCATTGATGATTATAATGGGTCATCTACTCTTTAAGCTATTTCATCAGCTTATGCAAACAGTTTTCGCAGTAACAATTTCAGTTCTAAGTTGGTTGTCTAACAAGTTAGTAATGTTTTGTCATTTTATCCAAAATGTTTATCAGTATTGCATCCATGGTTATGGTTAGGTTGAAAAATTAAAACGTTTTCATTAGGATCATCTCATCTTTTAAGTTATTCTATCGGCTCTAGTATAGAGTTATCACATTGGCAACTTCAATTGTAAGATGGTTGCCTACAAGCTATTAGTGTATACCGAATTTTCTTTGCAGAATTTTTATCAGCATTCCATCTATGGTTATGCTCCGGTAGAAAAATTATAACATGTATATTAATATCATCTCATCTCTCAAGTTATTTCATCAGCTCATGCAAATGATTCGCGTAGTAGCAACTTCGGTTGTAAGTTGGTTGCCTGACAAGTTAGTAGTGTTTACTGAATTTTCTTTTGCAGAATTTTTATCAGCCTTACGATCACTCGAAACAATTAGAATATAAGGCAAGGTTCTCGCAGTAGCAACTTCAATTCTAAGTGATCAATGTTATTAAGTTTTTTTCTCCAGAATCTTCATCGGAATTCCACCCATGATTATGGTTAGGTGGATAAATTAAAACGTTTTCATTAGGACCATATTACCTTTCAAGTTATTTTATCAACTCATTCAAATGGCTTTCACAGCAACAACTTCAGTTCTAAGTCGGTGTCTTCACAAGCTGATAGTGTTTACTGAATTTTTTCTGGGAGTTACAACTCTAGCAAGGCATTTTTTACATGCTTCATATCGTAGTAACATGGGATCCACGGCTTTATATAACTTCCGAATGATTGCATTCTGTAGAGGCGCATTTTTATTAAACCTCACTGGGACCTGGGAAATTGACTTTGAAAGTAAATATAAATAGTAACTAGTTGTGATATATTGTAATGGTATTAATCCCACGACTTAGCTCTGACTGCAGTGCAGGATAATCGACTGATTCAAATAAGCACAGAGTTGAGGTATTTTAAATAACTGCAATGTTAAACAAGAGTAAAATCGTAAATGCATTGATAATGAGATGGGAGAACCGATAATTAGTAGAGAAAGGCACGATAAGACAGATCATGTTCAGGGGGTTTTGAATTGGCTCTTGAATTAATAATTTAAAATGAAAGGTTTGTGCACATGCAAAGCCAAATCGCATAAAATTGATTTAACACAAATGGTTTGTTGGTTGAAATTTGAATAGAACGTAAGTTTATTAAGTCAAAGCATAATATGGTAAAAATTGTGAGCACAGCAGAAAGGTAAACCGATATGAAACAGAATAGAAAGGATTTGAAAGAGAGCAATTGATAAATATTGGCAACAAATTGTGGCGAGAAACATGAAAGTGTGGAACTCAATAATTAGTGCATTTAAAATCAAAGTGAAGCAAAAGCAGAGCTGTGACTTTTAAAATAAAACGTTTGTGAGTGCAACACAAAGAGACAATTTTAAATTATAAGATTAAAAGACAATAACATAGATTTAAGAAATGTAAATTTTAGTTTTAAGTCAAATTTTCTTTAAATTGTAACTGTTAAAAATCTGGTGTGATACACTCACACAACTTCCTTTTACAGTGATCTTATAATTAGTCAAAAATTTCATTTTTAATTTTTAACCATTTGTTAAAAATTTTCAAAAATTACAAATTCTACAAAAACGGTACAAAATCGAGTGTTAGTTGAAGAGACAAATTTTCTCTAGAATTTTAAGGTGAATTCAAAAATGTAATAATATACCGGGTGTTTTATTTAAAATAGGAGTTAATAAAAAAAATAGAAGAAAAACAAAAGAAACCCACTTTAGAAGTATTCAACTGGAAAATCACCTATCTCACATCAATACACATTAAAAATGTAAGAAAAATGTAAAGTTTAAAAAAAATCGTTAGAGCCGTTTTTGAAAAAATCGAAAAAAACTGAAAAATTACAAGAGTAAACACCTACTTCCGGTTATGCGATTTTCTTCAAAAACTTGCTGTCTCATCTACATAGTACACAAAACTTATATATGAAGTTTCAACGCCATACCTCTTTTCGTTTTTGAGATATTCTGTTCACAGACAGACACACAGACAGACACACAGACAGACACACACACAGACAGACCAATGAAAAAAAATATGTTTTTTGGGATCAGTTGACTCTAAAACGTGAAGATCCGTTGTAAACTCAATTTCGAATTTTTGGGGTGAATCCAATACTTCCTTTATAGTAAAAGGAAGTAATAATCAAAACTAATTTCCTTAAACAAAAACCAATTCAAATATCCATGGCAACATGATGCTAATTTGTTGAGGAAGAAAAAAACAAGTAATATTAAATTAATTTGATGTTTGTAAGAAATTCGCTCCACTTTTAACTACGAATTTTTAATATTAAATGAGCATTTTACCAGTCAAAAAGTGTTGAGTTTTATTCCTGAAGTGCCCAAGTTGGTGTACCAGTGTTTACAACTGTTTACAGCAACAAAATTTACAAAAATTCTCCATCCGATCTTCGAGGGTGTTCAGCAGGGAGCACGTCATAATTTCGAGCCCCATCTACGAGCTAAGAATTCATCGGGGAGCAGCGGACGACATACCAGGGCACAGTACGAGCTTGCAGAAACGTCCTGACCACCTTTTGCAGCGACGAGAGCAGTCACAGAGGCTGAAATATCGACAGCGTCTCCAGCACCAAATCCGACCAGCATCGACAAAAGTTTCCAGGTAGGAAATCAGTAGTAATTTAAGTGTCAACGTTCCTGAAACGCATTAGAATCCAACATCAAACCTTTCCGAAGACGGCCAGCGTGTTTCCCAGGGCCCATTTGCTTCGGTTTTCTCAAAATTGGCGTGGCTTGGGTACGTTCTGCAGATTTGGCGAGAGCGACGCGGCCAAAAACAAATGTCAGACATGGCGTGATATCGAAACAACGAAGGGCCTGGTACTTTTGACGTCATCCTAAAAACAATCACGAATAAGTTGCCGAGCGGGAAACATTTAAATGACTTACCCACAGTATTATTCACAATTAATAGTTCCACGAGTTTTAAACATTCAGATACGCTGTTGGCTCCAGCAACATTTTGTGTTTATCTGTCAAATTGAGAACCGTGCATTCGAACTAATAACTTCGAATTTTCTGGATAGAGTAAAATTCAGATCCGATTTAAGATTATAGCTAAATTTGATCCCACCCTGAGGAGTCTCATGTTTTGCTGCGAGTTACTGCATTATATTTTGCAGGTAAATAAAATATTAAAAGGGCATACAACCATTTATTTTGACAGTAAATATTACATCTCATTTTCAACAGCTGTAATTCATTTTAACAAATTAACAGGCGAAATTAAATAAATATTATTATCATCATATTTAACTACGAATTTATAAATAAAAATACAGCGAATAATTAGGCCCCTTTTATAGCAACGTGGAACTAACAGTAGGCCCCTTTCATCTCAATATATATAAACGGCCAAGAAACCAAAAACTGGATCACATACTGAGTTCTCTAAGAAACAACAGCAGTCAAAATGTGGAAGTTTTAACTATCACCTTTAAGACATATAGTTTGTTTATGAAAGTTAATCCTAGGTATGACATTATTTATGGAACGATAAAAATATATAATTATTAAAAACATACAAAGATGAATTTAAGTATAAAATACAACAGCATAATTATTCAAAGGTTTGTTTAGTAAATTTGTGGATTAGAATTCAAATCCAGTTGAACAATTTAGATTAAGAAACAGAAAGGTTCTAACATATGGATTAAACATTGATTGAATTAAGGTGGAAAGCAAATGTCGAATAATTATTTGAAAAAGTCATTCAATAATTCAGGGATAAATAAATTGTACTAGTATGCAATCCAGAAGGTTTAAATAAAAAACAATGAGTAAAATATATTACTATGGAAAATTGTATGATTAAAAATAATAACGAACCCTTATTAATTAAAATGTACATGTAAAAGTGTGTAAATAGTAAAATTTGAAAATAAACCCATATTAAAATAAATTTTCTGGTTTAAAATGGTATAAAAGCTATGAATGGTTGACAAGGACAAATAAATGACTACGAAATAAAAATTTAAAACAAACTATAATATTGGAAAATTATAATACGGTTACTGGAGCAGGAATAAAAAAATGGCATCTTATGAATTGGATAACAGGCATTGCATTTATTGGTAGTGAACCTCATCGAGCTTCTTATTGGAAGTTATATCCATCCTGTGAATTGGATAACAGGCATTACAGTTACTGGTAGTAGACCTTATCGCTCTTATTCTTGGTGGAACTAACAAGTATCCTGTCATATTTGGATGAAGGACGTTGCAGTTACTGGTAGTTGATTGCATCTATACTTAGGTTGGTGCGCAGTTGATAGTAAGGTTTTTACTGTTGACCGGGAGCTTGCAGTGTTGAGTTAAAAGGCTGGCTGTACTTGCGTGTGTGTCCCATAAATTCTGTGAACAGAAGCAGTACGTTTAGTTTAGTGAAGAGGCTGATTGAAGTGCTTAGAGAAGTAACAACAACATGTATTTGTTAAAAGAGTTAAAAGTAAAAGTTATAATAAATTGCATGAGATATGTAAAGAAACTACTTACATTTTTCAAATAATAAGAATTGTAACAAATATGCTTACGACTGACTTTCCACTGTCATAGTTTTTGACGTTGACAGTTGTAGAACTGTCATATTTTTTTGAAGTAGGTTTCATTGTCGAATGTAGGCTTTCACGGCCGTTGTCCATAATGGTAGGTTCTTCCGGGTTATGCCGTGGTCGTCGATTTGAACTTGACGTCGTGTATCCCTAGAAATTATTAAAAATCCAAACAATTTCAACCGAGAAGACGGCTACCGCCTTAGTAACACATGGAAGGTACCTCTGCAAAACCAATCCATCCATAAACAAGTTTCAAGGGTGCAACCAAGCGGAAAAACGACAAGTCCCAATAACATACTAGATCTACATGAACAGCCAACCGTAACGGCTCCTCGGTATATAACCAGGAGCAAAAGGCACCAATATCAGTCTTTAGAAAACTTCTGAAGAAGTTGACAGCATGAGCAGCGAAACGTCAAGTGCAAATCGACTACCACGGCATTACCCGGAAGAGCCTACCATTAAGTTTAATTTTACTAAACGATTTTCAAGTGTAATAATTTTTATAATGCATGAACATAACCTGAGTTTAGAGTGCTTGTTCTGCTGGAGCTAGAAAATTTAATAAACTCAATAATCAATAATATTATATAAAAGAGCATATATTTTATATGAATTCATCTAAAACAGAAATTTGTTATAATCTAAAAACATTAACACTACCGAGGCTACATAGTATTTAATCTAACCGAGCTGGTTAAATTAAATAAACTAGACAGCATCAATGAAGGCAAAGTCTAGGAGTATATAGCAATTCGTTATCAATGTAAAAAGCATATAATAAGAATATGTGCAAATGAATCCTTTTATTCGTTGTGTACAAATCCGAACAAGAATCCATTTAACCCATTACAATTCGACACCTTCGGTGGCCAACTGTAACATTGGTGTGCAGCTTAGATGCTTAGATGCCAGGCGACAACAGTGCAGCAACAGGTGCAGCGGCAGTAGTAGCGTCGACAGCGTCTAAGACGGATATATTAGGATTATTAAGTATTGTTGATGTGCTTAGAGGCAGCACCTCAGGTGCAAATATCGAGTAGTTTGGTGAACTGTTATAAAGCCCCGCTTTTATAAGAAAACGGACCACCCCACAGTTGTTGACAATCGCCAAGCTTAAGATAAAAGGAGAAGCGAAGAATTATTTGGAAGTCAACCTGGCAGTCAAACAAGTGAGATCATCGCGTATTGCGGGAAATACGTACAAAGCTTAAATTAGAAGAAGATGAATCTGAAATTAAAATTAGGCAGGTTGCAGAAAACTTTACTAATCAGGTTTACGGAAGGACTTACTCTTAGTATTCAGCGCTATCTTCTTCTGCAAAATTGCAAGACATTTAATGAAGCCATTGAGTCTGCAAAACGGGCCGAAATGGTTGAAATGAGACTGGATGGAAGACAGGTTCAACAAGAAGAGACAGAAATAGTCAACGCTATAAACGTAAGTAAACCAAATTTTCTTAGCTACTTCAGTTCTTCTTCTACAGGGTAACAACGGTCATTCAGTCCACAATATAGAGGCAAGTTCAATCGGCAATTTCAGAGTAGACAAGGTTGGTCATCACATAGAACAAACAACGAAGAGATACGAATGTGCTTTAACTGCCAAGAGTGCGGCGATATCTCTCGTTACTGCTACAAAGAGAAAGGAGGAAAACCTTGCAGGAGATCCAAGCACAGCCTTCCAGACTGTATCATACGTAAGAGCTCGGCATGAGAAAATGCAGAGCTATAACGTTAGCGTAAGAATTATTAGTGTTAATTATTAGTTTTTAGAAAACATGAGAGCAATAGTAAGTTTAATTAAACAATCGCCTATAAACGGGCTTAGGATTAGACAATTCACTACTGATGTAAGAAGCATTACAAGAGAACGTTTAGGAATTATTGGAAACTTGCACATAACTTTGTACCTGGAAGAATACACGACTGAACATAATTTTCAAGTCTGCCGTGAGAATATTTTGCAGCAGCGGATGGATTACATACTGGGTAAGGGTTTCTTAATTAAAAATCTAGCAGAGAGTTTCCAGAGCATGCCGTTTCAAAGGAAGAAGAAACTGGAGCAGCCGAAAGGATGAACGCATTCTAACTGCCAGAGGAAAGAAATAAATTAAGAAGTTTAATGATGAATTCAGTCGAAAGTAGCAACCCTCTAGCAGTGGCCTACTACCGACAGAGTTTTTCTGAAAGAAGCTGTAGATATACCTGCAAGAAGTGAATTGGTAGGTGTAGGTATACGCGAGAATTTAGACTCCAAGAATTCGTTACTGGAACCTGTTCATATAAAAACTCATGAAATTATAAGTGCTAGAGTTTTAGCCCAGTTGCAAAAGAAGGAAGTCATGGTAAAATTAATAAACGTCTGGCAGATAGTACTAAATATGTCAGCGAAAACTGTTATAGGTTTTATGACGTCCTATGAAGAGGTCACCCAAGGTGAAGTTTACGCTAAGATCGAAACTGCCGATTGGGTAAGACATGTAACAATGGAAACTAATAATACCAGTAATTTGTTCAGTTTACTTCATTTAACTAGTCATAACAGAGAAAGATTGAGTGAATTATTAAAGGAATATGACATATTTTTGCATGATCCCTCAAATGTTCCACCTATAACAAAAGCCCCAAACCGGGTACCTCACTCGCATTCTGATAAGTTTACGGAAATTAATTAAAATATAAAACTAGTTTATAACGTGTACCATTTAAACTGTCTGTACGCACGAATCAACTTTGGTGTTGGCTTACTAGGTTAAGTAGTTATGTTATTATCGCGAATAAGGAGTTTTTGTGTAGATAGCGGAATTACGATTGTATCGAACGGATCACTAGGTCACGTATTGATTAGAATAAGCAAAACATTACACAAATAACTTATAAGCGTTATATTTTTATCTAAATATTAATGCACTTTCTAACATTGAAGTACATTCATTTGTGAACAGACTCAGGCTACAAATGCCTTAAAGCGGTAGTGAGGCCTGGCTATCAATCAAGAGTCCTGGAGCACTCACAACGGATGGGAATTTTGGGCAATTTGGGCAATCGGGCCGGATACTAGCTTTGGGTGAGTTGGATCAACTGCCATTTCCATGCAAGAATTTGTGGAGGACTCAGGCCGAGATTGGTATGTACTTATCTGTAAATAGATTGGAAAGAAGAGCATATTGAGCCGTTGCCAAGCCGAAACATCCTACGACTTATCACCAAGGATTTCCTCCAGCAAGAGCGAGAATACTTTTTAGCGGCTAATAGATCTACGTTTCCAAAAACTTCCGCCATCGGACGCGAGAAGAATCTTCAGCGGCAAACGTTCCGCTAAGAAATTGGAATTCGAAAAATGGAAAAAGTGGTAAATATTACTTAACTAGGCCAGGTTAGCTCCAACGCCAGTGTTGAAGCTGTGACGACATAGAGGCCATACTAAAGGAACAAAAACAGCTGGCAGACAAGATCAGCCAGTACAAATGTCTCGATAAAATAATTCTGTCTATAATCTCGTTAAAATTAAATGCTTTCTCATTAAATTGTTTTAGACGTCCTTCAACTGACGTGCTTCATTTTAAAATGAGTTTAACGGTTACTTTGCTTTTCACGAGTAAATTTTATTTACAGACTTTTATCTGATGAAACTACTGAAGGATGTGTAAAACGCTGTTACCTTCGTTTTAGCGAACTTAAATCTCGTTTGTTGCATTTAAAAACGTGAACTAAAAGATCTCATTAGAATGAAGTTTAATTTGCTTGGAATTTGTGTTTAAAATGATCCTAATCTAGCATTAACCACTTTATATCTCACCAAAATTGATTTTACTTTTGTAATAGGAATATTAAGATATTTCAAACTATAGAATATTACTTAACTTACAACCATTTACTTATAATAGTAACTAAAATTTGTAAAATGCATTTTTAAATACATTTAAACTTTAAACGACCTTACATCTCGTTTAAACATAGCTAAACACTATTTGGGCAAATGATTTGTAATGTTATTTAACGATACATTTTATTTGAGATTAAATATTATTTATACAACCTTTCTATGGTTGAAACCATGTTTATTGTAGTTTAAGCAGAAAAATATACTTTCATCCGTTCATCTCGCTAAAGTTGCTTTATATGTATATTGTTTAAACAGATTTTAGTATTATTAAAAGATTTGATCGCGCTAAAACGATTGCTACTACAGTTTTAAAGATTAAACTTTTTTTGTATGACTTTTTCTTAGTAAAATTGCTCCAAATGATTTATTAAAGCTTTTAATCTCTTAGAAGAATATTTACCTCGGTTAAATAACTATTTCGTTCAAAGTAAGAATGTTACAGTACTGTAGAAGATATAAAGTTGTTAGCTAATTATTTCTTAATTACTGGGCGATCTTCCAAAAGAAAAATTACAAACAGGTACACTTAGGTGCAGAAGCCGGCCGCCAGCGCCAGCTCAGCGATCGGAGGCGTGTACCTCTTTAAGTACTTAAATGGTAGAACAATAATCAAATGCCCAGTGCGCCAACAAATCTTTATAATATCGGCGAATGCTCCCCGGTATTCTAGCGAAAATTTGTAAACTCAATAACTTACATAAAATTACACTTCCTGAAAAATACCTCCAAACACAGTGAATAACCGTAACTAAACTCAACCCAGTTCACTGGCATAAAGAGCATATAATTTCAGAATAATATCACAGTAAAAACATAAACATAAACTTACAGTGCCACCAACATATTATTCATACAATTGAATTTCCACAGCCGCCCCTTATGGATATTTTAATGTAAGTTATGTCAAATTCGAGGTTAACAGGTTTTTGACACAGACTGACGCAAAAGCTAACCTGCTAACCTCGAATTTGACATATACTTACTGTTGCGAGACGCCTAAAGTCGGGGTAACTGGCAATCCTTTTAATTGAAACACACTCGGACACGAAGACCAAAGCTACTGAGATTAATAAGAACACTTAAGTAGATACAAATACTTGCATTTATTTTTCTGCCGTTTACAGAAACCTTAAGTTTACGTATTTACATCTTCTTATTAACTAACTTAATTCTAAGTCCATTCTGACCAAGAAAGCTCGGTGGGCGTTTACAAAGTTCCCAATAACCTATCAGAGCTGGTCTAAATTTTGGACATTTGGCATTTCGCGGACGTGACCGTTCATAATAGTTCTATGAATTTTTACAAGCTTGAGGATTTCCCATGGTGAAATGTGGCCTGTTCGGACCCTTAGTAAATTACCGCCATAAAGATCTAAAATTCTACTAAAGCATTTGGTCCCAGCTGCAAATAGTTTTTATGATCGAGTTGCAACCGTTGCTTCTTCTAATCACGTACCGGTCATATACATCACTCAATATTTCGGTTTATGAAGTAAACGCTGCATAAACTTACGCTAATCTTATTCGTGAGATTGGAATATCTCCAGCTTCCCAAGCGAAAGGCACGTTTCTAAACATCCGCTTGTTGTAATTTAAATATGACATTTTCCTACGAATTTTACCTTAAATTATTATACATATGGCTTACAGCTAACTAAAGTACAGTATATTCCTACATAGTTCATTAAATTAAAGAACGCAAATCGTAACAGTTGCCCCCGGATTAAGATAGTCTTTGGGGTTTAAATCTATCGATTTTTACACCACAAGACGTTCTTCTTTCGCACTTAAGCAATACCAGTCATAAATCTCAGAACTATATGGTCTCATTATGCTTACCCTAATTTAACTAACCTACGTGAATTAACATCAGTTATCTGGTGTAATTGTCAGTACTACTTTGGTTCTCGGTGACTTAACTAAACAAAATACCTAGATAAGGAATCTACGTTTCCGCATTTCTTTCCCGGTTTATATAGAACAGTGAAATTTAACATTTGTAAAATTAATGACCACCGCAGTAATCTGCCATTCTTATTGCTCATCTGCCGTAACCAGGTCAAAGGACAGTGATCCGTTTCTACGGTAAAATGGCTCAGAAACAAATAAGGCTTTAATTTTCCGACTGCCTAGACTAAAGCTGCACATTCGAGTTCACTTGCGCTATAAGCTTGCTCCCTATCCCTGAGTTTTTTGCTCAGATACAGCACCGGATGCTCTTCTTGATTAGCATCTCGTTGCGATAAAGTCACCCCCATTCCTCGCTTCGAACAATCGGTTTGTACTATAAATTCACGGGAATAATCTGGAGCTCTCAACACCTTACCGCTCATTAATTCGTCCTTCAATCTTTGGAAGGCAACTTCTTTCTGATCATCCCATTCTACTCTGGTTTTCGCATTTTTCCGTAATGCGTCTGTAAGTGGACTAGCTATGTCTGCATAGTTCGGGACGTAATGATTATAATACCCAGTGATCCCGAGAAATGATCGAATATCCCGTTTGGTTTGGAGACGTTGAAACTCCTGTATGGCCGCTACCTTTACCTCCGACGGTTGTCTAAATCCCTGACCTATTTTATGTCCCAGATATATCACCTCGGCTTTTCCCCACTCACACTTCTTAGCCTTTATCGTTAGGCCTGCTTGATGCATTGCCTTGAATACCGCACGTAGATGTCCTAAATGCTCCTCCCAAGTCATCGAATGTACCGCCACATCGTCCAAAAATGGTTCTGCGAAATCGTCCATTCCCTCCAATATGGTGTCCATTAGCCGCTGAAACGAAAATGGAGCAGATTGCAGCCCGAACGCTAACGTCACTGGTTCGAAAACTCCACGATGCGTTATGAAAGCAGCATATTTACTTGCTCTTTCAGTCATCCCTATTTGCCAGTAGGCTCTTACTACATCGATTAAACTCAGGTATCTGGCCTTGCTGCATTTTTCCACACATGCTTCTATATTAGGAACAGGATGTTGCTGTGGCACCGTAATAGCATTTAACGCTCTGTAGTCGATCACAGGCCTTGGATCCTTCCCTTCAGCCTCCACAATCATCATAGGCGATGAATACTCGCTGTTACTGGGCTTAATTACTCCCAATTTTAACATTTTATCGATTTCTTTGTCGATAATCTCGCGTACCCTCGGTGAGTGTGAATACGCTCGAGTTCGGATAATTTTTTCCTCCTTGAGAGCAATATCGTGTTCCACTAAGTTGGTTCTTCCGGGTCGATTTGAAAATAATCCTGGAAATTCTTGGATTAATTCCTCCAAGCTTTTCATTTGGATTTCCGTGTGTTTTCCTACCCCTTTGGCTTGTTTCAACACTTCCGAAGCACTTAAGATTTCGGTGTCTTCTATTTCCAGTTCTGGAAGATCGAGTTCTGCTCCTTCTTCCCCAGGTTGTTTGATTACTATCGCAATAACTTCAGCCTTTTCAAAATAAGGTTTCAACAAATTGACGTGGACAAGAGTTTGTTTACGTTTTCCCGATATTTCTTTAATTATATAATTCGTATCGGAAATTTTCTCCACAATTTCTTTGGGTCCAGTCCATTGCATCTGCAATTTGTTGGTCCTGGCTTGCTGATACAACATAACCTTCTCGCCAACCTCGTAATATGAAGCCTTCGCCTTCAGATCATAATAACCTTTTGATTTGGTTTGTGCTTCCAAAGTCGCCGTTTTCGCGATTTCCTGCATTTGCCTTAGCCTATCGAGTAACTTTAATATGTACACTACTACCGGTTCGTTGGTTTCCTTTCCAACCCACAACTCCTTGATCATGTTTAATGGAGATCTAATCTGACGTCCATAAACCAATTCTGCGGGACTAAATCCGTGTGCCGCGTGCGGTGCACATCTTAAAGCGAAAAGCGCTTGATCGATATATTCATCCCACTCATTTCCGTTTTCGTAACACAATGCTCTTAGGATTCGCTTGTATACGCCGTGGAATCGTTCTACTGCGTTTGATTGCTGATGATATGCTGAACTGTGTATGATTTTTATACCACATCGGTCAAGAAATTCGGTCGTTAGATTGCTGGTAAATACAGTGCCCAAATCCATCTGGATTTCGGATGGAAATCCTACTCGCGAAAATATATTTAATAACCCTTTTACCACCGCTTCAGAATCTGCTACTTTTAATGGGATCGCCTCAGGAAATTTTGTGGCACTACAAATTAGCGTTAGTAGATATCTGTTTCCCTTCTCGGTTTTCGCTAAAGGTCCTACAATATCCACATTTACTCGCTTATACGGTTCGGTGATTACTGGCACTCTACACATTGGAGCTTTTTTTCTATCAGTGGACTTCCCTACGCGCATGCAAACGTCACAGCACTTGATTTTGTTTTTCACGTCTCGTCCCATCTGATTCCACCAATAATTCTGCTTGATCCTGTCAATGGTTTTGTTACAACCCAAGTGTCCCATCCACATGTTATCATGTGCGATATCTAGCAACTTGCTTTGTAATTTTTCTGGCACCATCACTTGCTCAAAGCTCCGACCCAATTTGTCAGTAATTCTCCTGTGCAGTATTCCATAAGCAATGTAGAATTTTGCTCCATTGTTTTCCTTCTTTGATTCTGCCATCTCAAAATACTCCTTTAATTTTGGATCTTCTAATTGCAGCATTCTTAAGGTTGTGTAAGTTGTGTTATGTCCGAGTAATCGACATCCGATTTAGGTATTGAAAATTGTTCGTCCTTTTCCAGGTTCGGTGATTTATACCCAATCTCCTTTTCCGCTCCTTCTCCCTGTTCGTCGGAATCTTTTCCGTCTTCTGAACTCTTTACTTCGGCATTCGTTTCTTTATTTTCATCGTGAACCTTTTCCTTTTCCATTATAGCCTTCGCCTGCGCTCTCGTTAATGCGATCACTTGTTGAATTACCACATCCTTTTCCTTCGGCAGCATCTCCCACGTTCTATTCGATAGCAGATACGTATAATCTCGAGGCAAATGATTCGCTACAGCTGCTTCGGTTTCCACCTGAATTTCTGGCAAATTTAATTTTACCTTCGCAACTGGTAACGCCACACATTCTTCATTCAGGAGTCCTTGCACATATACATATTTCCCTGTATAATCGGCTCCTTTGATTAAATTTGTGTGCACGATATCATAGCTGGCTCCGCTATCTCGTAGTAATTTTGCTTCCACTCCATTTACTTTCGCTATTATGGTATAAGGTTCTAGCAGACCTTCCTCGTTCTTGCTCTGGCCTATCGTTGCTAAAACGACTTGTGTTTTGGGACATTCCGGTGAACCTTTATAGTGACCTACTGCACCACATCCAAAGCACTTCCCCGGCCTTCGTCTGTCGAAACTGCGTTTGTCCAAGTTTTCCTTGACAACACTTTCCGTTTGCACCTGACTTTTCCCTAAGTCATTTTTCAAGTTCGACGTCGGCTTAGTTTCGAACTTATTTTTCGATGTCTGAAGTTTCCATTATATTGCCGTTCCGTACCTGGTCCTCTTTTGGTGACGTATGTGTCTGCATGCTCTGCAGCTTCCTCCATCGTCTTGGACTTGTTTCGGTCCTCCACCCAAAATTTCATCTCCCCTGGCAACGAACTATAAAATTTCTCCAAGCACATCAGTTGAGTTAGCTTGTCGAAGTTTCCTTCCGCTTCTTCGCTCTTGATCCATTCCTGGAAATTGGTTTTTAGTTGGTATGCAAATTCCGCATAACTCTGGTCAGTTTTCCGTTTCCCGTACCGAAATTTCGTTCTAAAAACTTCTGCTGTTAGCTGATATTTCTTGAGCAGACTAGCCCTGACTTTGTCGTAATCTTTGCTGTCCTCTTCTGTTAATCGAGCCACGACCTCATTCGCTGTTGGTGACAACACACTCGTCAATCGAATTGGCCACGATTCCTTGGAGAAGTTCAATTGCACACAAACCCGCTCGAAATTTGTTAAATACAATCCCATGTCACCGTCATCCTTGAAAGGTTGCAATTGTTTTGTCATATTTAAGGACATATTCCTAATTGCATTGACATCATGTACATTTTCATTTGTCGTTTGAGCTTGGGCCTGAGCAATTTTCACTTGAGCATCTAATCTAGCTACCTCCAATCTTTCTTCTCGCTCCCTTTCAGCTAATTCTAACCTTTCTCTCCTTTCAGCTAATTCTAACCTTTCTCTTCGTTCCCTTTCAGCTAATTCTTCCCACTTGTCCTTTCGAGGGTTTTCCTCCCAGGCACCTAATTCTACTTTAATGTCCTCTACCGAATGTTGAGCCTTAATCAATTCTTCTATGATCTCTGCCTTTTTCTTTTTCTCCGGTAATTCCAACAGATTAGCAACGTATTTTAATTCGCTCACCGAAAAAATACTGTATTCGGAAACCATTGTTTCTTTTAAATGAAACACTTGATAAAATTTTAAATTCTGTAAACCAGGAATTTTGCGTAACCCGTAAATTACCTATCGCTGCTGTAAAAACTTAACTAGTTCACAACCCGTCGAAAATTTACTATTACTGACAACTACGAGCAATACCTGATCCTATTATTTCAAAAAAATATATACACAACCTTACTAAATCGCATAATAAGACCATACAATTCCGAAACAAACAACAAGTATTACTTACCCACAACTGGAATTTTCTGCTTTCCCCGCTGTGCTGTCGTCTTATTCCCACAGATCTGGACGCGCCGCCTCCCTGTTCTGAAGCCGCTTTCCTGACTTTTTTTCTGGGGTTTCCGCCGTCACTCACTTCGACACATTTACTGGCTTTTACTGCACTACACTGGTTTTTCTTCGTTGTCAGTTTTACTGACGTTGTTCCCAGAATGCTGCCTCGCCGCCCCTTCGAATGACTGCCCTCCTGTTGTCTGGCCGCCTCCACGGATTCCTTGCCGTCACCTCCTCGACGCTTGCTGGTTTTCCAACGTTTTCACTCTTACGTGACGCCGTCCCCAGTCCGTCCTCTACGCCGTTCCCGGATTGACCGCTCCCGTTGGACCACGGAATTTCCTGCATTCACTCCTCGACGCTCCTGGATTTTATCTACGCCGCCCCTTCGGAATGAACGCTCCCGTTGTACCGCCTCAGTTTATTTGATGCTTTTTCCCGTCCTGTTCACGTGCTTCCCCTTGTATATTTCAACGCTTGCACTTGGACCGACTTCGAAACAAAAGAAATCTTCTGTCGTGCGATTTAAATAAGTTATAAATTACACCGCTTGATCACCACTATCGCGGGACGCCTAAAGTCGGGGTAACTGGCAATCCTTTTAATTGAAACACACTCGGACACGAAGACCAAAGCTACTGAGATTAATAAGAACACTTAAGTAGATACAAATACTTGCATTTATTTTTCTGCCGTTTACAGAAACCTTAAGTTTACGTATTTACATCTTCTTATTAACTAACTTAATTCTAAGTCCATTCTGACCAAGAAAGCTCGGTGGGCGTTTACAAAGTTCCCAATAACCTATCAGAGCTGGTCTAAATTTTGGACATTTGGCATTTCGCGGACGTGACCGTTCATAATAGTTCTATGAATTTTTACAAGCTTGAGGATTTCCCATGGTGAAATGTGGCCTGTTCGGACCCTTAGTAAATTACCGCCATAAAGATCTAAAATTCTACTAAAGCATTTGGTCCCAGCTGCAAATAGTTTTTATGATCGAGTTGCAACCGTTGCTTCTTCTAATCACGTACCGGTCATATACATCACTCAATATTTCGGTTTATGAAGTAAACGCTGCATAAACTTACGCTAATCTTATTCGTGAGATTGGAATATCTCCAGCTTCCCAAGCGAAAGGCACGTTTCTAAACATCCGCTTGTTGTAATTTAAATATGACATTTTCCTACGAATTTTACCTTAAATTATTATACAGATGGCTTACAGCTAACTAAAGTACAGTATATTCCTACATAGTTCATTAAATTAAAGAACGCAAATCGTAACATTACAGTGAAAATTGGGGGTGTTCTGCCTTCCTCCGATACCGCTATCAAAGAGAATCCTTACAGATAACACTTATACATGCCTCCAGCAATATTCTCTCAAAAAATAGGCTTAAACTAAATGATCACTAAAAAATGTCACCAGTTCTTAGACTATAACACTCATCGTACTGGCTGGTTTCTGCGGTCTGCGATGCACGGGGACGAAGTTGCAAAGGTAGAAAACTGAGGTGCATTTGTAGCAAATTGGATGGATTTGAGGGTTGCAAAATGGAGGAAACATTATAATTACACTAAACAACAAATCTTCATTTTTAAAATTTTTTTTTGAAACTATTCACAATTTTCGTTTCTTTTATGGTTCTAATAATAGTAATAAAAACAAATTTATTCTGGCACGTCGGGTTTTGAAAAATAAAATTATTGAAAAGTAAATGAAATAATATTAATTAGGTACCTATGTACATTACATGGAGCTGTATGCTATCGTCCTGTTTAAAATGTTTTTCTTTTTACGGTTCTTTTATACTGTTCTTCATCACTTTCTGATATCAATGTCCAGCAATAATCAGCAAGCATTTCACTGTTCCACTTGCCTTGATAACGTTTTTCAATAACAGAAATGTCTTGATGAAACCTTTCACAGTGTTCATCACTGACGTCGCCGAGGTTCGGGGGAAAGAAATTTAGGTGCGAGTGCAAAAAATGTATTTTAAGGCTTATGTTACAGTCCAATTCATGGTAACTTCTAAGAAGTTCATTAAAAAGTGTTATATAATTGTCAGATTTTGTGTTTCCTAGAAAATTTTGGGTCACACTTTTAAAAGCATTCCAAGCAACACGCTCCAAGTCACTTAAGATATTGGGAAATTTTTGTTTAAGGTATTGGAATCCACGGCCATCTTTACCCATTGGTTTGACGAAATTTTTTATCAAACCTAATTTTATGTGTAATGGCGGTAGAAATATTTTATCAGGTTCCACTAGTGGCTTATGAAGTATATTCTTTTGTCCAGGAATATACTTAGGCCTGACTGGCCAGTCTTTAACAATGTAGTGGGAATTTCTTGATCGACTGTCCCACTCATAAAGAAAACGGGAGTATTTTGTATACCCTAGTTGTAAAACGAGTAGAATAGCTACAACTTTGAGGTCTGCGCTGATATGCCATTTGTACATTTTGTAATTAATTCTGTCAAGAAGACGAGTAATATTTTCATACGTTTCTTTCATGTGGATTGCGTGGCCAACGGGGATGGATGGATAAACGTTTCCTATGTGAAGAAGGACAGCTTTCAAACTCAATTGCGAAGCATCGATAAAAAGACGCCATTCTCCTGGATGGTGTTGGTGACCTAATGACAGCATCAAATCGTCCACATTATTGCAGTATGAAATACCCTCATCGGTTGAAAAATACTGTGATGGTTTTTTCTGACGATTACGATACACAGAAATATGTGTGTCTGGAGCTAACAGTTTATATCCTTGAATTCTAGTATTTCCGCTTTAGTTTTTGACAAATTCAGATCTACAATAAGATCATTTAATTCTAACTGATTTATCAGGTATGGTCCGTTTTCTTGAGATCGAAAATATTCATCATCGCTGGTCGATAATAATACTGACTCGACACTTGGTTCTTCTGGTTCGGTAACAGCATATTCTTCACTCGAAACACCTATGGGTCTTGATACTGGCAAGGCTTCCGAATGAGGTAGGTACTGGACGAGTAGCAAAGGGCAGACTAATATTTTTCTTGTTTTTGTAGAAAAACCCGAAAGTTTTCGTGCAGAAAAAGTAGCAATCAGTCGAATGTTTCTGTAAAAGTCGCTGTTTGGAGACCTTCTACTGGTGGATTGTATTTTTTTAGAGAATTCTGGATGTGAGAATTTTGTGGTTTAGTTGAATTTGGGGGCTGGAAAATGGGAAAAACGTTATAATTATCAGAAAAAACTTAAAATCAATATTTGTGTAAAATTTACTGTTTGGAAACTTTCTACTGGGCGATTGTATTTTTAAGAGAAATTGGCTTGTAGGAATTTTGCGGCCCAGGTGGATTTGGGGGTTGTAAAATGGGAAAATTGATATAATTATCAGAAAAACCTTAAAATCAATATTTATGTAAAATTCCCTGCTTGGAGATTTTCAACGAGTCAATATTCCGGATGCGGAAGTTTTGCGTCCCAGTTGGATTTGGGAGTTGCAAAATGGGGTAAACAATATAATTATCAGAAAAATCTTAAAATTAATATTTGTGTGAAATTCGCTGTTTAGAAACTTTCTACTGGTAGATTGTATTTTTTAAGAGAGCTCGGGATGCGGTTTTAAAGGGGGATTACCTTATTCTCTCAATTTTAAATAAGAAAAACGTGCAATTTGTTTTATTCTGGCCCTTTGTGAAATTGTAAATTTGCTAGTAAATAGTAAATAGCTCGTTGGATTGTATTTTTCTCTAACATGAATAATATTTTGTGAGTTAAGGTCATTGCGCTGCACTTGTTCGCAGAATGATAGTGGCCACTGGCAGGGTTGGTATGTTAGTGTCAGCTGTTTGAACTAAAATTTAATGTGCGACTGTAATAGACAAACATTGTTGGGGCTTATATATAAATACATATACTGAAATGGAATGATGCCTTGTATTAATAAAGGGTGTAATGCAAATAATATTAAATAATTACATAAGGGCAAATCACCACAATGCTCAGGGTATTTTTATTGTGCTAAGCTTTACACGTCAGTATTTTAAGCTAATTAAAAAGAAATGTATTTATTACTTTTCAAATAAAATGGTTAATTGCCCCTTTCTATATTTTATTGAACTGCAATAATAATTTAGGCTAGTTCCAGCAAAACACAAAACTCTTTCTCTCAGAGTGGGTTCAGATCTGAGGTATTGTTTTAGAAAATGTGTTGGATTTATTCGCTTGCAGTCGCTTCCCTGGCCCCAAATGTTGCTTCGGGATGCTCGTACACACTTCCTTCACCTTTATGAATGGAGACCTCGGGTTTTTGCAGCTCAACCGGAAAGTAGTCGAAATTGGAAATCTTCAGGTGCTCGCTGCCGTTTCACAGCTGAAGATGGGTTGGTGAAATTTATAATTTTTGTGTCGCAGAAACTGCTGCAAACACTACCACAGCTGCCTGGTTATTTATGGTTATAACTAATGGTACACTTTTGAACTTGGTAACACACTTTTTATTTTATTCAAAAATTGATTTACTGGAGCACAATTTTGCCCCCAAGCTTTTGAATTTACAGCAATTGTTATTCTCCTTTTTAACAAAACCGCATCGCGTTGCTAGGTAACAGAAATCTGATATTATTTATAGGAAATTAGTTTTAGTTATTAATTTACATAAACGGAATACAATTTGATAATATTTTTCTAAAATTTAAAAATTGCTTAAATCTAAAATTGTCTTTCTTTCTTATATCTAAAAATTGCTCTTGCTCGTCACAAAAAACGTTTTTATAATCACTACTCTGCTATAACACTTACTTTTAAATTGGACTGGACTTGGGTTCATATTTTAAACATATCACTGGCTTTTTTTAACTCAGTTGCCCTCGTTCTCTATTATTCTTTGCAATTTTTATATTTTCTTGCTTCGATTTCATTTACCTTTCAGCTTGCTTGATTTTCACTGGTCCGCACTTTTATTAATAACCCTACGCTCATTCAGTATGCACATAACCAACCTTTTGTGTTACTTAATTTCATTTGGTCTGGCTTTAAATATGCTCAAACCTTTCATATTATTTATATTATAAATCTTTCTTTTACTCAAAATTCAAAATCAAACCCTCTGAAATCTGCTTTGCTTATGCGTGCCTTTATTCCTCTAATTATGCTTCTTGTATCTCATTACCAATGCATTTAATAACTTCAAGTAGTTTAGTTTACATTGCAATTAAATAAAATATTTTAACTCTGTGCTTTAATTATTGACCTTGTTCAATATTTCTCACTGCATACAGAGCCAAATTGTGAGCTTAAAACCATCTCAGTACATATGTACATGTATATGTACGGAAAATGCAAAGTTACTTAGCTTATACAATGTAAAAGCTCCCGAAACAACTGTATACGAAGGCACTGAAGTTTAGATTTTTATCACAAATGTGGATTTAGTTGCCGAGGCCCGTAAGGCCAAGGCAAATAAACCACATGAGGGATAAAAAGGAACTTCAGTGCCGAGGAGTACATTATGTTTTATTTGAAATCGAGAAATCGTAAAATTACAACATTTTAACCAACATTTGTAAGTTATGTTAACCTCGGTCGACATTTATCTGTCGCCTCGCCAGTTACAAAAAAGTCGTAAAACAATGGATTACTTTACTGCTGATTTCTTGTACTTTAACGCCAATTTCAAATAACATATATTGTTTCTATAGCAAATGTTAAAGTGTGCTTTAATTGACTCAAAAAGTGGTATTTTAACAGCAAGGGTAGATAAAGTAGCACTTTAACATCAAGGGTAGATAAATTAATTTAATCTTCTAACTTTTATTTAAATTAAATATTACAGCTTAGTATCATCCTAGCAACCGAATCTAGTTACTGAGAATTTAGAATGTGATTGACTTTCTTTATTTTATGTGACAATTTTAAAATTTCTTGTTTATTTCTATCCTTTGTAACAAATTTTATTCCAGACTTGAAAATTAGCAAAATTCACTTTCAATGCATTAATGAAGGTTGGTAAATTGCATCTTCCGTACATTTTTTAGTTTAAAATCTTTGCTTTATCATTTTTTAAATGTTCTGTTTGATGATTCTTATTGCTTTGTTCCATGTGTTTAAAATTATTACTTTCATATAGAATGAAACTAATATGGAAGTATAGAAACTCAAGTTTATGTTTTTTGAAAGTGTTAGTCCTATTCTCAAATTAAGTGAACAGATTTTTTGACACTGCAAGACAAAAGTTAGAGACTGATATACGATATAAAACAAACCATCATTTTATGCTTTAAATTTAAGCTCATCTGCAGGTGCACATGTCGATAATTTGTCTAGAAATATTTGACCAGATGCTAAAATGGGCTGTAAAGCGGTCAACGCTCACGTCTTCCCATTAAAACTTCGCCCCGTACACGGGAATTTTTTACCAGAAAAGAAACGGCGAACTTCCATCCAAGGCTTTAAGCGAAATTCGCAAAAAGCAGTTGCCGCTTTTGCAATAAAAGTATGTGTTATGGACTTCTCTACTGAAACTAGTTTTTCCATTTTTAATTATACGAGGTCCATTACCAGAAGAATGAGTTTTATTCAGCTTTTTGGTTTTGTATAATGCAGATTAAGCACCTTTGTTCATTATTTTTAAAACTGATTATTTGGATAAGATGGAATTTTCTTAGACTATATACAATTACTAGCTGGCCCGGCAAACGTTGTTCTGCCAAAAAATAATTTGTCTCTGAAACCCCGTTTCACCACTATAGAGTTTTAATATTATGTCATGTCCATCGTCTTGGACTTAAAAATAATTGCCATTTTCGCAATCAACGTCCTAAAAAACCTCATTGCGGTTCGCACGTAAAGTATATACCCGCGCAACTGACTGACTGCGACGACCTATGTTAGTTCGTCATGCTTTTGGCATTGTAACGGACACTATAAAACGACACAGAATTGTTTTCACAATCACTTGTACAAAAATCAAATTTGAATGTCTGACTGACTGAATGACTGCGAGGACCTATGTAAGGCATTTGGAATTATCCCCTGCTCATAAATTGCTATTAGTGTCTTATATCTTCCGCCTTCGGTTACCTGATGCGGACTATGACATGATGGGGAAAACCCTTCAAACCATTAAGCAATAACTGCAAATAGAAGGGCGGCGGTGAACTCGTAACAAAATTTAAGCCTTAGGCTTATCAACCGGCCAACCGGTAACCGAATCTGTCTACTGCCAAATAAGCATTATTCTAGTTATTGCAAAGCTTTACATAGTATTGTACGTCTCTCTTCGAAAATTAACATATCCCTGAGCTCTTCTTTAATTGTAGTTGATCTCGAGAGCGCTATTCATAAAGCGGTGAATATTGTTTGGCCTTCAGCAAAAATTTTTGGTTTTAGATTCCACTTACCACAAGCGTGGTACAGAAAAATCCAAAATTTGGGCTTAGTTAATGCATATACTCGTACATCATGGTTGCAACATCTTTCTGGTTTACCCTTTCTTGATCCGGAACAAGTTGATGACTGTTTTGTAAACCATTTCATGGCTGATATTCCTTTATTTTCTTCTTTTTCCAAGCTTTCTTGCTACTCTCGTACGTTTTCAAACTTCCGCTTACATAAAAATTCAAAGTATTACAAATAGACCCATAATTAAAAAGAAAGCTGTACGTCGAGCGGAAATGTTTGTACAACAAAAACTGCACGAATTAGAGTCGGGTAGTATTAGTCAATACGAGTTTGTTAAATCAGTTGCGCATAGGTATAAGGTGTAAATCATTTAAATTTGTGAATGACATTTATAATTTTAATAATTCGACATAGGATAGTGCAAGTTTTAGATTTAAGTACTTAAATAGGGCATTGTCATGTATTGTTAAGAATAGTAATAAAATCGTGCTACAGTTATTTGTTTCAAATTTTATTTATGTGTTTCTTTCAGGTAGAAAATAAGTGATCGTGTTTTACAGCTATATAGAGCTTTAAGAAGTATATTAAGTCATGTAGGTAAATTTTAGAAATTCCTGGGTTACCAGTGGGCCAATCGCTGGTTACGAGATAACCGGTCGCCGAAGGTACCTCGGTTACGAGTTAGCCTATTGTGTGAATTGCTAAATTAAATCCCGGATTAAAAAGTTACCAAATAGTGCCCAAATAGAAAGACACACTTTCGATATTTTCCAATTTTCCGGCTTTCCCTTTGGATTTTCCGAATTTCCTTTTTTGCTAAACCACCTCGGGTGTGAGACGAACAAAACAAAAAAAAATCATCTAAATCGGTCAAGTCGTTCTCGAGTTTTTGCCTTACTAACACACGGCGATTGATTTTATACATACATATATATAGATTATATATGGTGGCTGTTATGAAAAGTACTGGTTATTTGGGTGTACAAATAAATTGAATTGTTATCATCTTTATTGAATCTATGATGAAGAAATTACCTTTGTTACGCCAACATACGCTCATCGCGATGGAACATAACGTATAATTTAGCAGGGCCAAGTATTTAGTTATTGTTACTAAAACTGAACAAAGAGAAACGCACTAGTATATATGTTTGTTAAAAAGTGCTCTAGAGTGAGTGGCAACATTGATCTGTGCTTGTTAAAAGACAAATACATCTAATTGAAGTAGAGGCACCCTAGTTTATTGTATGGTGAATGCATAGGCATGCAAATGCAGCCCTGTTTAGTAACGCACATAATACTGTCTAAAAAAAGTTATCGTCAATTTTATTAAAGGAGTATGAAAGTTAATAACAAGATCAAACTTCTCAAAATACGTAATTTCATTGTTAAAAATAGGTATTTTTAAAATGCATGGTTATTTTTGTGGCCTGGGTTGCCAAAGTTAGGGCTCCTGTTCCTCAACGACATTTGATGTTGACATTGACGTTTGTTTGACCGCCTTTAGTGTCAGATGCATCATTTTTATAATAAATATACTCGTATTTAACATTTACGTATGTTGTCTACTTCTTTAAATGCGCCGCATTAAAATTATATTCAGTCTCGAGCATGCATAAAGGTAATATAACTTAGATTTAACAAAAACATCTTCTGTGTTAAGTAACAAACGGCTTCCGGGATTGGACCGTATCATTATTTAGGTCAAAGAACTCAGTGACTCAGAATTTTTCGACCTCAATAATGACACGGTCTAATCCCAGAAGTCGTTTGTTACTTAATGACAATGGCTGTGAAAGCCTTCAAAATCATCACCTGTGTTTTCGTTTAACCTTCGAGGAGTAAGATTTTAATTACAAAACGTGAACGTCGCAGCAGTAATACAAGCAGCTGTCTTTTAGTTAACGCAAGTTCCTTTTATTTACGATAATAAAAAAAATCGTAAGTACAACCTTAAAATGTCTTTTACTCCCAATTACGAGCAATTCACAACAAACCAACCAAACATAGATAATTATGGAGAATTCTTCTTATAAGTACACAACTAACGTTTATACAACAATTTTATATGGATAATGCAGATGCGTACAATAGTCAGCCAAAAAGTAATACCCAAATACCAATATCTAATTCAGTAATATTGTAAACTACCCTGTTAAGTCATTTTGCTGTTGTAGATGCTTAATTGCATTTCACGCCTTTAGGGCAATTTGTTGCTAGGCTAAAACCATTTTCAATCTTTGCGCACAAGTACAATCTCATCTTCCGCACATTTGATTCAGGTCATTTTGGTATTTTAAATAGCCACCTAGGCTTTAGGGCAGCGTGCCCGTATGCTAAACCCTTTTAGTTCTTTATTTGGCTCCATCGCCTAATTCCAGAATCATGATTTCGCACATATTTGGCCCCAAACGCAGTATTTCTCGTCGGTTGGAGCCACCCCTCTGATGGCGCTTTGGCAGCCGAGCGTTATCGCTCGCAAGAATTCCGAATCTTCTAGAAAACACGCCGTTGTGGCGTGATACCATTGTCGCCGGCATTAATTTGTTTCATTTTATCGCCTCGCGATTGGCTGCCGAGGTTTAGTCACGTGGGGACGCGACCGATGTGACCTGTGGCAGCGCTTCCCTCTGGGCAGTTGACCGCAGCCCGTTGCAGAAAGCGTACGTTTGGTAGTTGTGTGATCCAGGCGGCGTCCTTTGGCCCCTTAGGTGCCCGAGGACGCCTGCCGCTGTCCTTTTAGTATTGTTGCCGTGGAGGCCCTTTTTTCCGTTGCCCGTCTCGAGCTGTGGCAGCGAGCGCTACGAGAATGGTTTCACCTTCGAGAGGTGTTGTGTGTGTGAGTTTCGAATTGTCTTCGGCGTAGCGTGGGTGCTTTTTGAGCCCAGTTCCTGCTCCCGTAAGTAAGGGATCGTGCCCCCTTCATCTCGACCTTCGAGGATCTGTCCCGCAGAACGAAAGTGGCCCATTTTTCGTCGTCCAGTTGTACGCGTTCTGACGCGTCTCACGTTGCCATTATGGCGGATGTCCACTCATTCCTATAGCCGTCGAACATCGAAGGTACCTGCCACCTAAGACTGCAGGCTGTCGCAACTCAACTGTACCAGGCCCCCCAACCGCCTACATATTAAGGTATGTGTCTTTGAACTGATTACCGCTGTGAACGCGAGTGTACCTGTCCCGCGGAGAGCATTTAAGCCCCGCGTACGAGCTGTATTGGGACGCCGCGAGCGAGCCCGTCACATCTCTTGTGCCTACAGGCACTGTCGTCATATTTGTTCACTACTGTTTGCTGCATAAGGCGTCGCGCCCGCATATTTGTACATTCATTCCAAATTACAGACTGTCTATGTTACAAGTGCTACTTCGTTCATTACTGTTCAACATCTGTCGCTAGGTTTAGAGCGCGCGCCAGCTGGTGTTCTTAGATATAATCTATTTATAGATATAGGGCGACGCACTCTGCTGCCCCATTGTAACCCGTGAGTCAATACATGATTTGTTAGTTAAGGGAACTATTGTTCTGTTTCGACTTGTGCATGTTCTGTTTCAGATAAGCGCCCCCTTCAGTGTACTGATTATTGTGCGACGGGACGAGGGAGCTTTGAGCGTACAGGTGGGTGAGACAGCTGCGTAGTCGCGGTCGGATTGGCACCTAATTACAATCCTTGCATAAGGCAATCTCGAAATTGTTATTTGACCTTGCAACTCTTGAGTAATCCTATCGACGGAGTATTTTGCGTGCTTCGCTCCCGTCTAACCGTCCAGGCCCGGTTAGTCGGATTAAGACAGGCTTGGTGGCGCCCTCATAATTCTGACATACCCTATATATATATATTATGCCGCAACACGCTTGCCCAGAACGTATCGTGTGACTCACGCCCGACTCCCTGAGCGTTCCAGCCGTGGCCTTTAGCCTATTTTGAACCGATTTCAGGGCAAGTGTGCCAGTTTTTCAGGACTGATTCCGTGGTGCGATGCTCACCTTGGGTGGGTGTCGTAAAGTTCTTTTAATACCGTAACAACCCTTAACACACCAAATTCAACTATAGCGAATCGATGGCCGCAAGTTCCATAGGTACACTAAAAAACGAAACAGGAATGTTGAAGACCAAGAAGCTCGAAAGAGTAAGAAGTAGGAATACTGGCTGGGAGACAATGGATACAACGCACTTACAGAAGAAAATGTAGTGGAAGAAGAATGTGGAGAAGCTACTAAATCCACTGAACCGAAACCACCACTCATCTTCGTATCAGAAGTTAAAAACATAAAACCCCTGATTGGCCCTCTTAATAATATTTCCAAGGACAGTTATATACTAAAACCGTTATACAACGATCAAGTTAAAGTGCCACCTTCCGAGAGCCAGATATATACTTCAATCATACGAGCCTTAATAGAAAAGAAAACGGAGTTTCACATTTCCAAGCCAAAATCAGAAAGATGCTTTTGAGTAGTTCCCAAAAACATCCACCCAACAACCAACCGAGATAAAGGGAAGCTGCTTGGAAAAACGACATCAAGTAATAAACATATGGAATTTGAAAAGGAAAAATCCACTTCTAATATTCTTTATAGACTTAAAACAAACCAAAATAACAAGGATACCTATAAGATCGACCTACTCTTTAATACCAAAGTTTTTTGTTGGTCCTCACATGCAAAACGTGAGATACCACAATGTCAACGCTGTCAGAGATTTGGACATACGAAAAACTTTTGTAAAAATATCCCTAGATGCGTTAAATGCAGAGCAGAACATTTAACTGACGAATGTCCTAGAAAAATAAAAGACTAAAGTCAAATCCGTCAATTGTAACGAACAACATCCGGCAAATTACAGAGGCTGTGTGTATAGTGCAGAAACAACTGCAACAAAAATTTTATTCTACATTATAAAACGGAAAATTCTCATAAGATCAGTACAATCGTAGAACAACATATGCTAATGTAACAAGAGTACATCCTAACTTAACCACGACCCAAGAAAACCAACTTTACCTATTCCAGCACAACCCACTAACGACATATCTGAACTTCGATCTATGATGAAAAATATAATGGATCAAATGGATACTCTCATAAATCTTATATCAGCCCTTGTCAAAAAAAGCAACTAATGGCTCCATTATTAAAAATGGCAGTATGGAATGTCAATGGAGTGTGCCAACAGGAACAAGGAATAAAACTATTTATACAAAATTCAAATAGACATACTTTTAATATCTGAATCTCATTTCACAAGCCGGTGTTATAGAAAAATACCAAAGTTTAATGTATATGTTACGGTCAAAGCAATAAATGCGTCAAGTATTAATAATTATCGGTAAGTACGAGGGAAAGTCAGTAATTAGGTCACAAACTGATGTGGGATATTTGAATATAACAGTGAACTATTTTCAAATTTGTCATTAGGTTGATGCACAATCGAGCTTCATGATAGTCAAGTAACAGTTGCCGTGTTCCAATAATATGCGTACGCAGGCAGTGTTAAAATGGCGGCTGTACTGGAAAAGTGTACTGTGAAAGAGCAGGTATTGGGGCAATGATAAAGCGATGGGATAAGCGTATTAATATAGGTGGAGACTTTGTTAAAAAATAAAACTTGTTTTCGGCTAAGTATTTCTCCGAGTATTTGTTTTAACGGCCTTTTGTGAGCTAATTACTGACTTTTCCTCGTTAATAATAACTGTTTGGTTGGTATTAATAATTTCCGGTAATTATTAATAGTTTTCAGTTAATTATTAATAGTTTTAAATTAATCAGACTAACCTTAACATATGTACTACAAATCATCCTGCAATATGGGAAACGGGGGTACTGCAATAATTATAAAATAAACAATTAAACACCATGAGCGATAAGATTACAAAATTTCTAACATACAAGCCACTAGTGCTTCCATAGAAGACGTTAACTGGAGAAATTACAATATCGGAAATATATTGCCTACCCAGACACAACAACAAACAAGCTGATTTCACTGCCTGTTTTTAAACATTGGGAAATGGATTCCTGTTTTGAGGAGACTTCAACGCTCAACACTCAATCTGGGGTGCAAGAACTACTACAATCAAAGGAAGGGAGCTACTTAAATTCACTTAAAACAACAACTTAATTTTTCTTACAACATGACAACCGACTTATTGGCCCTAGGATTCAAATAAAATACAGGATCTACTTGACTTCTGTATTGCAAAACAATTTGACTTCAGAAAACTCTTGGTAGAGTCCAGTCTTGAATTAACCTCGGATCATACACCTATACTAGTTTCCACTGTAACTTTTGTTACTGGAAAACCGCACCATCACTCTATATCCGCAAGACAGCTTGGCATCTTTTCAGAGATAAATTAGATAATACTAGCAGTCCAGTGAGACAAATGTCTCATTTAATAAAACAAAAAAGACCGTTTTGCAAATAGAACGCGTATTCACCACACGTACGTATATGACGTCATTGTTGGTAGCAAACTACCAGTCGCATTCGCCTTGATAAAATTTGCCTAGAATCTAACCTAAAAAGTTCGGATTAGGATAATTACGATAATAATTAGTGTTAGAGACTGAAATTCGGTTCCTGACCTGACATGACCATTCCAAACATATAACTTTCATAACTTTTTTCTCTATCTCTTACGGTTTGGCTGCTGAAACAGCGTCCCAGACAGACAAAACAGCGTCCCGGACAGACACGTCTATTAGATAAAGACTAAAGACAAGCTGGCCGCTTGGCAAGCTACGCTGAACATAGATGAGAGTCATATTAAAGAAGAATGCTCTATAATCTTGAGGCAAACAGGCTGAAAAGAGGAAAGCAAGGAACAATTGGCAATTAACACAGGCCGCATCGGACAAACAGAAGTACAATAAATTTGTTAAAGAACTCAAAAAATTACTCCATAAGCATAGAAATGGTTCGATATAAAAATATTTTGAAGGACTAATCCCGACCGAAGCAACCGATTATTCCCTCTGGAAAGCCACTAGAAAAATAAAACATCCTCAACAGCACCTTAAAAAAAACTGACCAACAAGCTATAACTTTGGCCGAACACTTAACCACAGTGTTCCAATCTAACACGTCTCAACTACCAGACTCTGAAGAAGAAATCAATAAACAATTGGATATTCCACATCAGATGGACCTGCCTATCAAGAAATTAAATCAACTGGAAGATGAATCAACACAAAAAAGGCCCCGGGATATGATCTAATCACAGGCAAAATACTACAACAACTATCCAAGAATGGCTAGAAATTACTGACATACGTATATATTACGACTTGAATATTTTCCTTGTCAATGGAAAAAACATGGAACAATTGAACAAATATACCGTATAGTAAACCATATAAATCAGGATTTCGAGGACTCAGCCGTCTGTATAGACATAAGTCAAGCATTTGACAAAGTATGGCATACTAGCCTATTATACAGTGCGCATCAAAAGTATGGAACATACCAAATAAAACTGAAATAAATGTTGTTGCGTAAAAATACCGAAACACGTCAATTTTCTTGTTTAAAAATACACATTGGAATGTCAAAATCATTTTCCGAAATTCATTTGTTTGTAAGTGATGTCATTAGTATTTTTTTAATGTCAACCCCCATTTTTTTTTAGTTTTTGATAGATCAGTCAATTGTTTAAATGACAGTATAAAAATGTTGATACCTTACATAAGAAAATTTTCGAGAAATAAATTATTTAATGTTTAATAAACACATTCTTAACAAATGTTGAAACATGATGTTTAATGGTATCAGTATCGAGAAAAGAGAATCTAAGGTAACAAGAAACAAATGCCCGTAATCTAAACAAATGCCCACAAGTTGTCAATTATTCAGAAATGTTAGTTGTCGACACATCGTTTACTTGTAATAATTAACACCAGCTTTATAAATCTGCTATGGCTCATTTAACAATTACACAACACACAGAACTTTTAATTTATCTTGGGTGTGAAAACCTTACAAGAACACAACAAGAAGTTTGTGATATGTTTAATGCGAAGTATCCAGATCGACCTATCGCGCGATCAACGGTTAGTAAAATTCAAAGAAAATTTAGGGAGACGGGAAATGTTACAGATATTTCAAAAAGTGGCCGTGCTACAGTGATGAATAAAGACAAGAAACTCAACATTCTTTTACAAATCGAAGAAAATCCTAATTGCGCTTCCTGAAGAGTAGCAGCAGAAAATGATGTCAGTCAGAGTTCAGTACTCAGGTTACTGAGAAAAGAAAAATATCATCCGTTTAAAATTCGGCTTGTTCACGAGCTCAATGAAGAGGATCCTGACCGACGCTTGGAATTTTGCGAAATAATGATGAATTTTCTTCAAACAAATGAACGTTTCCATCACCAGATTCTTTTCACGGATGAAGCAACTTTCTGTTTGAATGGAACAGTTAACCGCCAGAACTGCAGGTACTGGAGTAAGGAAAATCCTCATTGGATGTCTGAGGCACACACTCAATATCCACAAAAAGTAAACGTCTGGGCTGGAATAGTGGACACCAGAATAATAGGTCCTTATTTCTTTGATGGAAATCTGACTGGACCAAGGTATTTAGAGTTTTTCCAAAATGACCTTATTCCAGCACTTACGATACTTTACCCAAATCAAGATGATCCAGATGTGCCAAATAATACCCTTTGGTATCAGCAAGATGGCGCCCCGCCACATTATGCGCGTGATATCCGCGATTTTTTTAATAATTGCTTTCCTGCAAGGTGGATCGGTAGAAGAGGACCACTAGAGTGGCCAGCTAGGTCGCCTGACCTTACACCCCTCGCTTATTTTTTATGGGGCTATTTAAAATCAATAGTATATTCTACTAGACCGCAGGACATCGAAGATCTGAAAAATCGTATTCGACAGGAAATTCAAAGAATTACTGAAGATGTTATCCATAATGTTTTAAGAGAATATGTGGATAGACTTGCTTATTGTCAAGAAGTGAATGGAGGGAATTTTGAGCAGTTACTTTGATACCTGCAGTTGCTTTTACATTAAAATCTTCTGTGTATTCATTGTTTATTGTGGTTTTCACTAAAGGCGTTTCATAAACATTAAATAATTTATTTCTCTACAATTTTCTTATGTAAGGTATCAATATTTTATACTGTCATTTAAACAATTGAATGATTTATCAAAAACTCAAAAAAATGGGGGTTGACTTTTAAAAAAATACTGATGACGTCATCACTTACAAACAAATGAATTTCGGAAAATGATTTTGACATTCCAATGTGTAATTTTAAACAAGAAAATTGACTTGTTTCGGGATTTTTACAAAAAAACATTTATTTCAGTTTTATTTGGTATGTTCCATACTTTTGGTGCGCACTGTATAAAATTAAACGTAATTCCCCACATCCGATATATTCATTAATAAAATGATACCTCACCAATAGAACCTATACTGTCAGGTATTCCACAGGCAAGTATTCTCTGACAAACTTTGTATTCTATATATACAGCAGATTTACCAGAAACCACGCAAACAATCATCGCTACATATGCTGACGATACAATGATACTAGCGTCACATGAAGATCCCTCGTTGCTTCTAGAAATCTACAAATATTGATATTGTATTGACTTTACTATGTAAGCCAATATTATATTAATCTCTAATAGACTGCTAAAGTACTCTTACACTTCAAAATACTTTAAATAAAATATTTGTCCTAATATTTTATTTTATTTCTTTGACTTGGCTAGTTCAGTTTATAACAAAACATCCCACCTCAGTTGGGTACTTGCTTTAGAAAATTCTATCAAAATTATTGTATAAAAATGTTTCATTATTGACAATTTATTTCAGAATGACTTTAAATCTTTTACTGTCACTGTCAATTAATATTGACACTTAGCTGAATTTATATTTAATTAACACAAATCACTTCCAATATGTTGAAAAAAGTAAGTATTTTTGTAAGTAATTAACTATTCCACTGTTAATACTAATTAATGTTTATTAATTACATATACCTGGATATCTTCCACTTTTAACATGGATCCAATTCTCCTGTAGAAAAACAGCACAAGCTATTTTGTCACATGTATTTGAATCTTCAACCAGGAACCCTACTACAATTAGAATCCACGGTATTACAATGAACCAAATACCTCCAAAGTGTCACGCTACTACTTCAAAAGTCACCCAGCTCTCCTAGATGGTAGATTCTTTATTACACACAACTGCAAATCCAAGATGTAATCTTCTTTACAGCCACCAACATGGTATCCAATCCTCCTATTCCATTCCATAAACACCGGCCCGGCATAATGAATTTGTGACAGCAAGCCTAATGAAAATCCAATTCACAGATGTCCTCACCTCTACTACGACCCGCACGAACTCGAACCAGCAATTCCCGTTCCAGGTTATAATGAATCCATTAATAAGTATATGCGAGCATACCCATTCAAATTATTTACAGGTATCTATGTATTGACAGAAATCCACACCACAGCTTCTCCAGTCAACCCAATTAAATAGTACGGATTCATCTCACCCATTCCAATAATCGTAGTTCCTTCTTTATTAACTGTATGGTCCCCTTCTTCACATTAAAGCCCGTCTCAGTTTTTGAAATTTTTGTTTATTTCATTTTTTACTTAATTTAGTCCTTTGCACCCTTGTATATCATTCCATTAATACACCTTGATTATAAAAGGGCTATTTAGTAATTTATTTTCACTACAAAATAATTATGTCTAACTTTTTAAAAATCGAAATCAGTTGTTATCTAATAATAGTTTTTACCATAGCAATTTTCAATTGTAAACATAATGATTTAAACTAACATCTTGGATTACTTTTTACTACATACAGTACATTTTCTTAATTAGTCTGACAAATTCCAAGTAATTTTTTTAAATATTGTAACGGCCAGGTCGTTGCCCCGGAATTATGACCTAGTGCCCCGATTTTTCTAGAAACGTCGCGATCAATACGCGACCTTGCGGTCCTGGACCCCCAGGCGCAGACGCGTGACGTCAGCGCCCTTAAAGGTAGCTGCAGACGCGTGACGTCAGCGACCTATGGATAACACGCAAATGCGACATGCGGTTCCCAGAAATGTCCTGCGAAGTCTAGGTTGATCTTGAAGGAACTATCTAGCAATATAAATACACGCTCGCAGGAGTTCTCATTTAGTTCTCATCAGACTATGAAGCGCGCGTGATACAAACCAACCGTAGTGAAATAAATAACAGATAAATAACCAGATAAATCCTTAATGTTTAAATTGTAAATAAATAAATAGTTAGCGTATCGTTGTTAGAAATAGTGCCTATAGTTCGTAGTTTAAGTAATTTGTGTTCTGTATTATTAATTCGTGTGTTTGTAAATAATAATAGTTAATAGTTATAAATAAATGTTTAATACAAGAAGCAGTGAATAATTTTTAAATAGCCCGAACGTTAAAAACGTAACAATATTAATTCAGCTTATGATTTCCATATTGTTTCAGACTATCTTATAGTTTGTTTTAATTAATAAATCATCACATATCACATTTGCATTGAAGCCTGGTATAACATTAAATGGAATTCCTATACCACATAAAGACACAATTAAATATTTAGGTCTTTACATTGATAGAAGATTAACTTGGCGCACTCATATTTTCAACAAAAGGAAACAACTAGGCAAGAAATTTAGTCGAGTGTATTGGCTACTAGGTAGAAACTCTGCATTATCTACCGACAATAAGCACTTGATATATAAAACCATGCTTAAACCTATCTGGACATACTGTATAAAAATCTGGGAAACTGCAAGCTCATCTAACATAGAAATAATTCTGTGGTTTCAGAACAAAGTGCGCAGAGCGATAGTCAACGCACCATGGTATGTTCCCAATACAATATTACATACTGATCTAGATATACCCCGGCAAGAAATCGGGAAATTCAGTACCAAAAACAAAGACAGGGTCTAAGCTCACCCTAACCCACTTGCAAGTACGCTGTATGATGAAGAAAATTGAAGAGGTACAAACGAGCAGATCTTCCCTATCGTTTCACCTGAACGAGACATCCAGTCATATTTCATTATTTCAAGTATAAATAAGTGAATAAATATTATCATATGTTGTTTAATTTTTAGAGACTGCTCACAGGAGCATTGCCCTTCATGCCTTATTTTAGTAATAAGTTAGTTAAGCATTAGGTTAAGTAATTACATAAAATATACTTATTGTTTGTATTAACAGATAGATTGTATAAAAGTGGAGTCAATAAAAAAAATGAAAATAATTGACGACACTGCTTCATAACAATCACGTGATACTGAGATTTCATTACAAAGAGTTGATCGAACATGTTGAAGGAAACAAAATTTTATAATATTAGGGGATCGGAATGGTACGAACAGGTTCAGAAAGCAATGTTATGGGTAAATAGGCAGTGAGTAGAAGAAATGAGAGAAGTGGCCGCCTGGATGAACTCTGAACACAACACAATCTACTATTAGCAAATACCATATTTCAACAGTATGCACTACATTATGTGCTGGCAAAATAGAAATAGGAAATAGAGGCTGATGAAGTGTTACAAAAACAAAGTCGGGAGGTTAAACCAAATGATACAAGTGAGCAATAATAACAAAAATACAGTGTCAGTAAGAAAGGCGATAGTATAGAAAGGTTTTACGACACTCAGGCGAAGAGATCTGTATCAAAATCCAAGAAGGCGATGAAGATGAACGAGACGATACCATTAGAAAATTAGAATATAATATAGTAGTTAGTAAAACAAACAAGGGAAAAACCTCGGATATTGATAACCAGGTTTAGGATAAATATGCACTTAAAATTTGGAAGATATGCACGTAAAATACGGAAAATATCCACTTCAATATGTAACTTAAAAGTAAAGTAAGACTCCCATACAAAAACTGATTTTTTATTAATTAATGCACAAATACATCCATACGTTTTAATAAAGCGGGAAAAAGATATTAGATCTTATTAAATTACTTATAAATATTATTATTACATATAATATCTGCAACTCAATAATACTCATTACAAAGTCCCATTAAGGTGGGGTTTTCCAAAATATAAATTTACATAGGCTATACTCCCTAGACCATTCTAAGAATTGACTAAAAAGAATTTGCATTTCCATCCAAAGGTTAGCATGAATCACTGGAAATGCTTATTCTTAAAAATTACCAATATTCAACCAAGAACGTATTTTTCATGCTGTTTTGCTTTCAAAGTAGTTAAAACTTTCAAAATAATTACATTGCATGCAACTAGCAATCAAAGTTCTTAGAAATGTACAGCATTAATTAAAAATCTTCAAGCTATGCATTTATTGTATAAAACTGTAAAACTATGTATTTGCATATGTAAATATGCAAATGCATAATTATCCTAAGCCTGTTAATATCATACCAGCAGAAATAATAAGAAATATTGGAGATTAAAGTCTACAAGTCGTTATAAAAAGGTAATTGTACCAAGACTTCAAAAACCACATAATTATATTATTATTAGTTCGGTTTCACAGCAGCTGTGGTCGTCTTCCGATTCCCAGTTTCCATGATTTTGAATCGTCTCAATCTTCTTCGTGGAGGTTTCTTGCAGACATTGCCTTTAAAATTCCTTTTCTCCAAGTTTTGTAGAGCGCGGGCGTCTTCTTTTCTTTTTGGACCCACTCCCTTACTTTTCTTGGAAGCCCATACCCTACTAGCTGTTTTCGTTGTATTTCTTCCATTATTGTTCTGTCGTTATTTGTGCGACGACGTATTTCTTCATTTCTTATATGTCCTGCTCTTGACACTCGCGCTGATCTTAAGAAATCCATCTCTGTAGCCAATTATTGTCTTTCCATGTTTCTGCTTATTTGTCACATCTCGTATCTGTACGTTAAATTACTTTTCGTAGTAGTTTCATATACAGATTGGTGGCACCTAGTACGAACATATGAACATGTAAGACAACTGTCCTTTTACACTGTAATGCTCTTTGATTTTTGTTTAATGTAGAATACTCCTTTCTGGACAGTAAACCCAAACAAAGTAATTTATGTAGTTGATTGCAAAAACGAGTAGAGTAGATGAATAACGAAAGCAGTGCAAATTAAGTCTTGGAGCCAATGTAACATTAAAATTAACACAAACATTGTAATAATGTGACACCGTGGCGTAACTATGGGGGGTGATTTGAGTGTCGAAACACCCCCCAGAGGCTTTAGGAATAACTAAAATTCGTCTTAAAATAAAAAATTTAAATTACATTTTTGTAATGTATAATTGAATACCAATTATCACATTCGGAATTCGGACTCGACCATTTTTAAAATCCGATCTCAACGAACCTCCTTCGGACGTGATTGCTGAGTTCAAATTATACCGGAAATGCCAAAATGTACAAAATCTTTCATATAAGACAGCAATTGATGCGCTAGCTACGTGCACTAAGGACATGTTTCCAAACATATTCAAGTTGCTGCAAATCCTGCAACGATTCCTGTGTTAACTGAAACAGCTGAAAGATCATTCTCCACCTTAAAAAGAATTAAGATTTACCTCCGATATACGACATCACAATATAGGCTGAATGGATTGGCAATGCTCTCCATTCACAGAGAACTGCAGGTGAACGAGTTAGCAAAAAAATACCAAGAAAACGTGAATTACTACTATACGTTGTATTACAATTGTAATGATTTTATTGTTTATAAATAAACAGCATGGTTGCTTTCATTTCTATAGGACTTGCAGTAGGCCGTCATTTAACTAATATTTTACAGTCAAAATGACATTCAACATTTTCATAGATAGGAGTTATTGCAAGGACAGATATTATCTTGCAATTTTGTTTTACAAGCAAGCTAAGTTGTTATTTATTTAGCAAATAACTATTTTTGACTTCTTTTGGTTGATAAGCAAAAAATAAATTCTTAAATGTAACTAGGTGGTCTATACTGCCAAGAAGTTAAATCAAGACCTACCGCAAGTCCTGTAGACATGAAATCAACTATACTTTATGGTACGCTTATTTTTTTTAAATTCTTGTTGTAAGGTTGATCACTCTCCCAGAACACCCCCCAGAGCAAAATCTTAGTTACGCCACTGATGTGACAGCTATTTGACAGTATGGTACATCAAGTTGCCTGCCCTAAAATCTCAATTGTCATGCGTGTCCTCATGTTCGCACAAGCCACCACCAATCTGAATATACAGGTTGTCCCAAAAAGAATGAGACACCGAAAACCTAATATACCTTTGTACAAAGTCCCTTCAGTAGGAAGTAAAAGGAGCTCAGTTTTTTATTTTTTTGTTAATTTCCACAATTGTAGAGATATCGATTTGAATTTTGGTATACATGCTTACTATTTTGTAGTTCACTAATAGGAAAAACTACTACTTCGTTATCTATAACACTTTCTAAAAATTTAAATTATTGTTTGAAAAAGAATTAAAATGCACAAAAATAATGTACTTTTAGTTCATAAGCGTAAGAGCAACCGTTTACCTTAAAACGCCTATCAAAGGTTTTTGGTTGTCATTATGACGAGCAATTATCAAGTAGCCATGATTACAAAAACAATGGGTAATGATTGTAATCTAGTAAACAACAACAAGAAATTAATTAATGACGTTGGTGACATCAGTTTTTTGTATTTTGTACTTCCGAAAATGCTGTGACATAACGAATCTTTCAGGATTGGAGAATTCGTTATCTAGCGGCATTTTCTTAAACATAAAAGAAGAAATTCTTATGTCACTAATGTCATTAATTGTTTTATTATTGTTTCTTACTAGATGACGATTGTTTTTGTGATCATGGTCACTTGATAATTATTGCACGTGTTAATGACTACCAAAAACCTTTGATGGTCATTTTAAGGTAAATGGTTGCTTTTAGGCTTATGAACTAAGAGTACATTATTTTTGTGCTTTTTAATTCTATTTCAGATATAGCCTAAAATTTCAAAAAATGTTACAGATAACGAAGTTTGAGTTAAAAAAAGTTTTCAAAGATAGGTAAAGTGCATCTTAAAGTCAAGTCTAATTTATGAAAAATGTTTTGTTAGTGCAGTACATAATAGTAAGCATGTATACCAAAATTCAAATCGATATCTCGTGGAAAGTAATAAAAAATAAAAAATAAAAAATTTAACTTTAAGGCTCTATAACTCCTTACTGAAAGGACTTTTTACTAAGGTATATTAGATTTAATCGATTTATTATAACGTAAGGAATTTATGACTAATCTGTATCTCATTCTTTTTGGGACACCCTGTATATTCTTGTTTCGAGTGTTGTATCTTTTTGCCAGAGAATTGAATTTAAAGCAGCAGTCGCTTTCCTAGCACTGTTTATTCTGTGGCTAATCATCTATTTGCATTTTTCTGTTTTGTCTATGTTAGGTCATAAATATCAATAGTTGTTGCACTCTTTTATCGATGTTTCGTCTTCCATATTAACATCTTGGTTTATGCCACCTATGCACATGTATTCTGTCTTTCGTACATTTATTGTAATTCCCACTTAAAATATTCTCCCCTAAGCTTCCTCATCATATAGTCGATATATTCAAAATCTAGGACTATTACTACCTGATCATCTGCATAGTGTAGTGTATATAGCGTTCTTTCACATTTTCTTCTCCAATCTTTTGATGTATTATCTAGGTATATACAGATTACTATTAGTTTAGCATGTCTAAACATATTGGAGTTTTCTAATTAATTCAAACGGGTAACCGTTATTAAAAACTATCCTATAAATTATCTGAATTTCTTTATTGAAGGAGACTTGGTTAAGAGGAAGATTATAAAGTCTATTGAAGAAAAACCTAAAAGCGGCCAGTTTATGAGACAAAGGATGAAAAGAGCTGAAGGAGATGACATTATTAGTGGTAGTAGGTTTTCTGTATATTCCAATGGACAGAGAACAGTCTCCCCTGGTGACTGACAGATCAAGAAAGTTCAAGATTTTGCCAGTTTCAAGTTCCAACGTAAATTTAATGTGTTTATGAACTGAATTAAGGAAATCAAAGCAATTTTTAAGGTCGAAGTCATTTCCCTCGAAGACAACAAAGATGTCATCGACATACCTCTTGTAAAAAATGAAATGTGTTTTGATAGTATGATTAGTAAAGAAGTGATTAACTTCAAGATTGGTTAGAAAAATTTCTGCTAAAAGCGTGTTACGGTTATTTTGTTACTCCCTGTAGTTCTGCATTGCTAGATTTACGCCTTCGTTAATTTGCGATTTCTGTGGGGCTTGTTATCGTATCGTTCAGGCATGATTTTGGCCTTGCTCGACAGCGTGAGGTCGGAGCGCTCTCGAGGCCGCATTCTTTTGGCTGAGCGCGTCCCTTTTGGTTGGACGGAACGCGGCGAAGATGTTTTATGCTGGCTTTGGTGATCCGCTTTGTCTCGCCGCTACATTTTGTTAGTTATGGGAGCTTTGGGGCCTCGCTGCAAAGCGAAGCATGTGAGATTTTATTCTACGCCATGCCGCATCTAGCCTTCGATGCTCGTTTGCCCAGTTCACCCGGGGTAAGTTCCGTTTTATTTTGTTGGTCGTTTACCAAAGGGTTGCATGCATTTATTCTGGATTTCGTTTTCCTTAGCAAGCCGTCTTGGGCACAATTCGAGCAAGCCGTCTTGGGCACAATTCTAACAAGCCGTCTTGGGCGGAATTCGAACAAGCAGCCGTGAGCGAAAATTCGAGTAATCTGTCTGGACAATTCAGTCTTGGTTAAATCAGTCTACATAAGCAGTTTTGGGCAATTCTGTTCGAGTGTGCAGTTTTTCTGAATTTCAAGGAGGCAGCTGTCGCCGCCGCTATCTTCGATGTGCGACCTTGGCTTGCTGCGTGTTCTCAGGGAGATCTTCAGCACGCCTGGACTCTTGATAAGCATGCTGAAAGTGCTCGACGGAAGCCGCTAACAGGTTGTACTTTAGACTGTATTTAGATAATTATTTTATGACATGTCCGTTCGCGAGTGTGCGCTGCCGCTTCTCGGCTTGCGGCAATTTAAGTTCTGATTTTCCGTAACGTCCGCTCAACCATTTTTGTTGTTGTTATGCAGTTATTGGTAAATTGTGACGCATTCATATTAAGAGTTATGCTTTGTCGATTGTATTGTGATATTTTAAATGCCAATTATACTGTGATATTTTATTGTGTTTATTTATTATTTGTTACTGCTACCGATGTTTGAGTTGTGCTTTCTTTCAGATTGTTTGTGCTACTGAGTTTACGGATTCTCGTTCTACTGCCTGGATACACTTGCTTATTTTGTTAAAAATACCGTTGGCGCCCGTTTTGCATATTTCGTTCATAGAACTGTCACGCCGTCTTCGTACTGAGCTGGTCGGCAGGCAATTGTATCCAAGTAGCTATGTTAGGTTTGATTTTGAGAGATTAGCCAACGGTACCCCTTTTGATGATAATAAGATTTATGGCGCCCAATGTGGTGGCGTGTTTTTTTGTAAATGTGCCTCGGCACTTGTTTGAAATTTTGATATGACAAATTGGTGCAGTAACAAATTATGTATGATATTTTTGCCAGCATTTTTATATGATGCAGTGTCTAATTTTAATATGTTTTGCTATTTGTGCATGCTAGGCTAAGTAGTATAGAATTTTTAACTATCTATATTTGATCATGCATGTGTCGTTGGAAAATCATTACGTGCGATACAAAATTTAAATTTCGGGAGTTGATGTCAATAACGTTTTGTTGTAGAAGTAACTTTTGTTGAGCTCATTCCGTATCGCTCGAGTGTGCTAGCGTTGTGCTTTATTCCTGGTTGTAGTAGCCAAGTTTTTGTCACTTTAGATCGTTGATTGTGGAGGTTTTTCACCTCTCTTTTTGATTTGGTTTTTCGCCTCTGTGATTGATTGGTATTTTTGATGGCTGCTACTTATTGTGGTGTACTGTGCGTTTGTTTTGGTGAATCTTCTGCGAGATCAGCTTCCGAGGTAGCCAGGTAGTGTGCACATTTTGCAATGTGTTGTTGTGTTGCCCAAGTTCATTTCTCAAGTTGCTTTGGAGCCCTTGTTCGTTGCTTTTTATTTTTTTTTGTTTCGTTTGAGCGATTGATTGGTTACGTTGTGAATTTAGGTAGTATGTTGGGATTTGTTGCAAGAGTATGCTTTGGTAAGTGGAGTTTCTGAATGGTCTCGGTTTCGATTGGTTGCGTGTTCTTGAGGTTCTGCGAAGTTAGTATGCTTGAGTTTTTCTTCCTGTTTTGTCGTCCTTCCTTTGTGGAAGTTGTTGTTTCTCTTTTGACTTTTCCTGTTGAGGTGCTGACCCTGTTAGGAGTGTGTTGGTAATGTGTTTGGGGGGGAGTTTGCTTTGCGAGATTCTTAGGCCGTCCTTCAGTTGGATTAGCGCGGCTTATTTGTTTGTTTCTTATCTTTCCTGTTCGATTGATGATTGGGATTTTGGGTCGATGTTGGTGAGTTTGAGGGATTCGCTTATGCGGATTTTTATGATCTCTCAGGCCATCTTCGTAGTTTGGATTTGGTGCAGCTCTTCTTAGTTGGCTCTGTCATCTTCTGGTTCGTTGATTAGGATACTGGTTCGTGTTGGTGTGTTTGGGAGATTCGCTTATGCGGGTTTGTATGATCTCTCAAACCATCTTTTTAGTTGGTTTGGTGCGTTTATTAATTGCTGGCTTTTTCATTTCATTTTCTTTCTTCCCCTTTTGGATTGATTGTGAGTATGGTGGTTTGAAGTGGATATGCTTAAGGGGTTTTGTTTCGCAAATTTTCCTCTCAAGCCGTTTCTTATCACTCTTATCTGTTGATTCCTTTTTTTCCTCTCCTTTTAGTTTTCCTTTGTGTTTGCATTTGCTTTTGCGTAGGGCGAGCTTAGCTTGCTGGATTGTTTGGATGCCCCTTTGGTATGCTGTCGTGATGTTCTCCGCTTTAGGCGGATTTGGCCGTTTGATGCCAGTTGTCGTGTCCGTCAGCAATTTTGGTATTTTTGAGTGAAGTTCAGCTATCGTGCTGCTGTGAGTTTTTTGTTTTTTTTTGTTTTTGGGCATCCATGACGCTTATGCGGATTATTTTCCACAGTAAGGTTCGTCCCGCGTTTGGTGTCGCTTTCGGACATGCTTGGCGATTGCGGACGGTCTCTGTTGCCCTTTTGGAGGGTCGACTTATGTCGGATTAGTTGGGACCCGACTCTTTCGCGAAGCCTCTGTCCTTTTCGTTTTCTTTAGTCTCTTGCTTTTTGCTTTCGTTTCGCGTTGGGCTCCTAGTGTAGGGTGGTTGGTTGGGCATTTGTAGGGTAGGTCACTATTGGGAGGCGCTTTCATCTTGTTTTTCTCCTCTTATACCGCTAGGGTGGTTGGTTGGGCATTTGTAGGGTAGGTCACTATTAGGAAACGTTTTCATCTTGTTTTTCTCCTCTTATACCGCTAGGGTAGGTTGGTAGGGCATTGCAGGGAAGGTCACTGTGGGGAGCTATTTCATCTAGTTCTTCCTATAATAACACTGGAGTAGCTTGCAGTTAGCAGTTGGGTTTATTGTGTGGTTCGACTTGCATTCGTGTCGAGTGAAGTTCATCTTTCGCTTTAGTGTAGGTTTGAGTTAGCTTGTTGGGTTTTGTTGGATACCTTTTGGGATTTTGGTGGCTTAGCTGTTGTTGTATGGTTGCCTTCAGCTATGCGTATTGTGTTGTTTTTTTGTTGTTGTTACGGTATCCATATCGCTCACGCGGATTTCGATCCACAAGTGAGTCTCGAATCTTCGTTGTGGTTTCGCTTTTGGGCGTGCTTGGAGATGGAGAACGGTTTCGTTTACTCATTTAGAGTACGGCTCGTTCCGGATTTGTGGGACCTGCATCTGTTTCCGAGTCATTGTTCTTTAGTTTCCTTTTGAGCCTTTGTTGCCGAATGAAGTCTTTGGTATGATCTGCTGCTGTGATTGGTTATTCCAGCTGTTGTTGAATTTTGTGTGAGGTATTGTAGGTTGGTTGGGCATTTGTAGGGCAGGTCACTTTAGGGAATTATTTCATCTAGTTTCTCCCTTATCAACGCTGAAGTAGTTTGTTGGCAGTAGTTCGATTTGGTATTTGGTTTTGGTACTTTTGGCACGTTCCGGATTTTGGACTTGCTGTAGAGCTTATTGTTGTGTGGGGCACTACGCCTTGTTGTTGAGTTGAATCTGGTGGGGACTGCTGTCTGCGTGCACTGTTTCGGTTGTTGATAGACTTCTAGTGAGATCTCCACTTGGGGATGTGATGTGTTTGTAGGTGTTGTGTGTTGTGATCCTTTGGGTTTCGTATATCTTTGGGGGTGGGTTTGTGGTTTGTTCGTGGGAAGGGTTTCTTGGAGGTTTTCGGTTTCGCAGTGCCTTGACTGTGGGGGTTTGCTTTCGCCTCGGGGTTTGTTTTCTTAGGAAGTTGTCAGGGGGGGGGGGTACTCGTGAAGATATGGGGTGATTTTGGGGAGTTCTTGGGGCTGGAACTTCTTTGCGATGGGTTGCTACGGGACTGTTCACCGGCGCAGCGTTTAGATCCAGCAGCGACGAGCAGTCTCGATCCCTGTCGTGGGGTTGATCTGGTCTCGGGCTTCTCCTGGAGTCACTACCGTCTTCACGGGCAGTTGCTGTATTGTGGTGTGGGTTTGGGTTTTCTATTGTAATTATGGTTGAGATTTTTCATCTGGTTTTTGATCAACTTTGTCGTCCTTGGCTGAGCGAATGTGCGTATTATTGATCTTAGCGTAGAAAAATTTCTGCGAAATTTTTCTGTTCTGGTAAGGGGGGAGTTGTTACGGTTATTTTGTTACTCCCTGTAGTTCTGCATTGCTAGATTTACGCCTTCGTTAATTTGCGATTTCTGTGGGGCTTGTTATCGTAGTTCAGGCATGATTTTGGCCTTGCTCGACAGCGTGAGGTCGGAGCGCTCTCGAGGCCGCATTCTTTTGGCTGAGCGCGTCCCTTTTGGTTTGACGGAACGCGGCGAAGATGTTTTATGCTGGCTTTGGTGATCCGTTTTGTCTTGCCGCTACATTTTGTTAGTTATGGGAGCTTTGGGGCCTCGCTGCAAAGCGAAGCATGTGAGATTTTATTCTACGCCATGCCGCATCTAGCCTTCGATGCTCGTTTGCCCAGTTCACCCGGGCAAGCCGTCTTGGGCACAATTCGAACAAGCCGTCTTGGGCGGAATTCGAACAAGCCGTCTTGGGCGGAATTCGAACAAGCAGCCGTGGGCGAAAATTCGAGTAATCTGTCTGGGCAATTCAGTCTTGGTTAAATCAGTCTACATAAGCAGTTTTGGGCAATTCAGTTCGAGTGTGCAGTTTTTCTGAATTTCAAGGAGGCAGCTGTCGCCGCCGCTATCTTCGATGTGCGACCTTGGCTTGCTGCGTGTTCTCAGGGAGATCTTCAGCACGCCTGGACTCTTGATAAGCATGCTGAAAGTGCTCGACGGAAGCCGCTAACAGGTTGTACTTTAGACTGTATTTAGATAATTATTCTATGACATGTCCGTTCGCGAGTGTGCGCTGCCGCTTCTCGGCTTGCGGCAATTTAAGCTTTGATTTTCCATAACGTCCGCTCAACCATTATTTTTGTTGTTATGCAGATATTGGTAAATTGTGACGCCTTCATATTAAGAGTTATGCTTTGTCGATTGTATTGTGATATTTTAAATGCCAATTATACTGTGATATTTTATTGTGTTTATTTATTATTTGTTACTGCTACCGATGTTTGAGTTGTGCTTTCTTTCAGATTGTTTGTGCTACTGAGTTTACGGATTCTCGTTCTACTGCCTGGATACACTTGCTTATTTTGTTAAAAATACCGTTGGCGCCCGTTTTGCATATTTCGTTCATAGAACTGTCACGCCGTCTTCGTACTGAGCTGGTCGGCAGGCAATTGTATCCAAGTAGCTATGTTAGGTTTGATTTTGAGAGATTAGCCAACGGTAACCCCTTTTGATGATAATAACGTCAACTGTATCATGTTTGTTTACAGCGTTAGAAACGCATTGGGTAAACTCTATGGGTTAGTCGGAGGAACAAATATGATAATTCCAAGCTATTGAGTTGGTTAAATCTGAACTGATAGTTCTTGATGGCTTAGTACAGCTTAAATGTATTAGAACGTTTGTTAATGCCATTTTTATTAGAAGTTAATGTAATATTAAGCTCTCTCGAATACCAGCTGACAACAAAGATAAAGCTACCTACAGTATTATGCTGCCAAGCTGTTTTATTATATTCTTAGTACATACAGTGATGAACATCAACTGTATCATGCACATTTACGGCGTTATACAAACGCATTTGGCACACGCTATGGGAATGTCGCGACACAAATATGATAATCCTCATGCTTAGTGAGCTGGTTTAATCAGTTGGGGCATTTGCTGATGGTTTATTACAGCTTAAATGTACTAGACGTAAGCTAATAGAATTGTCATTAGAGATAAATATAATATAAAATTCTCTCGCACACCAGCTGACAATACAAAGAGAAACTACCTACTTTACTTTGTTGCCAAGCTGTTTTATTATAATCTTAGTACATACGGTAATGAACGTCAACTGTATCATGTTTGTTTACAGCGTTAGAAACGCATTGGGTAAACTCTATGGGTTAGTCGGAGGAACAAATATGATAATTCCAAGCTATTGAGTTTGCTAAATCTGTACTGATAGTTCTTTATGGCTTAGTACAGCTTAGATGTATTAGAACGTTTGCTAATGCCATTTTTATTAGAAGTTAATGTAATATTAAGCTCTCTCGAATACCAGCTGTCAACAAAGATAAATCTACCTACTGTGTTTTCTGCCAAGGTGTTTTATTTTATTCTTAGTACATACAGTAATGAACATCAACTGTATCATGCACATTTACGGCGTTATACAAACGCATTTGGCACACGCTATGGGGATGCGGCGACACAAATATGATAATTCTCAAGCTTATTGAGCTGCTTTAATCTGTAGGGGTAATTGCTTATGGTTTAGGACAGCTTAAATGTACTAGACGTACACTAATAGCATTTTTGATAGAGATAAATATAATATAAAATTCTTTGGAAAACCAGCTGACAATACAAAGAGAAACTACATACTTTACGATGCTGCCAAGCCGTTTTATTATAATCTTAGTACATACAGTGATGAACATCAACTGTATCATGCAAATTTACGTAGTTATACAAACGCATTTGGCACACGCTATGGGGATGCCGCGACACAAATATGATAATTCTCAAGATTATTGAGCTGGTTTAATCTGTACGGGTAATTGCTTATGGTTTAGTACAGCTTAAATGTACTAGACGTACACTAATTGCATTTTCGTTAGAGATAAATATAATATAAAATTCTCTCGCACACCAGCTGACAATACAAAGAGAAACTACCTACTTTACGATGCTGCCAAGCTGTTTTATTATAATCTTAGTACATACAGTAATGAACATCAACTGTATCATGTAAATTTACGGCGTTATACAAACGCATTTGGCACACGCTATGGGGATGCCGCGACACAAATATGATAATTCTCAAGATTATTGAGCTGGTTTAATCTGTACTGGTAATTGCTTATGGTTTAGTACAGCTTAAATGTAATAGACGTACACTAATAGCATTTTCGTTAGAGATAAATATAATATAAAATTCTCTCGCACACCAGCATTACAATACAAAGAGAAACTACCTACTTTACGACGCTGCCAAGCTGTTTTATTATAATCTTAGTACATACAGTGATGAACATCAACTGTATCATGCAAATTTACGGCGTTATACAAACGCATTTGGCACACGCTATGGGGATGCCGCGACACAAATATGATAATTCTCAAGATTATTGAGCTGGTTTAATCTGTACGGGTAATTGCTTATGGTTTAGTACAGCTTAAATGTACTAGACGTACACCAACAGCATTTTCGTTAGAGATAAATATAATACAAAATTCTCTCGCACACCAGCTGACAATACAAAGAGAAACTACCTACTTTAAGATGCTGCCAAGCTGTTTTATTATAATCTTAGTACATACTGTGATGAACATCAACTATATCATGCAAATTTACTGCGTTATACAAACGCATTTGGCACACGCTATGGGGATGCCGCGACACAAATATGATAATTCTCAAGATTATTGAGCTGGTTTAATCTGTACGGGTAATTGCTTATGGTTTAGTACAGCTTAATTGTACTAGACGTACACTAATAGCATTTTCGTTAGAGATAAATGTAATATAAAATTCTCTCGCACACCAGCTGACAATACAAAGAGAAACTACATACTTTACGATGCTGCCAAGTTGTTTTATTATAATCTTAGTACATACAGTGATGAACATCAACTGTATCATGCAAATTTACGGCGTTATACAAACGCATTTGGCACACGCTATGGGGATGCCGCGACACAAATATGATAATTCTCAAGCTTATTGAGCTGGTTTAATCTGTACGGGTAATTGCTTATGGTTTAGTACAGCTTAAATGTACTAGACGTACACTAATAGCATTTTCGTTAGAGATAAATATAATATAAAATTCTCTCGCACACCAGCTGACAATACAAAGAGAAACTACCTACTTTACGATGCTGCAAAGCTGTTTTATTATAATCTTAGTACATACAGTGATGAACATCAACTGTATCATGCAAATTTACGGCGTTATACAAACGCATTTGGCACACGCTATGGGGATGCCGCGACACAAATATGATAATTCTCAAGATTATTGAGCTGGTTTAATCTGTACGGGTAATTGCTTATGGTTTAGTACAGCTTAAATGTACTAGACGTACACTAATAGCATTTTCGTTAGAGATAAATATAATATAAAATTCTCTCGCACACCACCTGACAATACAAAGAGAAACTACATACTTTACGATGCTGCCAAGTTGTTTTATTATAATCTTAGTACATACTGTGATGAACATCAACTATATCATGCAAATTTACGGCGTTATACAAACGCATTTGGCACACGCTATGGGGATGCCGCGACACAAATATGATAATTCTCAAGATTATTGAGCTGGTTTAATCTGTACGGGTAATTGCTTATGGTTTAGTACAGCTTAAATGTACTAGACGTACACTAATAGCATTTTCGTTAGAGATAAATATAATATAAAATTCTCTCGCACACCACCTGACAATACAAAGAGAAACTACATACTTTACGATGCTACCAAGTTGTTTTATTATAATCTTAGTACATACAGTGATGAACATCAACTGTATCATGCAAATTTACGGCGTTATACAAACGCATTTGGCACACGCTATGGGGATGCCGCGACACAAATATGATAATTCTCAAGATTATTGAGCTGGTTTAATCTGTACGGGTAATTGCTTATGGTTTAGTACAGCTTAAATGTACTAGACGTACACTAATAGCATTTTCGTTAGAGATAAATATAATATAAAATTCTCTCGCACACCACCTGACAATACAAAGAGAAACTACATACTTTACGATGCTGCCAAGTTGTTTTATTATAATCTTAGTACATACTGTGATGAACATCAACTGTATCATGCAAATTTACGGCGTTATACAAACGCATTTGGCACACGCTATGGGGATGCCGCGACACAAATATGATAATTCTCAAGATTATTGAGCTGGTTTAATCTGTACGGGTAATTGCTTATGGTTTAGTACAGCTTAAATGTACTAGACGTACACTAATAGCATTTTCGTTAGAGATAAATATAATATAAAATTCTCTCGCACACCACCTGACAATACAAAGAGAAACTACATACTTTACGATGCTGCCAAGTTGTTTTATTATAATCTTAGTACATACAGAGATCAACATCAACTGTATCATGCAAATTTACGGCGTTATACAAACGCATTTGGCACACGCTATGGGGATGCCGCGACACAAATATGATAATTCTCAAGATTATTGAGCTGGTTTAATCTGTACGGGTAATTGCTTATGGTTTAGTACAGCTTAAATGTACTAGACGTACACTAATAGCATTTTCGTTAGAGATAAATATAATATAAAATTCTCTCGCACACCACCTGACAATACAAAGAGAAACTACATACTTTACGATGCTGCCAAGTTGTTTTATTATAATCTTAGTACATACAGTGATGAACATCAACTGTATCATGCAAATTTACGGCGTTATACAAACGCATTTGGCACACGCTATGGGGATGCCGCGACACAAATAAGATAATTCTCAAGCTTATTGAGCTGGTTTAATCTGTAGGGGCAGTAGCTGATGGTTTATTACAGCTTAAATGTACTAGACGTAAGCTAATAGAATTGTAGTTAGAGATAAATATAATATAAAATTCTCTCGCACACCAGCTGACAATACAAAGAGAAGCTACCTACTTTACGATGCTGCCAAGCTGTTTTATTATAATCTTAGTACCTACGGTAATGAACGTCAACTGTATCATGTTTGTTTACAGCGTTAGAAACGCATTGGGTAAACGCTATGGGTTAGTCGGAGGAACAAATATGATAATTCCAAGCTATTGAGTTTGTTAAATCTGTACTGATAGTTCTTTATGGCTTAGTTCAGCTTAAATGTATTAGAACGTTTGCTAATGCCATTTTTATTAGAAGTTAATGTAATATTAAACTCTCTCGAATACCAGCTGACAAAAAAGATAAAACTACCTACTGTATTATGCTGCCAAGCTGTTTTATTATATTCTTAGTACATACAGCGATGAACATCAACTGTATCATGCACATTTACGGCGATATACAAACGCATTTGGTTCACGCTATGGGCTATGCCGCGACACAAATATGATAATTCTCAAGCTTATTGAGCTGGTTTAATCTGTAGGGGCAGTTGCTGATTGTTTATTACAGCTTAAATGTACTAGACGTAAGCTAATAGAATTGTCGTTAGAGATAAATATAATATAAAATTTTCTCGCACACCAGCTGACAATACAAAGAGAAACTACCTACTTTACGATGCTGCCAAGCTTTTTTATTATAATCTTAGTACATACGGTAATGAACGTCAACTGTATCATGTTTCTTTACAGCGTTAGAAACGCATTGGGTAAACGTTATGGGTTAGTTGGAGGAACAAATATGATAATTCCAAGCTATTGAGCTTGTTTAAACTGTACTGATAGTTCTTTATGGCTTAGTACAGCTTAAATGTATTAGAACGTTTGCTAATGCCATTTTTATTAGAAGTTAATGTAATATTAAGCTCTCTCGAATACCAGCTGACAACAAAGATAAATCTACCTACTGTGTTATGCTGCCAAGCTGTTTGATTTTATTCTTAGTACATACAGTAATGAACATCAACTGTATCATGCACATTTACGGAGTTATACAAACGCATTTGGCACACGCTATGGGGATGCCGCGACACAAATATGATAATTCTCAAGCTTATTGAGCTGGTTTAATCTGTAGGGGCAGTTGCTGATGGTTTATTACAGCTTAAATGTACTAGACGTAAGCTAATAGAATTGTCGTTAGAGATAAATATAATATAAAATTCTTTCGCACACCAGCTGACAATACAAAGAGAAACTACCTACTTTACGATGCTGCCAAGTTGTTTTATTATAATCTTAGTACTTACGGTAATGAACGTCAACTGTATCATGTTTGTTTACAGCGTTAGAAACGCATTGGGTAAACGCTATGGGTTAGTCGGAGGAACAAATATGATAATTCCAAGCTATAGAGTTTGTTTAATCTGTACTGATAGTTCTTTATGGCTTAGTAGAGCTTAAATGTATTAGAACGTTTGCTAATGCCATTTTCATTAGAAGTTAATGTAATATTAAGCTCTCTCGAATACCAGCTGACAACAAAGATAACTCTACCTACTGTATTATGCTGCCAAGCTGTTTTATTATATTCTTAGTACATACAGTGATGAACATCAACTATATCATGCACATTTACGGCGTTATACTAGCGCATTTGGTACACGCTATGGGGATGCCGCGACACAAATACGATAATTCTCAAGCTTATTGAGCTGGTGAAATATGTAGGGGTAATTGCTTATGGTTTAGTACAGCTTAAATGTACTAGACGTACACTAATAACATTTTCGTTAGAGATAAATATAATATAAAATTCTCTCTCACACCAGCTGACAATACAAAGAGAAACTACCTACTTTACGATGCTGCCAAGCTGTTTTATTATAATCTTAGTACATACGGTAATGAACGTCAACTGTATCATGTTTGTTTACAGCGTTAGAAACGCATTGGGTAAACGCTATGGGTTAGTCGGAGGAACAAATATGATAATTCCAAGCTATTGGGTTTGTTAAATCTGTACTGATAGTTCTTTATGGCTTAGTTCAGCTTAAATGTATTAGAACGTTTGCTAATGCCATTTTTATTAGAAGTTAATGTAATATTTAACTCTCTCGAATACCAGCTGACAAAAAAGATAAAACTACCTACTGTATTATGCTGCCAAGCTGTTTTATTATATTCTTAGTACATACAGTGATGAACATCAACTGTATCATGCACATTTATGGCGTTATACAAACGCATTTGGCACACGCTATGGGGATGCCGCGACACAAATATGATAATTCTCAAGCTTATTGAGCTGGTTTAATCTGTAGGGGCAGTTGCTGATGGTTTATTACAGCTTAAATGTACTAGACGTAAGCTAATAGAATTGTCGTTGGAGATAAATATAATATAAAATTCTCTCGCACACCAGCTGACAATACAAAGAGAAACTACCTACTTTACGATGCTGCCTAGCTGTTTTATTATAATCTTAGTACATACGGTATTGAACGTCAACTGTATCCTGTTTGCCTACAGCGTTAGAAACGCATCCGGTAAGCGCTATGGTTAGTCGGAGGAACAAATATGATAATTCCAAGCTATTGAGTTGGTTAAATCTGAACTGATAGTTCTTGATGGCTTAGTACAGCTTAAATGTATTAGTACGTTTGTTAATGCCATTTTTATTAGAAGTTAATGTAATATTAAGCTCTCTCGAATACCAGCAGACAACAAAGATAAAGCTATTTACAGTATTATGCTGCCAAGCTGTTTTATTATATTCTTAGTACATACAGTGATGAACATCAACTGTATCATGCACATTTACTGCGTTATACAAACGCATTTGGCACACGCTATGGGGATGCCGCGACACAAATATGATAATTCTCAAGATTATTGAGCTGGTTTAATCTGTACGGGTAATTGCTTATGGTTTAGTACAGCTTAAATGTACTAGACGTACACTAATAGCATTTTCGTTAGAGATAAATATAATATAAAATTCTCTCGCACACCAGCTGACAATACAAAGAGAAACTACCTACTATACGATGCTGCCAAGCTGATTTATTATAATCTTAGTACATACAGTAATGAACATCAACTGTATCATGCAAATTTACGGCGTTATACAAACGCATTTGGCACACGCTATGGGGATGCCGCGACACAAATATGATAATTCTCAAGATTATTGAGCTGGTTTAATCTGTACTGGTAATTGCTTATGGTTTAGTACAGCTTAAATGTAATAGACGTACACTAATAGCATTTTCGTTAGAGATAAATATAATATAAAATTCTCTCGCACACCAGCTGACAATACAAAGAGAAACTACCTACTTTACGACGCTGCCAAGCTGTTTTATTATAATCTTAGTACATACAGTGTTGAACATCAACTGTATCATGCAAATGCCATTTTTATTAGAAGTTAATGTAATATTAAACTCTCTCGAATACCAGCTGACAAAAAAGATAAAACTACCTACTGTGTTATGCTGCCAAGCTGTTTGATTTTATTCTTAGTACATACAGTAATGAACATCAACTGTATCATGCACATTTACGGCGTTATACAAACGCATTTGGCACACGCTATGGGGATGCCGCGACACAAATATGATAATTCTCAAGCTTATTGAGCTGGTTTAATCTGTAGGGGCAGTTGCTGATGGTTTATTACAGCTTAAATGTACTAGACGTAAGCTAATAGAATTGTCGTTAGAGATAAATATAATATAAAATTCTTTCGCACACCAGCTGACAATACAAAGAGAAACTACCTACTTTACGATGCTGCCAAGTTGTTTTATTATAATCTTAGTACTTACGGTAATGAACGTCAACTGTATCATGTTTGTTTACAGCGTTAGAAACGAATTGGTTAAACGCTATGGGCTAGTCGGAGGAACAAATATGAAAATTCCAAGCTATAGAGTTTGTTTAATCTGTACTGATAGTTCTTTATGGCTTAGTAGAGCTTAAATGTATTAGAACGTTTGCTAATGCCATTTTTATTAGAAGTTAATGTAATACTAAGCTCTCTCGAATACCAGCTGACAACAAAGATAACTCTACCTACTGTATTATGCTGCCAAGCTGTTTTATTATATTCTTAGTACATACAGTGATGAACATCAACTATATCATGCACATTTACGGCGTTATACAAGCGCATTTGGTACACGCTATGGGGATGCCGCGACACAAATACGATAATTCTCAAGCTTATTGAGCTGGTGAAATATGTAGGGGTAATAGCTTATGGTTTAGTACAGCTTAAATGTACTAGACGTACACTAATAAAATTTTCGTTAGAGATAAATATAATATAAAATTCTCTCGCACACCAGCTGACAATACAAAGAGAAACTACCTACTTTACGATGCTGCCAAGCTGTTTTATTATAATCTTAGTACATACGGTAATGAACGTCAACTGTATCATGTTTGTTTACAGCGTTAGAAACGCATTGGGTAAACGCTATGGGTTAGTCGGAGGAACAAATATGATAATTCCAAGCTATTGAGTTTGTTAAATCTGTACTGATAGTTGTTTATGGCTTAGTTCAGCTTAAATGTATTAGAACGTTTGCTAATGCCATTTTTATTAGAAGTTAATGTAATATTAAACTCTCTCGAATACCAGCTGACAAAAAAGATAAAACTACCTACTGTATTCTGTTGCCAAGCTGTTTTATTATATTCTTAGTACATACAGTGATGAACATCAACTGTATCATGTACGTTTACGGCGTTATACAAACGCATTTGGTTCACGCTATGGGGATGCCGCGACACAAATATGGCAATTCTCAAGCTTATTAAGCTGGTTTAATCTGTAGGGGTAATTGCTTATGGTTTAGTACAGCTTAAATGTACTAGACGTACACTAATAGCATTTTCGTTAAAGATAATTATAATATAAAATTATCTCGCACACCAGCTGACAATACTAAGAGAAACTACCTAGCTTACGATGCTGCCAAGCTGTTTTATTATAATCTTAGTACATACGGTAATGGATGTCAACTGTATCATGTTTGTTTACAGTGTTAGAAACGCATTGGGTAAACGCTTAGGGTTAGTCGGAGGAACAAATATGATAATTCCAAGCTATTGAATTGGTTAAATCTGAACTGTTAGTTCCTGATGGCTTAGTACAGCTTAAATGTAGTAGAACGTTTGCTAATGCCATTGTTATTAGAAGTTAATGTAATATTAAGCTTTCTCGAATACCAGCTGACAACAAAGATAAAACTACCTACTGTATTATGGTGCCAAGCTGTTTTATTATATTCTTAGTACATACAGTAATGAACATCAAGTGTATCATGCACATTTACGACGTTATACAAACGCATTTGGCACACGCTATGGGGATGCCGCGACACAAATATGATAATTCTCAAGCTTATTGAGCTGGTTTAATCTGTAGGGGCAGTTGCTGATAGTTTATTACAGCTTAAATGTACTAGACGTAAGCTAATAGAATTGTCGTTAGAGATAAATATAATATAAAATTCTCTCGCACACCAGCTGACAATCCAAAGAGAAACTACCTAGTTTACGATGCTGCCAAGCTTTTTTATTATAATCTTAGTACATACGGTAATGAACGTCAACTGTATCATGTTTGCTTACAGCGTTAGAAACGCATTGGGTAAACGCTATGGGTTAGTCGGAGGAACAAATATGATAATTCCAAGCTGTTGAGTTTGTTAAATCTGAACTGATAGTTCTTTATGGCTTAGTACAGCTTAAATGTATTAGAACGGTTGCTAATGCCATTTTTATTAGAAGTTAATGCAATATTAAGATAAATATAATATAAAATTCTCTCGCACACCAGCTGACAATATAAACAGAAACTACCTACTTTACGATGCTGCCAAGCTGTTTTATTATAATCTTAGTACATACGGTAATGAACGTCAACTGTATCATTTTTGTTTACAGCGTTACATGCACATTTACGGCGTTATACAAACGCATTTGACACACGCTATGGGGATGCCGCGGCACGAATATGATAATTCTCAAGCTTATTGAGCTGGTTTAATCTGTTGGGGCAGTTGCTGATGGTTTATTACAGCTTAAATGTACTAGACGTAAGCTAACAGAATTGTAGTTAGAGATCAATATAATATAAAATTCTCTCGCACACCAGCTGACAATACAAAGAGAAACTTCCTACTTTACGATGCTGCCAAGCTGTTTTATTATAATCTTAGTACATACGGTATTGAACGTCAACTGTATCCTGTTTGCTTACAGCGTTAGAAACGCATCCGGTAAGCGCTATGGTTAGTCGGAGGAACAAATATGATAATTCCAAGCTATTGAGTTGGTTAAATCTGAACTGATAGTTCTTGATGGCTTAGTACAGCTTAAATGTATTAGAACGTTTGTTAATGCCATTTTTATTAGAAGTTAATGTAATATTAAGCTCTCTCGAATACCAGCAGACAACAAAGATAAAGCTATTTACAGTATTATGCTGCCAAGCTGTTTTATTATATTCTTAGTACATACAGTGATGAACATCAACTGTATCATGCACATTTACTGCGTTATACAAACGCATTTGGCACACGCTATGGGGATGCCGCGACACAAATATGATAATTCTCAAGATTATTGAGCTGGTTTAATCTGTACGGGTAATTGCTTATGGTTTAGTACAGCTTAAATGTACTAGACGTACACTAATAGCATTTTCGTTAGAGATAAATATACGAGGGTGTATCAAATATAAACGGGATTTGTTTTCTACAAAATTCAAACTTCATTTAATCAAGCTTAGACAAATATATTATTTTTCTACATAGTCTCCCGCCCTAGCAATACATTTTTCCCATCGGATTGGGAGTTTTTTTATTCCATCATCGTAGAAACTCTTCGGACGTTTTTGTAGCCATTGGAGCACAAATGCTTCCATCGCATCGTTGTCGTCAAACCGTTGGCCTCCAAGCGCTTCTTTGAGGGATCCAAAAAGATGGAAGTCACAAGGGGATAAATCGGGACTGTATGGCAAATGATCCAGCGTTTCCCAGCCGAATGCATCCAATTTTTGCCTTGTGGTATTGGCCGTATGAGGTCGCCGCGGGGAACCCATCTAGCGGACACTTTGCGCATTTCCAAGGCATCTGTCACGATCTGGTAGACACTCCCGTAACTGATGTTCTGTTCTTCAACGATTTCCGAGAGATATATGCGCCGATTTCCCTCCATGAGATTTCGCACTGCCTCAATGTTGGTTTCGGTCACACTCGTCCTTGGGCAGCGGGCATGGCTCTAGTTCTGGACCTTTTCACGCCCACCAGAAAATTCTCTGTGCCACGCAAACACGCGGGTTCTTGACAGGGTGTTGTCCCCGAACTGTGTCTGTAATCGCAGCAAAATTTCAGTTGGATTCACCCCCTCCTTGGCCAAAAACTTGATGATAATACGTTGCTCCACGGAGATATGCACATCTTTCTCGCTCATGGTTTCTTTTCATACTAAAGGGACGCGGGCGAATCGCGGTCGGTTCTCCCACCTCCCAGATGGTATGGGCTATCTGAGCGTCAATTCGTTCAAGGTCACAAACCCCGCGAAAATTTAAAAATAAATCAGTCCCGTTTATATTTGATACACCCTCGTAATATAAAATTCTCTCGCACACCAGCTGACAATACAAAGAGAAACTACCTACTATACGATGCTGCCAAGCTGTTTTATTATAATCTTAGTACATACAGTAATGAACATCAACTGTATCATGCAAATTTACGGCGTTATACAAACGCATTTGGCACACGCTATGGGGATGCCGCGACACAAATATGATAATTCTCAAGATTATTGAGCTGGTTTAATCTGTACTGGTAATTGCTTATGGTTTAGTACAGCTTAAATGTAATAGACGTACACTAATAGCATTTTCGTTAGAGATAAATATAATATAAAATTCTCTCGCACACCAGCTGACAATACAAAGAGAAACTACCTACTTTACGACGCTGCCAAGCTGTTTTATTATAATCTTAGTACATACAGTGATGAACATCAACTGTATCATGCAACTTTACGGCGTTATACAAACGCATTTGGCACACGCTATGGGGATGCCGCGACACAAATATGATAATTCTCAGGATTATTGAGCTGGTTTAATAAGTACGGGTAATTGCTTATGGTTTAGTACAGCTTAAATGTACTAGACGTACACTAACAGCATTTTCGTTAGAGATAAATATAATATAAAATTCTCTCGCACACCAGCTGACAATACAAAGAGAAACTAACTACTTTACGATGCTGCAAAGCCGTTTTATTATAATCTTAGTACATACAGTGATGAACATCAACTGTATCATGCAAATTTACGGCGTTATACAAACGCATTTGGCTCACGCTATGGGGATGCCGCGACACAAATATGATAATTCTCAAGATTATTGACCTGGTTTAATCTGTACGGGTAATTGCTTATGGTTTAGTACAGCTTAAATGTACTAGACGTACACTAATAGCATTTTCGTTAGAGATAAATATAATATAAAATTCTCTCGCACACCACCTGACAATACAAAGAGAAACTACATACTTTACGATGCTGCCAAGTTGTTTTATTATAATCTTAGTACATACAGTGATGAACATCAACTGTATCATGCAAATTTACGGCGTTATGCAAACGCATTTGGCACACGCTATGGGGATGCCGCGACACAAATATGATAATTCTCAAGATTATTGAGCTGGTTTAATCTGTACGGGTAATTGCTTATGGTTTAGTACAGCTTAAATGTACTAGACGTACACTAATAGCATTTTCGTTAGAGATAAATATAATATAAAATTCTCTCGCACACCACCTGACAATACAAAGAGAAACTACATACTTTACGATGCTGCCAAGTTGTTTTATTATAATCTTAGTACATACAGTGATGAACATCAACTGTATCATGCAAATTTACGGCGTTATACAAACGCATTTGGCACACGCTATGGGGATGCCGCGACACAAATATGATAATTCTCAAGATTATTGAGCTGGTTTAATCTGTACGGGTAATTGCTTATGGTTTAGTACAGCTTAAATGTACTAGACGTACACTAATAGCATTTTCGTTAGAGATAAATATAATATAAAATTCTCTCGCACACCAGCTGACAATACAAAGAGAAACTAACTACTTTACGATGCTGCAAAGCCGTTTATTATAATCTTAGTACATACAGTGATGAACATCAACTGTATCATGCAAATTTACGGCGTTATACAAACGCATTTGGCACACGCTATGGGGATGCCGCGACACAAATATGATAATTCTCAAGATTATTGACCTGGTTTAATCTGTACGGGTAATTGCTTATGGTTTAGTACAGCTTAAATGTACTAGACGTACACTAATAGCATTTTCGTTAGAGATAAATATAATATAAAATTCTCTCGCACACCACCTGACAATACAAAGAGAAACTACATACTTTACGATGCTGCCAAGTTGTTTTATTATAATCTTAGTACATACAGTGATGAACATCAACTGTATCATGCAAATTTACGGCGTTATACAAACGCATTTGGCACACGCTATGGGGATGCCGCGACACAAATATGATAATTCTCAAGCTTATTGAGCTGGTTTAATCTGTACGGGTAATTGCTTATGGTTTAGTACAGCTTAAATGTACTAGACGTACACTAATAGCATTTTCGTTAGACATAAATATAATATAAAATTCTATCGCACACCACCTGACAATACAAAGAGAAACTACCTACTTTACGATGCTGCAAAGCCGTTTTATTATAATCTTAGTACATACAGTGATGAACATCAACTGTATCATGCAAATTTACGGCGTTATACAAACGCATTTGGCACACGCTATGGGGATGCCGCGACACAAATATGATAATTCTCAAGATTATTGAGCTGGTTTAATCTGTACGGGTAATTGCTTATGGTTTAGTACAGCTTAAATGTACTAGACCTACACTAATAGCATTTTCGTTAGAGATAAATATAATATAAAATTCTCTCGCACACCAGCTGACAATACAAAGAGAAACTACCTACTTTACGATGCTGCCAAGCTGTTTTATTATAATCTTAGTACATACTGTGATGAACATCAACTATATCATGCAAATTTACTGCGTTATACAAACGCATTTGGCACACGCTATGGGGATGCCGCGACACAAATATGATAATTCTCAAGCTTATTGAGCTGGTTTAATCTGTACGGGTAATTGCTTATGCTTTAGTACAGCTTAAATGTACTAGACGTACACTAATAGCATTTTCGTTAGAGATAAATATAATATAAAATTCTCTCGCACACCACCTGACAATACAAAGAGAAACTACATACTTTACGATGCTGCCAAGTTGTTTTATTATAATCTTAGTGCATACAGTAATGAGCATCAACTGTATCATGCAAATTTACGGCGTTATACAAACGCATTTGGCACACGCTATGGGGATGCCGCGACACAAATATGATAATTCTCAAGATTATTGAGCTGGCTTAATCTGTACGGGTAATTGCTTATGATTTAGTACAGCTTAAAAGTACTAGACGTACACTAATAGCATTTTCGTTAGAGATAAATATAATATAAAATTCTCTCGCACACCACCTGACAATACAAAGAGAAACTACATACTTTACGATGCTGCCAAGTTGTTTTATTATAATCTTAGTACATACAGTGCTGAACATCAACTGTATCATGCAAATTTACGGCGTTATACAAACGCATTTGGCACACGCTATGGGGATGCCGCGACACAAATATGATAATTCTCAAGCTTATTGAGCTGGTTTAATCTGTACGAGTAATTGCTTATGGTTTAGTACAGCTTAAATGTACTAGACGTACACTAATAGCATTTTCGTTAGAGATAAATATAATACAAAATTCTCTCGCACACCAGCTGACAATACAAAGAGAAACTACCTACTTTACGATGCTGCCAAGCTGTTTTATTATAATCTTAGTACATACTGTGATGAACATCAACTATATCATGCAAATTTACGGCGTTATACAAACGCATTTGGCACACGCTATGGGGATGCCGCGACACAAATATGATAATTCTCAAGATTATTGAGCTGGTTTAATCTGTACGGGTAATTGCTTATGGTTTAGTACAGCTTAAATGTACTAGACGTACACTAATAGCATTTTCGTTAGAGATAAATATAATATAAAATTCTCTCGCACACCACCTGATAATACAAAGAGAAACTACATACTTTACGATGCTGCCAAGTTGTTTTATTATAATCTTAGTACATACAGTGATGAACATCAACTGTATCATGCAAATTTACGGCGTTATACAAACGCATTTGGCACACGCTATGGGGATGCCGCGACACAAATATGATAATTCTCAAGATTATTGAGCTGGTTTAATCTGTACGGGTAATTGCTTATGTTTAAGTACAGTTAAATGTACTAGACGTACACTAATAGCATTTTCGTTAGAGATAAATATAATATAAAATTCTCTCGCACACCACCTGACAATACAAAGAGAAACTACATACTTTACGATGCTGCCAAGTTGTTTTATTATAATCTTAGTACATACAGTGATGAACATCAACTGTATCATGCAAATTTACGGCGTTATACAAACTCATTTGGCACACGCTATGGGGATGCCGCGACACAAATAAGATAATTCTCAAGCTTATTGAGCTGGTTTAATCTGTAGGGGCAGTTGCTGATGGTTTATTACAGCTTAAATGTACTAGACGTAAGCTAATAGAATTGTAGTTAGGGATAAATATAATATAAAATTCTCTCGCACACCAGCTGACAATACAAAGAGAAACTACCTACTTTACGATGCTGCCAAGCTGTTTTATTATAATCTTAGTACATACGGTAATGAACGTCAACTGTATCATGTTTGTTTACAGCGTTAGAAACGCATTGGGTAAACGCTATGGGTTAGTCGGAGGAACAAATATGATAATTCCAAGCTATTGAGTTTGTTAAATCTGTACTGATAGTTCTTTATGGCTTAGTTCAGCTTAAATGTATTAGAACGTTTGCTAATGCCATTTTTATTAGAAGTTAATGTAATATTAAACTCTCTCGAATACCAGCTGACAAAAAAGATAAAACTACCTACTGTGTTATGCTGCCAAGCTGTTTGATTTTATTCTTAGTACATACAGTAATGAACATCAACTGTATCATGCACATTTACGGCGTTATACAAACGCATTTGGCACACGCTATGGGGATGCCGCGACACAAATATGATAATTCTCAAGCTTATTGAGCTGGTTTAATCTGTAGGGGCAGTTGCTGATGGTTTATTACAGCTTAAATGTACTAGACGTAAGCTAATAGAATTGTCGTTAGAGATAAATATAATATAAAATTCTTTCGCACACCAGCTGACAATACAAAGAGAAACTACCTACTTTACGATGCTGCCAAGTTGTTTTATTATAATCTTAGTACTTACGGTAATGAACGTCAACTGTATCATGTTTGTTTACAGCGTTAGAAACGAATTGGTTAAACGCTATGGGTTAGTCGGAGGAACAAATATGATAATTCCAAGCTATAGAGTTTGTTTAATCTGTACTGATAGTTCTTTATGGCTTAGTAGAGCTTAAATGTATTAGAACGTTTGCTAATGCCATTTTTATTAGAAGTTAATGTAATACTAAGCTCTCTCGAATACCAGCTGACAACAAAGATAACTCTACCGACTGTATTATGCTGCCAAGCTGTTTTATTATATTCTTAGTACATACAGTGATGAACATCAACTATATCATGCACATTTACGGCGTTATACAAGCGCATTTGGTACACGCTATGGGGATGCCGCGACACAAATACGATAATTCTCAAGCTTATTGAGCTGGTGAAACATGTAGGGGTAATTGCTTATGGTTTATTACAGCTTAAATGTACTAGACGTACACTAATAACATTTTCGTTAGAGATAAATATAATATAAAATTCTCTCGCACACCAGCTGCCAATACAAAGAGAAACTACCCCCTTTTCGATGCTGCCAAGCTGTTTTATTATAATCTTAGTACATACGGTATGAACGTCAACTGTATCATGTTTGTTTACAGCGTTAGAAACGCATTGGGTAAACGCTATGGGTTAGTCGGAGGAACAAATATGATAATTCCAAGCTATTGAGTTTGTTAAATCTGTACTGATAGTTCTTTATGGCTTAGTTCAGCTTAAATGTATTAGAACGTTTGCTAATGCCATTTTTATTAGAAGTTAATGTAATATTAAACTCTCTCGAATACCAGCTGACAAAAAAGATAAAACTACCTACTGTATTCTACTGCCAAGCTGTTTTATTATATTCTTAGTACATACAGTGATGAACATCAACTGTATCATGTACGTTTACGGCGTTATACAAACGCATTTGGCACACACTATGGGGATGCCGCGACACAAATATGGCAATTCTCAAGCTTATTAAGCTGGTTTAATCTGTAGGGGTAATTGCTTATGGTTTAGTACAGCTTAAATGTACTAGACGTATACTAATAGCATTTTCGTTAGAGATAATTATAATATAAAATTATCTCGCACACCAGCTGACAATACTAAGAGAAACTACCTAGCTTACGATGCTGCCAAGCTGTTTTATTATAATCTTAGTACATACGGTAATGGATGTCAACTGTATCATGTTTGTTTACAGTGTTAGAAACGCATTGGGTAAACGCTATGGGTTAGTCGGAGGAACAAATATGATAATTCCAAGCTATTGAATTGGTTAAATCTGAACTGTTAGTTCCTGATGGCTTAGTACAGCTTAAATGTAGTAGAACGTTTGCTAATGCCATTGTTATTAGAAGTTAATGTAATATTAAGCTTTCTCGAATACCAGCTGACAACAAAGATAAAACTACCTACTGTATTATGCTGCCAAGCTGTTTTATTATATTCTTAGTACATACAGTAATGAACATCAACTGTATCATGCACATTTACGACGTTATACAAACGCATTTGGCACACGCTATGGGGATGCCGCGACACAAATATGATAATTCTCAAGCTTATTGAGCTGGTTTAATCTGTAGGGGCAGTTGCTGATAGTTTATTACAGCTTAAATGTACTAGACGTAAGCTAATAGAATTGTCATTAGAGATAAATATAATATAAAATTATCTCGCACACCAGCTGACAATCCAAAGAGAAACTACCTAGTTTACGATGCTGCCAAGCTTTTTTATTATAATCTTAGTACATACGGTAATGAACGTCAACTGTATCATGTTTGCTTACAGCGTTAGAAACGCATTGGGTAAACGCTATGGGTTAGTCGGAGGAACAAATATGATAATTCCAAGCTGTTGAGATTGTTAAATCTGAACTGATAGTTCTTTATGGCTTAGTACAGCTTAAATGTATTAGAACGGTTGCTAATGCCATTTTTATTAGAAGTTAATGCAATATTAAGATAAATATAATATAAAATTCTCTCGCACACCAGCTGACAATATAAACAGAAACTACCTACTTTACGATGCTGCCAAGCTGTTTTATTATAATCTTAGTACTTACGGTAATGAACGTCAACTGTATCATTTTTGTTTACAGCGTTACATGCACATTTACGGCGTTATACAAACGCATTTGACACACGCTATGGGGATGCCGCGGCACGAATATGATAATTCTCAAGCTTATTGAGCTGGTTTAATCTGTTGGGGCAGTTGCTGATGGTTTATTACAGCTTAAATGTACTAGACGTAAGCTAATAGAATTGTAGTTAGAGATCAATATAATATAAAATTCTCTCGCACACCAGCTGACAATACAAAGAGAAACTTCCTACTTTACGATGCTGCCAAGCTGTTTTATTATAATCTTAGTACATACGGTATTGAACGTCAACTGTATCCTGTTTGCTTACAGCGTTAGAAACGCATCCGGTAAGCGCTATGGTTAGTCGGAGGAACAAATATGATAATTCCAAGCTATTGAGTTGGTTAAATCTGAACTGATAGTTCTTGATGGCTTAGTACAGCTTAAATGTATTAGAACGTTTGTTAATGCCATTTTTATTAGAAGTTAATGTAATATTAAGCTCTCTCGAATACCAGCTGACAACAAAGATAAAGCTATTTACAGTATTATGCTGCCAAGCTGTTTTATTATATTCTTAGTACATACAGTGATGAACATCAACTGTATCATGCACATTTACTGCGTTATACAAACGCATTTGGCACACGCTATGGGGATGCCGCGACACAAATATGATAATTCTCAAGATTATTGAGCTGGTTTAATCTGTACGGGTAATTGCTTATGGTTTAGTACAGCTTAAATGTACTAGACGTACACTAATAGCATTTTCGTTAGAGATAAATATAATATAAAATTCTCTCGCACACCAGCTGACAATACAAAGAGAAACTACCTACTTTACGACGCTGCCAAGCTGTTTTATTATAATCTTAGTACATACAGTGATGAACATCAACTGTATCATGCAAATTTACGGCGTTATACAAACGCATTTGGCACACGCTATGGGGATCTCGCGACACAAATATGATAATTCTCAGGATTATTGAGCTGGTTTAATATGTACGGGTAATTGCTTATGGTTTAGTACAGCTTAAATGTACTAGACGTACACTAACAGCATTTTCGTTAGAGATAAATATAATATAAAATTCTCTCGCACACCAGCTGACAATACAAAGAGAAACTAACTACTTTACGATGCTGCAAAGCCGTTTTATTATAATCTTAGTACATACAGTGATGAACATCAACTGTATCATGCAAATTTACGGCGTTATACAAACGCATTTGGCACACGCTATGGGGATGCCGCGACACAAATATGATAATTCTCAAGATTATTGACCTGGTTTAATCTGTACGGGTAATTGCTTATGGTTTAGTACAGCTTAAATGTACTAGACGTACACTAATAGCATTTTCTTTAGAGATAAATATAATATAAAATTCTCTCGCACACCACCTGACAATACAAAAAGAAACTACATACTTTACGATGCTGCCAAGTTGTTTTATTATAATCTTAGTACATACAGTGATGAACATCAACTGTATCATGCAAATTTACGGCGTTATACAAACGCATTTGGCACACGCTATGGGGATGCCGCGACACAAATATGATTAATTCTCAAGATTATTGAGCTGGTTTAATCTGTACGGGTAATTGCTTATGGTTTAGTACAGCTTAAATGTACTAGACGTACACTAATAGCATTTTCGTTAGAGATAAATATAATATAAAATTCTCTCGCACACCACCTGACAATACAAAGAGAAACTACATACTTTACGATGCTGCCAAGTTGTTTTATTATAATCTTAGTACATACAGTGATGAACATCAACTGTATCATGCAAATTTACGGCGTTATACAAACGCATTTGGCACACGCTATGGGGATGCCGCGACACAAATATGATAATTCTCAAGATTATTGAGCTGGTTTAATCTGTACGGGTAATTGCTTATGGTTTAGTACAGCTTAAATGTACTAGACGTACACTAATAGCATTTTCGTTAGAGATAAATATAATATAAAATTCTCTCGCACACCAGCTGACAATACAAAGAGAAACTACCTACTTTACGATGCTGCCAAGCTGTTTTATTATAATCTTAGTACATACTGTGATGAACATCAACTATATCATGCAAATTTACTGCGTTATACAAACGCATTTGGCACACGCTATGGGGATGCCGCGACACAAATATGATAATTCTCAAGATTATTGAGCTGGTTTAATCTGTACGGGTAATTGCTTATGGTTTAGTACAGCTTAAATGTACTAGACGTACACTAACAGCATTTTCGTTAGAGATAAATATAATATAAAATTCTCTCGCACACCAGCTGACAATACAAAGAGAAACTACCTACTTTACGATGCTGCCAAGCTGTTTTATTATAATCTTAGTACATACAGTGATGAACATCAACTGTATCATGCAAATTTACGGCGTTATACAAACGCATTTGGCACACGCTATGGGGATGCCGCGACACAAATATGATAATTCTCAAGATTATTGAGCTGGCTTAATCTGTACGGGTAATTGCTTATGATTTAGTACAGCTTAAAAGTACTAGACGTACACTAATAGCATTTTCGTTAGAGATAAATATAATATAAAATTCTCTCGCACACCACCTGACAATACAAAGAGAAACTACATACTTTACGATGCTGCCAAGTTGTTTTATTATAATCTTAGTACATACAGTGATGAACATCAACGGTATCATGCAAATTTACGGCGTTATACAAACGCATTTGGCACACGCTATGGGGATGCCGCGACACAAATATGATAATTCTCAAGCTTATTGAGCTGGTTTAATCTGTACGGGTAATTGCTTATGGTTTAGTACAGCTTAAATGTACTAGACGTACACTAATAGCATTTTCGTTAGAGATAAATATAATATAAAATTCTCTCGCACACCAGCTGACAATACAAAGAGAAACTACCTACTTTACGATGCTGCCAAGCTGTTTTATTATAATCTTAGTACATACTGTGATGAACATCAACTATATCATGCAAATTTACGGCGTTATACAAACGCATTTGGCACACGCTATGGGGATGCCGCGACACAAATATGATAATTCTCAAGATTATTGAGCTGGTTTAATCTGTACGGGTAATTGCTTATGGTTTAGTACAGCTTAAATGTACTAGACGTACACTAACAGCATTTTCGTTAGAGATAAATATAATATAAAATTCTCTCGCACACCAGCTGACAATACAAAGAGAAACTACCTACTTTACGATGCTGCCAAGCTGTTTTATTATAATCTTAGTACATACTGTGATGAACATCAACTATATCATGCAAATTTACTGCGTTATACAAACGCATTTGGCACACGCTATGGGGATGCCGCGACACAAATATGATAATTCTCAAGATTATTGAGCTGGTTTAATCTGTACGGGTAATTGCTTATGGTTTAGTACAGCTTAAATGTACTAGACGTACACTAACAGCATTTTCGTTAGAGATAAATATAATATAAAATTCTCTCGCACACCAGCTGACAATACAAAGAGAAACTACCTACTTTACGATGCTGCCAAGTTGTTTTATTATAATCTTAGTACATACAGTGATGAACATCAACTGTATCATGCAAATTTACGGCGTTATACAAACGCATTTGGCACACGCTATGGGGATGCCGCGACACAAATATGATAATTCTCAAGATTATTGAGCTGGTTTAATCTGTACGGGTAATTGCTTATGGTTTAGTACAGCTTAAATGTACTAGACGTACACTAACAGCATTTTCGTTAGAGATAAATATAATATAAAATTCTCTCGCACACCAGCTGACAAT